>JAJOZX010001883.1:572500-737500 GCA_023014485.1 Bathynomus jamesi | reverse complement strand
ACGAAAATCAGTCAGTATTTTACTGGGGTGACGAAACATTGTGGACACCCTGTATGCAGGGTTAATTATACCGAATCATTTTAGAAGTCGCCCTTGCGTCTGACAGTGATGGTCTGTTTGGTGAAGTATCTTTCGCAGTTGAATGTAAACTTTTTAGCCAATCGAGTCACTGCTTATAACTTTCTGACACATTAGTTTATTAGTACGTAACATTTGCTCGTATTTAAGTATACCCGCGGTTATTTTGCGTTCTTTTGTTAGTTATATTTGGCGTACAAAATCAATTAGTATTGTCCCGAGGCCCGTTCCTACAACCCCTCCGAGGTATCGTAGTGGTAGAAGGGTTGGCTATTAATTTCGTGGTCCTGGGTTTGAGTCCCGGCCCGGACTTGATTTCGGCGATTAAGGGGCTTCTCTGTGGGCTTTTTTGGTGGGTTAGTGGTAAGGATCCAGCGTAAAGCTGTAGTTCCTCTCCGTCGTGTGGCTTTTACCATTACGAATGAGATGAAACCTTTAACAAATATTCCGTAGGAATGTTAAGAATTTACAAAAAAAGAGAAGGGCAAAACATTTCCTCTTTCTCCCCCCCCCTCTCCTTCCTCCAGGGAAAAAAAAAGACCCAAAAGCCCCTTTCTCGAGAAATTCTAATTTTAACGTTAGAGATTTCTGTATGCAAAACCGAAGAAAAGGTTCACCATTTAAATTGCAAGGATTTCTCCTTATTTTTTAAAGTTTTTTTATCGGAGATGCTTCATTTTTTGCGTACGTAGCCTTTAGTAATATTGAAGTCTGTTATCGACGGATGACGAACGCAAGGGGCACGTATACCGTGAAGGTCGGAATGACATTAATACAAAATTTTAACACACAATAGATTCAAAAGAATTTAATAAATGGTTCTTCTTCTCTCTTCTTCTCTCTTCTTCTCTCTTCTTCTCTCTTCTTCTCTCTTCTTCAATAGAACGTCATTATCGAACCAATTCACTCGTGAACTTTTTTTTGTTCATTCCAACTCAAATTTTAAATTAAAATATCTGTTTGTTCGGGCTGTAGCATAAAGATAAAACGCACAAACACACACAATGTGCGCATCTCCGCATAAACAAAGTATCGACTTTTTAAAATCTTAAAAAAAAAAAAAAAAAAAAAAAAAACTAATTAACCAAACTTAGTTTATCCTAACCTTCGTGCCATCGAACCAAGAATGGCGTGAAAAGTGTTTCGGATGCAATTAAGGGTTTGAAGGGTTTTCTGTTGCCATTAGGTAGCGAGATACTCGTCAGTTTAACCTAACCTAGTGAGGACTAACATAGTTGTTGTTTTTTCCGACAATAAAAGTGCTTCTAGGTTTAATATTTTTTTAATATTCCGACGTACCAAAAGACCCCCCCCCCCTTTTAAACAAAAGCAATACCCTCTGGCGTCGTAACATCAGAAGAAGCCATCAGTGCCGTGAGTTATCATCATATTCCATTGAGTATTCGAATCGATAACCGCTCCACGCGTGCTTCTCGTTTGTTTTGAATTGTGTTGTGTGCAGGCTACAGCATATTTATAGGAAAGTGAAGTGAACTTTTTATTAACTCCAAAATAATTTATTTCCACATTAATAACGAAACTGAAAAAAAAGCTAAAAATAAAAACAAAAACAAAAATTACAGCGTCAATTTTATGGAGTTACGGACAAACCAAGGGCGGATCTAGGCATTTCAGTAAGGGGACGTCCAAAGAAAAAAGGCCACCCCATAAAATAAAATGGGCACAGCACTAAAAAAATTCTTAAAACACACCACCGAGCGTAAAATCAATTATATTATTTTATTAGATCAGATCATTCAAATATGATACAAAATAAAAATCTAATTTGGGTACAACAGCTATCACAAACATTTTCAAACAATTATAAATGCGTTGCCAATTAAAAGAAATATCAGAATAAGGTGAAGATAAAAATAGTGATATTGCTGCACCAGTACTAAGGGCACCTATGAAAACCATTACAACTACAAATTTGGAAGTACAATGTAGTATACGGATAAAGATTCAAATGGAATTGAATAACATAAAATAATCATTATCTATTTCCAAAACAAGAAATTGAGGGGGAGTCCGGACGTCGCCGATCACCCCCCCCCTCTAGATCCGCCCTTGCAAACGTTTTCATACCGTGTGAAACATATAATTTGGAAGACACTATATGGCACCATTGATGAATAGCTTAGATAATCGGATTATCCGAGTTTTGAATCCTTTGCATTTGACACACACACACACACACACACACACAACATATATATATATATAATATATATATATATATATATATATATATGGAACATCCTTAACCCTGAAAAAAAAGTTTTGTTGTGAGAGGACCAAGACTGTTTAATCAGCTGCCCAAAGAACTAAGGAACACGAGTGGTTTTGCAATGGACATCTTCAAAAGAAGATTAGACGCCTGGTTCAGAACAATCCCCGATGAGCCGGGCGTACCTGGCTATGTGAGGTGGAGAGTACAAGAAACCAACTCCCTACTTCACCAGGCCAACTCGAGAGGAGGGGCGACAAGCTTGACCTTCGTGAAATGAGGAATCATCGCACGGAACATTTGAAAGGTACATAGGGTTGACCATAAGGCTCTACATTCGTATTACAACGAAACTTAATTCGATAAAGCGATTTATGGCCCACCCTGTATATCATATTTTGACCAAGAGAGAATTTTCTTCCAGAAGGTTGTATATTATCGTTTAATATTTGCTGATGTTTTGCCCAATCCGTCCTCCCTTCAATCAATCCTTACAAGGTTTCCAGTAACGATGTTGCCAATATCCGCATCCGCGGGACATCCGCAATTTTTTCACACTCGTATCAGCATATATAAAAGCCGAATATCCGCAACCGCATCGTGGATATAAATTTTTTGACATCCGTAGTTTCCAGTACCTGCGGAGGAAAAGCAATCCGCAAAGTAGAATTGATCCACTACCATGCTTGACTGTAGGGGTGGTGGTGGTCTTTCCGGAAAAGACTTGTTGTACTGTACAGAACGTACCCCGAGGGTAACCTGGGCCAGAGCAGAAGCGGAGTAAGCGGTCAACTCAACGCCACCCGATGCCAGCGGCCGGGAGCGGACCAGCGCCACATCGCTCGGAGTCCGCGACCGTAACCATTGAGCTACCTGGTGCCCAATATTTAAAAATGGGTACGAACATTTTTGAAAATTGTTTCGCTTATAAAATCTACGAGACGACGACTTCCAAAATTGCATCCAGTTACTGCACATGATTCACTTGTTCTGATTATTATTATTATTATTATTATTTATTATTATTTATTATTATTATTAATTATTATTATTATTTATTATTATTATTATTTATTATTAATTTATTATTAGTGGTTGTGCTTCATACCTCACCATGATACTTTTACTTTTTCATTATTTTCTTGTGAGGTACGAGTAATTTTGATTGCAACTAATATATATATAATATATATATATATAATATAATATATATATGTGTGTGTGTGTGTGTGTGTGTGTACAGGGTTTCAGGTCGACCCTAGAAATATGGAAATTGGCTGAATTTGTAGTTTGTATTTGGGATTTGAAGTTTGGTCGACCTGAAACACACACACACATATATATATATATAAAATTATTATTTTATAATTAAACAAGTGAAATTAATAAGTGAAACACCCACAAAAAAAAAAAAATCGATTCGGATAGGTTCTGTATTTAACATTCCCTGATGAGGCACATTGTTGGATACAAGAAAGCTGCGGTCGTTTTTCAGTTTGCTTTATGAAAATTGTGAGTGGTAATACTAGTTAAATTCCTTTATATGTATATTTATTTTTAAGTTCTTTTTACGACCTTGTTCTTTCGCCACGCCAAATAGTGAATAATTCCTAAATTACCCAAAGTCCCTAAATTGTAAATCGTTTACTCTATGAAAAGCTTTGCTTGAGTTTCATTGCTAGTTTATTGCTTCCTTATGTTCACTACCTTTGTACAGTCTAAATGATATAAAGAAATATATATATATATTGTGTGTGTAGAATAAATAAATATATATATATATATATAATATATATACATTTAACTGCAATGACCGCGCAGTATATTAACGTATAGAAACGACGTAAGTTGTTATTTCTCTTCCTCGTGTGCAGAACACTCCTCTATACTTACGTCGTTTCTATATATATATATATATATATATATATATAATATAATAAATGTGTATATATATATATATATAATGTGTATATATATATATATATATATATATATATATATATATATATATATACAGTGCCCGCGAAAAGTATCCGATCACCTTGAAATTTGTATTTTTTACAAAAAAACAATGTTTAAATGTATACTAACCTTATATTAGTATTTGTCATCTGTCCTTTGGTTTGGATGACTTGTTCTAGACGTTTTGGCATGGATTTAATCAAGTTTTGACAAACTTCCACTGATATTTCCTTGCACCATACCTTTTTGATGGCCTCTTGTAATTTTCGACTGAGCCAGTGTCGTGGCATTCAACCTTATTTTTATTATTAGCCACAGATTTCTATCGGATTGAGATCTGGACTATTACCAGGCCCAATCCAAAATATCAAATTTATTGTCAGTAATCCATTTTGTCACTATTTTGGCCTGTGACATGGTGCACCATCATGCATGTATGTTTTTGTCCTTTGGATTGCCATTGCCATTGGAAGTTTATCCTGTAGCATTGCTAAATACCGTGCACCATTCATAGTTGTGTTTTCGAAGAAAATATAAGTTTCCACGCCATAGTAACCGAAACAACCCCAAACCATCACACTTGGAGGTGTTTCATTGTCTTTAGGGTGTATTTAGGGTCCATCCTATTTGAGCCAATAGGCCGGCGAACCTTTTTTGGACAACTTCTGAATGTCAAAATGTCGACTCATCGCTAAATAAAACCTTCTTCCAGTCATCAACAGTCCAATGAATGTATTTTTTACAAAATGCGACACGTTTTTTACGCATTTTTCATTAATGAACGGTTTCTTAGCAGCATGGCGAGATGGTAATCCGAGTTCTTTTTGGAGCCGCTCCTGGATAGTTCGCTCAGAAACACCAGATAACAAATTATTCATATTAAATTTTATTTCTTTCGCAGTTATTGTTGGGTTTTTCAATACTAAACGTTCATAAGGTTGTCTGTTCGCGAATTTGTTTTCTCGTCTGCCAGATCGTTTTTTAGGGACTGGCGTGGTTAGGCCACCATTGTTCTTAGCCCGTGAAACCCATAAATTAACGGTACTTTGGGATATGTTAATTCCTTAGCTATCTGTCTCTGTGATTTCCCACATGCATGCAAAGCAACAATAGCACCTCGACAATCACTCTTAAGTTGTTTTTTAGCACACATTATTATAAATTTTATTTACACCACTTTCTGTAAAAAAAAAAAAATATCAAGAAATTTACACAAACAGTGAAATCTGAAAATTTGAGACACAGCCACCCGCAACGAAGGCTACCAGAACACTAATTTGAGAATGCGTTGGATAGCTCTCATATCAGCGAGCAACCTCAAAGTTACCAGATGTCGCTAGAACAAATAGAAAGTGAATTACGTGTCTCTGAATATCAAGGGAAAATATTGTATTTTCTTGAGTGATCGGATACTTTTCGCGGGCACTGTATAATAAATGTGTGTATATATATATATATATATATAATAAATTGTGTATATATATATATATATATATATAATAAATGTGTGTATATTTATATATATATATAATATATATATATAATATATATATATATATATATATATATATATATATATATATATATATATATATATAAACTGTAAAGTACAGTTCTTAATATTGGACATTTATTTACTTAGGAGATTTTCGGTTCAAATATTTATGAAAAATAATTCGTTATTCATGGTGACACTGCTACAATCAGTTAAAAAATTTTTTTTAAAAATAATCGAAGAAAAACCTCCTTCCTTCATGCCACTCCTATTTTTGTCCGACGATTTCCCATTTAGGCACTTTATCTTTGTTGAAATTAATTTGTAATTCTGACGATTGCAAGAATTGTGTTCTCCGTAGAATAAGCCGCAAAAGCTTGTTTGTGAATGAGTCTTACGCGGAAAAACGCGTTTGTGTGTTTTAATATTGAATATCAATATTCGCTTCAGATATTCTCAATTTTATTTATTACGTTGCGAATCCCCTCTCTCTCTCTCTCTCTCTCTCTCTCTCTCTCTCTCTCTCTCTCTCTCTCTCTCTCTCTCTCTCTCTCTCTCTCTCTCTCTCTCTCTCTCTCTCTGGAGCGAGTGTAGGCGAGGGCCACAAAGTTAATCCCTTCCGTTAGGCATATGGGCTAAATCGACGGTTACGCGCCCTGAACTTGTTTTCGCTTGAAACTCGGAGGCTGCGTGGTCAACTGATCGAGGTTTTCAAGCTCTTACGCGGGTTCAACGATGTCTATTTTAGAAGTATGTTTAGTTTAAATGATAACCCAACTCGCAACAATGGTTGGAAGTTGGATTTGAAACGGTTTAGGACTGGTGTGTGTGGGAATTACTTTACGTATAAGATCTGTGACACATGGAACAGGTTACCTTCGAAAATTGCGAACAGTTCCTCTGTGGATCAGTTCAAGAAAAGGGTAGACGAAATCTTGCACACTATTTGAGTGTGTTAAAGACATTTAGGACCTCAGTCTGCGGAAATTTCTTTTCCTATAAAATAGTTAATATCTGGAACCAACTTCCCTCAGAGGTTGTTTCCAGTCGAAGTGTAAATGTGTTTAAAAATAGGCTAGACAAAGTACTGAATACTCTCATAGTTTAAGACTAAAACATAAGAAAACTCTGCAGGAGATCGCTTGCACGGTGTCTCTGTGAGCAAGCTAAATATAGAGCTATTTATATATTCTTCACTTTCCTGTAAAATTTCCTTGGCTACTTTTCCAGGGTCAAGGTATTTTCTTCAACCTTTTTCCGTACCTGCCTCTGGCAGGGAGGGAGGGAGCGGAGGGTGGGGAGAGAGCCTTCTACTTTTCTATCCAGTTTTCTACTACTGCTAGGATAGTTGAAAGAAAAATAAACTTTTACAAAATTTTCCCTGCCACCCGTTGCCATTGGTACCTCCTCGGTATGGGCCGCAAGGCCTTTTGAGGTACTTCTTTTCCTTGTAACTCTCTCTCTCTCTCTCTCTCTCTCTCTCTCTCTCTCTCTCTCTCTCTCAGCTGAGCTCATTTCAATCTGTGTATATCACGAATATCGACTTTTGTTTTCTTCGAAGTCAATCTACGGACGTAGGATATTTACATTAAGTTGCCTAACCAAGTAAAAAAAAGTGCTTTCAATGCCACGGACAATGGAGACGGGTGATATTTGGATAAATCGGGAGGAATGTAAGTGAAGTAAACTGTTTCTAGTTTGCGGGCAATTCACGAGGAAGAAAAATGTACAGTAGGTTTTAAGAATAATTTACAAGCGAGGGGACCTATAGCTTTACGTGGGATCTGAATCACGGGTCGCTACATAATCTGGGCGCGGAGGACGGTCTCCCATCCAACTACTACCCAGACCCAATGTCGCTTAACTTCACTAATCTCCGGGAAGCGCTGTTACGACATTGGCCACGACGTAGCATATATATATATATATATATATATGTGTGTGTGTGTGTGTGCTTTATGAGGGTTTGAACGAACGACGGTTCATGATCGACCTGCGGTATCCCGCCTCATTTGCAGGATTTGTGAAGGAGGGAATTACTTTCCGATCTCCTTCTCCTGCCCTCGTAGCCAGTCACGAGGCCAAAAGTCAAGCCTCATAAAATATATGAGGGTGGGCTGAAAAGTAATGCCTCCACTCGAATAAATTTTAAACGGGTTGAGGGATTTATCGAAACCAAAGCAGATATGTATGTACCTTAGAGTTTATTCTTCAAAACAATACATTTACGCCAACAATAAAAGTTTTTGAAATCCATCCTGGTAAAACTCGGAGCTTTGACTACGAAACCAAAATTTCACAGCGGCTTTAACTTCGTCAGACTCGTAGCTATTTCCACGATGTTCTTTAAGTTTAGGAAAGAGGTGAAAATCGCATGGTGCGGCAAATTGTAGATCCCTCAATTGCTTCTCACGTTTGAACACTGGTGCGAGGCCGTGCGTTGTCATGGTGAACAATGACTGCGTTTTTGTGGGTGCGAATCCTCCTGATACATTTTTCAACTACTTCGGTTTCAATATAATCTACCTCTCAACAATCCAGAATTATTCAAGTGGAGGCATTACTTTTCAGCCCACCATCGTATATTGGTTAATAATTGTTGAAACAACGCCGAGAAGCCTCTTACATATGCGAGTTCTCTTACTTACGAGTAATTTGTATAATGTATATACTGTGTACAGGACGTTATATACTTATGGAAACGTTGGCAAATTAATTTCAAATGTTCACATTTTTGGTGGCAGCAATTGAAATCTGGTTTAGGTTTTTTTTTTAGTGAAGATAATTATGAAAAAGGGGATGTAATGAACGATTTGGTTTGGTTATTTAGATTGGGTTAAATGTCTCCATCCACATCTGAAAATGTCGCGGTTTTGTAAGGTAGCCAACGTTGTGTGTGTGTATGTGCGCGCAGTTTATTTATAGAAACGCTGTTCTAGAATATAGCAAAATCTCATGAAAGCTGTTTATTAACATCAATACTCTTTTTGAAGTTAATTCCTTTGGATAATTTTCTAAAAAAAGAAATGTTCTTGCCTTTTTTTTTTGAGTTTTCAATTTCTTTTAAGTTTATGTTTGTCGATAGACTCGATATAAATTTGGAAAGAACGGTTTGTTTGACATGCTAATAGGCTATCGAGGCTCTTCAGCAAGTTTCACTAATTACATACACGCATGGGGCCGATGGATTCATAGTTAATCAGCGATGATAACTACTTCACCACGGAGTCTTACACGTGTGTATATATATATATATATTACGGAGAAAAGTTATTTAAAACACCGAAATACGTTTAGTTGACAAGTTTTTATTTGGATCAAATGAAGCAATAAATGAGGCAATGGTTAAACTACCAGGTGTGTATGAAGTAACGAGAGTGAAGAGACAAATCTGATTTGAACTGGTTGATTTGAATATAATACGCCGTGGAAGAGCCTGTATGAGGTCAATGTGAACATTCTCAACCCCTTTTATAAACCTTGCTATCGCAGTTGTTATAAAGCACACGCGTAATAAATACTACTCGTCCATGTTTACTCGCATTAATATAATTCAAATCGGATTTGTCTCGTTACTCGATACGCGCGCACGGTATAATAATTGGTTTAATCAGTTATTGTGAATGTTATATAAACAACAAAAAATTAAATTTCCTCACGATAACCCACGTATGACTGTATTCACCCTTCCATGAAGGGTGAATATCAGTTTAAGTTTCATAAAAGCGCATCGCTTCATTTTCTTCTAAATATAAAAGTGTTTCACTTAAAATGACTTAATAAAAATGTATCGTAGAGGAAAACTATAAATACCCAATTTGTTAAACGCGTTTCGTAACTCGTGATCGCGTGACGAGTAAAATACTGTTATGCTATACGTTGCGTGAAAGGATGTCCAGAAAAGCGGTTCATTTCCGGTTGGGAGTAAAAATGTTTTCGCGTTTGCGCACTTTGTATAGTACACAGAAGCATAAGCGAGTATATACAGTAGTACGGTTAAAGTTAAAGAAATTCTGATAAAAAAAAGTTGTCATTTTGGTAATTTGAAAATTAATATTTGTTTAATTTAAACATTGTTGTTTTAAAACTAATTTTGCTTCATCAAGTAATTATTTGTTTACTGCAGCAAATTATAAGCAAAATTAATTTTGTAACAGGATACAAAAATTTAGGTGTCTTAAAAAAAAAAAAAAAAAAAAAAAAAAAAATATTTTTTTAGTTGACAAAACAGTGTAATATATTATATATAGTGATGTTAAAAAACGGTTTTTTTTTTATGTCCATGTTGTTTTTTTTGTTTTTTTGTCGTTTATTTGTTTTTTATTGTTTTTTTTTTGTTTTTTTTGTTTTTTTTAATAATTAATATAGATATTGCCAATTTAATTATAAGGTATACTTTTGCAATGATATATATTATAAAAATAAATAAATAAATAATAAATAGGCCATATGGTACCAGTATAGAATGTCCTTTTCAGCCTATTTACAGAAAAAAACTGGCCTCTTTCTTGCACTGAAAGTCTTGTATCTTAGATCCATTAAACTTGCGAGAACACTGGCTGGGAGCTGACTGCCCATTGTCCAACCTTTCCAGGACTCTCCCATCCATGCCTCGGATTTTGAATCTCCCACTTAACTATCCTTTAGACCCGCGATGACATATTTTCCCCCCGAGACCATCCATATATATACATACACATACACCCATATACATATATACCAATATATACATAAAATCATAAATACCTATATACATATTTATATCTATTATATACCCCATACACACGCATACATCCAGAATTCCAGATACATACGCACGCATACTCACATATATACCTACACAAACTCATACACCTCTATTTCGCCCTTTCATTACCTCCGAAATCATTTAGCACATCCAGTAATATCCATACAGCCAAAGAAACCGATTAAGCACAGACAGAGCAGCAAAGCTAGTATTTATATCCCAAAATGCAAAATTCCAAGAAAGTGAAGTAAACATGGTGCTACATTGGCTTCGTCAACATCCAAATCTGCAATAAGTACCAGTACCTATGATATTGAAACTATATGCTCTAATCAATCTAGTGATAATGATTCTTCAATGGAAATAGAATCAGATAATGAAAGTTAAACAGCATTAGGTTAACACAAAGGTTAAAGAAAGAGATGAATATTTTTATTTTTTTATTTTTCTATTTGGAATATATATATATATATATATATATATATATATATATGTGTATATATATATATATACTGGTATTCTTGCCAATCACAATTATATATATTGTTTTATACCAGTATTATGTATTTTTTATTATGTATATTATACCAGTACCTGTGATATTGAAACTAGCATATATGCTCTACCCAATCTAGTGATGATTCTTCCATGGAAATGAAGGTTAAACAACATTAGGTTAACAAAAAGGTTCAAAAAAGGTGAATATTTTTTTTCTATCTGGAATATATATACTGGTACTCTTGCCAATCACAATTATGTATATTGTTTGAAACAAGGAAGAATGTTTTATGTTCTAGTTAAAAAATATATATACATATAAAAAATGAGGGTTTGTTTTTCCTTTCTATTATATACTTTTTGCGTGATTCAGTTTTTCTAAAAGATGACTATATATGTATACTAGGTATAACTGTATAAGCTTGGTAGTATAGTAAATTATAGGTAATACTAATATTAGATTAAAGGAAGAAAAATATGGAATAAGTTTAAAACAATAAAAAACAAAAAAAACAAAAAAAACAGACTATCTTCGTTTTAAACAAAAAAACGACAAAAAAAAACGACACAATAAAAAACGACTTACATCACTAATTATATATGTATTTTTTTTTTTCTGAATAGCCAAATTCCTCCTACATTTTCATCGGTTGGTCATTCAAGTAACAATAGCTACTGCAGGTGCTATTTTATCTTTTAATGCAGATTGTTTTTTTCGAGTTTCACCCGCGTTCGGATTTTAATTCGAAAACTATATTAAATTACTTCTGTTTCATATTATCTCGGGTTTTGGCGCACCCAGTTATTTGTTTTAGGCAGGGTTGGCCAAAAACCAGTTGGTTTTTGCTGGGTTTTGGGGTTTTTGCCAACCCTGGTTTTAGGTTAGGTTAACATAGCGCGCCCTAACCTAAATTAAACCCTTAAAAATATCTACGAGAAAGTAGGAGTAATTTTTCTAGTAGGCGCGAAGTGATACAAAAGATAACACCGAAAAGAAGCGAACGTATATTCAGTGTTACGACGAGTTAGAATATGTATTCAGGCTGAAGGTGGCCATTTTGAACACTATTTTAGACTGAGCTGTACATACCACTTGTTCAATAAAACAGATTATGTCCGAATCACACTTTAATTTCAAATACCCTTAGCTCCGTAACCGTTGAGAATTGGACCCATGTTCATGGAACATTTTTTAATGGGATTGACCTAAAAAACAATCTGAAATATTGACAAAGTCCTGGAACACCCTATTTATATATATATATATATATATACAGGGTGTCTCAAAAGTCACTATCTATTTTGAAAAATAATGGGAATTACGAAAAACTGGTTTAAGACATGAAAATATATTTATTTCAAAGTAAGTGCCACAAAGAATTAGTGCTATTTATTTATCTGTCTCCACATGGCGACCATCAGTGTCTCTACAGAGCTCAAAGCGATAAGTTGTTTCCCGGAACACACTTTCCAGCATTTGAGGTGTTATTTTCTGAACTGCATCGGTAATACGATTTCGAAGTTCGGCTACATCACTAATTCTTCTACCAGTGTACACCTTAGACTTAATGAAACCCCAGGCGAAAAAATCTAATGGTGTTAAATCGGGTGAACGTGCTGCCCATGGTTGTGTTCCTCCACGACCAATCCAGCGACCGGGAAGCGTCTGTCAAGATAATCACGTACAATTATTGCATAATGGCACGGTGCTCCATCCTGCTGAAAAACTACTGTGTCAAGAATGCCATCTGTAAGAAGTTGAGGTTCGAGGAATTGTTCAAGCATGTCAAGATAATAAACCAATTAACTTTTTTTAAATACACAAATTTGCACCAGAAGTACATATCTTTATGCCAGCATAGCATTTTTAAAAAAAACATCTAATGTCACCGAAATAGATAGACTTTTGAGACACCCTGTATACACACACACACACACACACACACACACGCACACACACGCGCGCGCGCGCGCGCGCGCCCGCGAGTATAACATATTTACATAAAACGTAAATGAAAAATGTAATTGTGTTGAATGTTGTCAGTGCATGTAACTAATTCTCTGCATTTTTAATACCGACATTGCACACCTACGCTGATAAATACTTATTGTTTATAACACGTAGAAGAATTCTAAATTATTTAAACTTTTGTTCTCTTGTTAGTTTTTCAGCCCAAATAGGGCTACGCTTGTATCGGGACACCGCTTCCGGGTAGATGGATCAGTGGATGGATAATAATAATAATAATAATAATAATGATGATTGGCTTCCAGAACAGCAATTCGGATTTGAGTTACCTCTGGACCAACTTGGGTATTTCCAGCTGAGCCCCACTTCAAAAACTAATATTAAGATTATTATTATTATACACGCGTAAATTAGCAAACATTAAATGAAACGCCGGGTTAGGGAATGGTTTCCTCTAGAAACTACTGATAAAAAAATCTTGTTTATGATTGAATAACGAAAGCGAACGAACTTTAAACCCTTTTCAAAAGATAGGGAAACGGGCACTCAAAAATCCACAAAGCTGCTGCTTCCTCCCAGTAACCTCTCTTGACATAACGACAACGATAAACAGTCTTAAAAATTTTTTTGAGCCATACTAGATTCCACAACAAACAAATTATATCAATTATATTCCGATTATCTTGAATCGCTTTTCACCCCTATGTGATTATTCTTTACAGACCAGATATTGTTCCAGTCTTCTGAAAGTAATCCGCGTATGCCCTAGATTTAAAAGTAATAATCCGGAAGTCGCCATATATTACCTTTTCGTATTTATCTTGCCGACGACAATAACGTTCTTTACATTTTTTTTTTAAATTTTAATTAAACTTTCACGCATCGAGTGCCACAGGGTTCAATACTGGGACCTCTACTTTTCCTGTTTTACGTCCATGATTTTCATAATTGCTACAATGCAGTCAGTATTTTATTATTATGCAAATGATATAACGCTTTTTATATATGACAGCTCGCGTACTATACGAAGATTGGCAGTAAAAAATCCACCACCCCTCAAAAAAATACGAGATACTGTGAAAAAAAAAAATTGCTTTTTCTTATACTGCTGGTCTGTCAATTTAGAGGAATACAAGTTAAAAATATTCACTCGTATCCGATTCATCTGAAAGCTAAAAATAATTACTCTTCGTAACTAATTCTAAATAATGTTAATAATGATTTGAATTCCATTATGTAATGAGTAATATGTGTATGGATAATGGTGTGTAGTCTTCTACTCTAAATAACTTTGGTTCACTCGCTTCCATCTATTGAATATGAATGTAAAGAATTAGGTCGGCCGCACGCAGGATCGTCTCGCGACTCGCGACTGACGGCTTGGGTGGTGACGACTCGAGTCGCGCGTGATTTTACATTGATAGAATGTCAGGTTCTCCAGAATCGCGTCGCGGTCGCTGCAATGTGGGGGCTCCCATTCTGTCAGTCAACGCGACTCGAGTCGTTAGTCGCGGAACGATCCTGCGTGCGGCGCCGGCCTCGGACTTAAAAAAGTCACGGACAATGAATGACATCTTTGAGGTAACTGGTACTAGTAACTAGTCTAACTAACATTTCAAACGCTACCTTACTTAGAAAATTTTATTTTAGTTTATGATTGTAAAGTCAGTGATTCGCGACTTCAGCGTACAGTCCTACAGCGTGTACTTCGTTGTGATAATTTATTTCACACACCCAAAGTAATTTTGGGTGAAAAACTTAACTTTCAAAAGGTCCATCGAACGCGCAGAACCGTCAGAATTCGCTCGTATCTTACGTGAACTAAAACCACATCCTCAAGTTACGTACTGCTTAATCTAGCTGTACCCTCGCATCCTATATAATAACAGTGGGGAAATACGAGCCATTATATTATTTATCCATTAAACGTGTATTGCGTAAAAATAATGGACAGAATCGTATCGGGTACCGAAACTAACCGAGAATACGCAAACCCTGTTCGTTCAAATCCCCGAAACCTGTTAAGCTCAATGATCCGCACAAACTGAATACGCGCTCACATACTCAATCCTATAAGGAAGCTCCTCTCTGTTAATTATGGAAATCATATCAAACGACGGAGTAAACAATGCAAAGAGTCTAAGACACGATAACTTTTACTCCCATGAACCTAACTTCCTACTTGAAACATCGCGAAAATCCCCGTTATGAGTAGTTGATATCTGGCATAAATCTGGAAACAAATTTAAACCTCAACGCTTCTCGTACAAATTTTTGTACTCGATTAAAGAACATAATTTTGAATCCTATTTCGATCATCCTTCCTTCACTTTTCTCTCCGTATTCTATTACCTTCATTTGTCCTTAAACCTTTGAATAAAAAACAGTTTCGCGCTCAAATTATTGCTTGCTTTGAATTAAATATATTTAGTTTATTTAAGGTCACGCAAATCGTTAATAATCGATGAACACTTTTAAATTGTCAATAATAAATCCGAATTGTTGTATGCAAATTTTACGATCCTAAGTATATAAATTGTGTATAATGTAAGTGATTATTTTCATGAAGGGTAATTATATATATATATATATATATATATATATATATATTATATATATATAATATATATATATATATATATATATATATATATATATGCCTCCTAGGTTGCCTAGTGGTTAAGGCGCTGGTCTGCCGGTGGGGCGTGGTTCGGATTCGTCTTAATGAACAATTCGGGCCGAATCTTACCAAAGGTAAGGTGTGTGTATATATATATATAATATATGGGCTGAATTTCACAATTAAACACGTGAAATGAATGAATGATACAATCCCACAAGGAAAAAGAAAAAGGATTGCAAGGCCTTTCGTGTACTTCTGAATACAGTATGCTTGTATTTTTTTTTGTAGTCTTTCGAACGGTGAACAATTTGAACTTGTGTTGTTATAACTATGGTCGCAAGAGATGATGCGTACACCGTTTCGTGATCTGTTCCCGCATAACTTGTACTACTGTTCGTGATAGCGGGAAGGCACCGCCGTTGTTGAATTCCGGTCGCTCAGGAAGAGGCAGGAATGGATTCGCATCCGGTTTAACGATATTTCTTCGGTCCGACATTTTTTTTTTTTTGGGGCCCGGGTGGGGGGTGGGGTTAGATCAAGTTTGCTTAGGTTATTAGAACGCAGACGAAATGTTTATATGCCTTTAGCATCGCCGTATTCAGCGTTCGAAAGGGATGGGCGAGACGCGATTTTGAGTTACACTCCATGGACGTAATCGAATTCCGTTTCACGTTCATAACTCAACGCTGTTTACCTTCCATCCCCCGTCACTGATTCCCCATTCTCCTGCTCCCTCATCATTCTCCGCCTCTCCATCACTCTGTATGACGCACTATGACGTCACACATCCGGGTGACGTGTGCCAAAGGTAAACTCAAAAGGAAGGCGTCCGTGTCGAGTTTATATGTTCCTCGATGATGATGATGATGCACGAATCGACATGTGTACCCGTTGCCTTAATATTGTCGCCATTTGCGGACGGTCGAGGTAAAACCCGCTTCATTTCTCTTATTCTTTTCGTCCCGATGAACACCTTCGAAAACGTGTAAGGTTCGCTCTTTTACCATACTATATTGAGGTGCGCAGAATCCTTTTAATGCTGCGAATCCGACTCCGGAAATCAATTAAATCCGCATCGTGATCGATCCGACTCAAATGTCGTTGTATCCAGATTCGTGTTTTTATGTACTGTATTAGATTTTAAAGTTACATAAATTATAAAAATTTTCTTCATTTTACCGTTTTACTGGCTGGACGTCAAATACTGTAATTTACATCGAAGTGCATTGTGTGACACAGTTTTCTCGTAACTAAGGAGTAGATGTGCGCGCGCAAAACACTATTGGAACTATATATGTATGTATGTATTTTATTTTTTTTTCATGCAAAAGAAAGTTTTACCTAAAAAAAAAAAATACTTAGTTTTAATAAAGCATTTATTTTATATTGTAAAAACAGTAGAATATTTTATAGTAAATATTAAAAATAAATATTTTAATTAACTAAATGTTAATTAAATTAGATTTTCCTTTCAGTTAATTTAAACCTAGATTTTCACGCAACAGCATAGGCATAACTATTTTAAGCTGCTTCTCCATTTCAAATAAGGAAATATAGATAAGCATATAGGCAATAAAATACTTGGTAAAATGTTATAAAAAAACAATGAAAAATAACCAGTATGCACGTAAAAATGAAAAGATTTTATGTTAATTATTGTTCGGGGGTCACCAATTAATTTTCTCTGTGGTCCGCATGGGTGTTTCTCTCAGGCTACAATATGTATAAATCATCCTTCTTGTACATTATAGGAAAGAATATGTTATGTTTGGTTGGTGAAATTCATCCCTTCGCTGTTGGGAAATAAGTTTCTCGCGTGTTATTCGACGAAAATATATAAAGTCGAGAGAAAATGTAAAATCATTGAGTAAAATTTTATTTCTTGAATGTTCATCCTCGGAATTGATTTAGATAAGTTTGAAATTGTATCTGTCAGTTTTAAAATCAGACGAATAAGAGGACTGATTCATAGAAAACGGGATGAGTGAGCATACACTAATCTAATATGATTACAGTCACCACATCTCGTGAAGTTTCATATTAAAATGAAAATATGATAACGTCCAGCTACTTTTATAAATTATAATTACCCATACCCTCGCAAATACTACTACCGCGAAAAGTAATGAAAAGTTATAGTGTTCGTGTTTCCCCCGTTTATAAGTTATTACAACGTAAAAAGCACAGTATGTAACAAATCTTGGCACTAATCCGAAATTACCAGCCATTCCAGACGTCATAATTAACACTGTTGATTAAGACCAGAGATTCATGAGTGAGATTTACATTCTTCATGCGCGAGAGCTGAGAGTCAATTTTAGTATGAACATCTGAGTGAAATGAGGGTTTAGCCGTGACTTGGTAATTAGATGATACGCGTGAGCCTCGAAGCGCCCGTTGATGTGCCGCAAATGGAATTTTACTCTACCATTATTTTTGAATATGAGGATCTAATTTTAACACTTTTAGCAGTAAGTTTTCATTTATTTTATTTAAATATTTTATCGTGATCGTCAAAAAATTAAAATATAGTATATGAAAGGCGACTTACAAAGTATGACTGTGTAATTAAAAGTAGTGTAAACACGTTACTATTATGAATTTTGTACGGGTTAGCCCAATCTGTAGACATTTTGTCGGCGGGACATTCTGTTGATACTCTAATAAACTAATTTACAGTGGTGGTCGCGGTACCAAAATTTGGGGGTGCGGTACTGCGGTACCTCAGCATGCCCAGTGCGTTACGCGGTACTGCGGTACTTTTTCAGGTCCCCCTGGTGCGTTCCGCGGTACTGCACACAAGAACAACACAAGTAATAGCACATATTTTCAGAAATTGCATATCGGCGATTTCGCACCTGAACTTTCTGCCATAATGGCTAAAAATCGATCTTTGTCACAGAAATGTAACACACGTGCAACCGGCTCAAAAGCAAGCACTGCACTGAGGCGTTGTGATAGGATGGCAACGTAACATGTTCTGAACGAAAACTTAACGTGTCTAGAGTTAGGCTGATGCAACACACGCAGCATTCGTCTTACTGTACTCCTGTAATAAGGTTTACTTCAAAAAAAGTGTTAATTTTTTGAAAAGTCGTGTTTGTCGGTACCGCGGAAAGTACCGCGGGAAATTTGAATGCGGTAGCGGTACTGCTGTACTTTCAGCGATCCTTTGCGGTACTGCGTTATGCGGTACCGGTTTGGTAGTGCGGTAGTAGTACCGCAGTACCGCAAAAAAACGCAAGTGCCCAGCTCTGAATTGTATATGATACGCCGATAAAACGTCGTCGGAATTAGTAAAGATTGTGCCTCGAGTGTCCTTCAATACGCTTTACGAGTACACATTTTAACACGTTAATATTTGATTGTAATAGTTGTCGAATTAACCTGTAATATGAAATTTTACTTTGCATTCTCAAAATTGAGCGTTTGATTCAACCGTTACTGCGAGTGCGGAAGATAGATACTGTTGTACGAAAAGTCGTTTGCTGTTAAAATAACAGCGAATGTTTAGTATTAAAAATTTCAGATTTTGCTTTTCAAATAGACGATAATAATTGGGTGAATTAGCAATTACTGTAAACGTAGTGGTTATATCGTCATTCTTTAAACCACGTTATGATAAATGAGCAGTAAACCCGTAATTAAAAATCTACATAATTTTTTTTTTTTTTAAGTTAACAGCACAGTTTTACCTTACAGTATTGCTTCACCGTTTGGAAAAAACAATGTGCTGTTAAAATAGAGTAGTATTGCATTGTGAAAATTAACTCTCATCTTTGAAGTAGATGATGATGATCCCATTGACAATATTAACCCATAAAACTAACATTAGTGTTAAATTGATTAAAAAGTTTAAACGTGGAAACGATAAAAAAATTAATCAGAAATACCATAAATATCGTATGTCGCAGCTCTTACAATAAAAATATTTTATTTGTTTATGGAAAATAGTAAATTACAAATAAATCATTTCCACTTAATTCAATTCAACGTTAATTTTTTTTGTTATAATAATAATATATGATTACGTCATTGGCCACTCCATTCAAATTTTGATCGCTCGCAAATGTTTTTATTAATATACTTTTTCCCTCGATGTATATAAAGGAAACAATTTTTATTTTTTTTTGTTAAAGTCGGGAATTTAATATTTGAAATGAAATATGGTTATTTTTATTTTAAATTCCATCTATGTTTAATTTATTTACCGTATGTAGAAAAGTCAGATTTCGAAATAGTTCGACGTTTTATTTTATATTTTTGTTAAACTTTAAATGTTTGAATTTATATATATATATATATATAGTGATGTAGGTCACATCCGCACTTTGGACTGCGGATGTCGTGCGGATGTGGACCGTTGAGATAAAACGTCATTAATAAGCGGAAATTATCAAATTCTACTATATTAATAGAACTAGTTCATTGTGCGCAAAAGTGATGCAAGCGACAAGACGAGAGGCTGTTCTTGTATGAAGTTACTCTCTTGCAACCTACTTAGATCTACGTTACAAAGCTAAGTTATTTTCACCTAGTACATTAGAACGAGTTAAATCATCACTTGGCAAAGCAGTTGAAGAGCTTCAATCTCTTGAATCTGTCGCTTCGCCACCCACCAAAAGAATAAAAGTTTCAGTGACAGAACCAACACCTTCAACAAGCAAATCTATCACAGAATCTGTCTCTCAGTTTCTTGAGTCAAGCAGCAATGACGAGACCTACGCGATGTCAAAAGATGTAGTAAAAATGATCGAGAGCTATCACCAAGAAAAACGCCTGGCTGCATGTGACAATCCTATTAGTTGGTGGAAAAATACGCAGAATATCTATCCATACTTGAGTAAACTTGCAAGGAAACATTTAGCCTGTCCTCCAACAAACGTACCAAGCGAGAGATTATTTAGCAGTGCTGGATTAATATATGATGAAAAGAGAAACAGACTGGCAGCAGAAAAGGCAGAAAAGTTAATGTTCCTTAAGCATAACCTTCCTATAATTAAGTTTGAACATTAAACGATGAACATCTTAGTTTACTTTATTTTAATTACTCATTTATAATTATGCCTAATAAAACTTTAAACTTAATATAAATAGTTATCAAGCTAATTAAAGATCTCTTTCTATAAGGGTGGAGGTTGGGGAAAGAGGTCGGTGGGGTGCATTTGAGTTGGGTTCACGTCCCGCATCCTGGTAACACAATTATGGTTTCTAATTGTGGCTGAAACTCAACAAAATATAACGAATTTATTTGCAGACGAATTCAGTAATTGATTTCTATATTAGTTAGATGCTTGATATTATTTTATATGTTCAGAGAAAAGTACAGCAATTATTGTACAATTAATCAATTATATTACATTATAGCTACAGCTCTCTCTATATAATAACTTATTATATACGTTAAACACAACAAATCTCGAATATATCCTAAAAAATAACGAAAATGTAGACATCCGCATCCGCGGATGTTGAAATCAAACATCCTCATCCACATCCGCGGATGTGAAAAAAATGACATCCGCTACATCACTAATATATATATATACATACAGTATATATATATACAGGGCGTCCCAAAAAAATGTATACACACTTTAACAGCTGATAGCTCAATTGATGTTTCTTTCTTTCCAAGTTAAACCCATTAGAATTAATAATGGCAGTCAGACTAAGCTTTGAACAAAGGAAATTCATTCTAAAATGCTACTGGAAGTGTGAAAACGCAGTTGAAGTGCAAAGACAGTTTAGGAGGGAGTTTCAAACAGATCCACCAACGCGACTTACCATCACTCGAATTAGAGATAAGTTTGAAGCCGATGGAACTGTTCAGAATGTCCACAAGAAGCGTTCCGGAAGACCACGGACATCGACAAGCCCCACAAAGCAAGAAAGAGTACTGGAAACGTATCACCAAAGTCCAAGAAAATCTGTGCGGCAAGCGAGTCGTGAGGTAGGAATTTCAGAATCGTCTGTCCAACGCATTTTGAAGCGCTGTCAATGGAAAAGTTACATTCCAAGATTAGTCCATGCTATTAATGAAGATGATCCGGACCGAAGAGTGGAGTATTGCGAGTGGTACTTGGCACGATGTGGATGTGGATTGGACGAAGGGGTTTCGTAGAATACCCTCCGCGTTCACCAGACCTCACACCACTAGACTTTTTTTTATGGGGATACTTAAAAGACAAAGTCTACGCTATAAAACCTGCAACAGTCGCTGAATTGAGAGCAGCCATTGAACGAGAATGCACACAAATACCAAACGAAATGTTTCGTGATGTTTGCGATTCCATTGCTTCGCGTTATCAGCAGTGCCTGGACCAGAACGGACGTCAGTTTGAAAACAGGCGTTGACAAAACAATTAAATAATGTCTGTAGATTCTATTACATTTTGAAAATGAAATGTATTTTAATAAACACTGCCTTTATAATTATTTAAAGTGTGTGTACATTTTTTTGGGACGCCCTGGATATATGGGAATGAACTCAGAATGGTCCCCTGAGTTTTTTATGATACACACAGACAGTGCATGGAACAAGGAACTCTTCTGGGAAAATTAAATCCACTATAGTCCGAATAAGTAATGGTAAATGACAAATACCATAGTTTTTCTTTTTCATGATGCTAGCCCGACGTGGGCAACGGGTCACTCGCAAAGAGGTCCCATAAATATAGCTTCCCTCACCAGCTATCTGCAAAGCAGACAGGATCCAGCCCACGTCGGGATAGCATCATGAAAAAGAAAAACTATGGTATTTGTCATTTACCATTACGTATTCGGACTATAGTGGATTTAATTTTCCCAGAAGAGTTCCTTGTTCCATGCACTGTCTGTGTGTATCATAAAAAACTCAGGGGACCATTCTGAGTTCATTCCCATCTTGAAACGGACATGTTATGTGCCTTGAAAAGTGGACGCTCAATTCTACCAGTTGAGGTTTAAGTTTTGTTTTTTGGCTAAAAATATAATAGTTACCCCTTTTTCTTTTATGTATTCAATCTGACGTGAATGCAGCGAGTCTTTTGCTTATATTGAGGTTCTAAATGTAGCAGGGCTAGGCTGCTTTAAATCCTAGATCCATGTCCCAAAGCTGGATCCTGTCTGCTTTGCAGATAGCTGGTGAGGGAAGCTATATTTATGGGACCTCTTTGCGAGTGACCCCGTTGCCCACGTCGGGCTAGCATCATGAAAAAGAAAAACTATGGTATTTGTCATTTACCATTACTTATTCGGACTATAGTGGATTTAATTTTCCCAGAAGAGTTCCTTGTTCCATGCACTCTGTGTGTGTATCAATATATATATATATATATATATATATATATATACACACACAGGGTGTCCCATAAGTCCGGCATCATAGGAGAAATTCATATTTTTTCTCTAACTACAGGCCATAATGTCTGTGAGCAAGGAAGAACGAATCCAGATAATTCTACTCATAGGAAATCGGAGTCAGAGGCCGGCCGCTGCTGAATTTAACAGACTGCGAGCCAATAACACAGAGTTGTGTTAGCAGACTTGTTGCAAAGTTTAAGGAAACAGGATCCATAGAAGATAAACCACGCAGTTGACCTTCAAGGAGGTCCACTGACGATGATACAGCAACTGCTATCCTGGCTCATTTTAACAGAAGTCCCAATAAGTCTCTTCGGCGATTGTCCGCCGAGACAGGAGTGTCGAAAAGTAGCATCCATCGCATTCTTCAGGCTCACAAATGGCATCCATATAAACTTCAGATCCTACAGAAATTAAGCGATGATGATGATCCCGACCGGCGGATGGAATTTTGTGAATGGGCTACGGAACAATATGCTCGGGATGCCAATTTCCCGTCCACCATTCTGTTCACTGATGAGGCTGTTTTTTATGGAAATGGTGAGGTAAATCGACAGAACACCCGCTACTGGTCTCAAAACAACCCTCACTGGTATACCTCTTCAAAGGAACGAGGTGCATCTCGGGTGATGGTATGGTGTGGCATTTGGAAGGATCGCATCATAGTCCCCCTCTTTTTCGATGAACATGTCACTGGAGGCACCTACCTACGTATGCTCAAGGAAGAAGCATTTCCCAGTGTCTTAAACGAAGGAGGAAATTTCCCAACACGGTTCCAGCAAGACGGCGCTCCTGCACATTACAGCACCCAAGTAAGGGAATACCTGTACCAACAATTCCCTGGTCATTGGATAGGACGTCGAGGGCCTGTGGAATGGCCAGCTAGAAGCCCGGATCTCACGCCACTAGATTTTTATCTCTGGGGCCACTTGAAAGCGCTGGTATACGCAGAGAAAATTAGGAATGTTGAACATTTGCGGCAGCGCATTATTGGGGCATGTAATACCATTACTCCTGACATCATTCACCGTGTGCTTGCTGACTGGGTATCACGTCTGAATTTGTGTATTGAAAACAATGGTGGACATATTGAGCACGTTCTGTAAATAAAAGCTTTTGTTTTGCCTTTTTTTTATTTTTCTTATGATGCCGGACTTTATTAATAGAAAAGGTGTAGTTACGCAGGCTATAAAAGTGCGTAGATCGACCTGGAAAATAAATTGATACGAAGTTAACAATTTATATTTTTTCGAGGGTATTTCGTTGTGATTAAATTCTATTTATTTTTTTTAATGAAATACTGACCCGATGTTACGTTCGCTTTATTTATTTTTCACCAATTAAACCTCTGATGGCTGAAACTGTTATCTCGGTAAACATTCTCCGTCTTTTAGGTTTACTGCTGTTTTCACAGCGATTAAAGCAGCTTCTGTGTCAAGGATACCATTTGGTCGATCAATATTTACTTCTATAAAGAAAATTTTGCATTGAAATGCTTCAGTGCCTCAGAGGGAAGAGAGTTTATCTACCAACATTTGGAATATCGAAAAGGCTTGTATATACCTTTCAACCTTACAAAGGTTCTGCGCGATGATTTTTCATTTCGCGAAGGTCAAGCTTGTCGCCCCCTCCTCTCATATATATATATATATATATTATATATATATATATATATATATATATATATTTATTTATTTTGGGGCCTCTTTGCGAGTGACCCGTTGCCCACGTCGGGCTAGCATCATGAAAAAGAAAAACTATGGTATTTGTCTTTACCATTACTTATTCGGACGGACTATAGTGGATTTAATTTTCCCAGAAGTCCCTTGTTCCATGCACGGTCTGTGTGTAATAAATATATAAATATATATATATATATATATATAATATTAATATATACAGGGTGGGCGGAAAGTAGCTCCCTATTTTGGATTGGTAAAATAATACGTATATTATTCATTTATTTCAGAAAAATAATATGAAAAGGTAGGCATACATGGTAGGTTTTCTCTAAAATTCAATGTGGGCTCCAACTCTTTCCACCAGCTTCTGGAGCCGCCCAGGAATGGCGTCCACTGACTTTAGCAGAAACTCCGGCGGGATGGAGGACATGACTTCCCGAATTCGGTCCTCCAGTTCTTCCAATGTCCTCTGTTTGGTGCGGTAGACTTCTTCCTTTACCCACCCCCAAAGAAAAGTCGCACGGTGTCAAGTCGGGGCTCCTGGCTGGCCATTGATGTGGACTGGTATGACCTCAGATCAGGTTGTGGGCCCGTTCCTTCTGCGCAACACCATGAATGCTGAGCGGTACCTTGCTATGTTGCGAAACGAGGTCTGGCCGGTTGTCAGCACATGGGAGAACATCGACGATCTGATATTTATGCAAGATGGCGCCCCTCCGCACTTCGCTCTTGTTGTCCGTGAGTGGCTGGATGCCCACTTCCCTGGGCGTTGGATGGGTCGTCGTGGTCCACATCATGGCCAGCCAGGAGCCCCGACTTGACACCGTGCGACTTCTTTCTTTGGGGGTGGGTAAAGGAAGAAGTCTACCGCACCAAACCGAGGACATTGGAAGAACTGGAGGACCGAATTCGGGAAGTCATGTCCTCCATCCCGCCGGAGTTCCTGCTAAAGTCAGTGGACGCCATTCCTGGGCGGCTCCAGAAGCTGGTGGAAAGAGTTGGAGCCCACATTGAATTTTAGAGAAAACCTACCATGTATGCCTACCTTTTCATATTATTTCTCCTGAAATAAATGGATAATATACGTATTTTTTTACCAATCCCAAATAGGGAGCTACTTTCCGCCCACCCTGTATATATATATATATATATATACAGGGTGGGCCGTAAGTTTCCATACATAGGAAAATTTAAATTATGGTCTTCACGTGCGTCGGTATTTGGATCAGCAGTTTCCGGATGCTTGGATTGGTCGGCGTGGTCCTGTGGAGTGGCCTCCCAGATCCCCAGATCTCACCCCCCTTGATTTCTATCTTTGGGGGCACTTGAAGGCCATGGTGTATCAGGAAAAGATACGAGACATAAATCATCTAAAGGAACGTATCACCAACGCCATTACAAGCATAACGTCAACTGTGCTAATGCGTGTTCATCAACAGTGGGAACACGTATTGAAATGTGTTTTCAAAACAATGGCAACCATGTAGAGCATATTATATAAATAAAAATGGTTGTCCATAAAAAAATGTTTATTTTTCCTATGTATGGAAACTTACGGCCCACCCTGTATATATATATATATATATAACTTTTCATTTTGCTCTGATTTCGTGCTATCTGTATAACCAATACCTCGGAGAAAATTAATAGTCCTGATTTTCATCATTAGTTTTTTGAAGCTAGGTTAATCAAACCTAACTTAACCTCGAACAAATAACTGTGTGTATGTGTAAAACACTGGGTACAAACAATATTATCAGAATTATTTAATTTTCACCCTTTTTTTATATTAAAACACTAACGCCGGTTAAATTCAAAAAAATTATTGTATAGGGTAAAGAATTCTTTTTTTTTTTTTTAATGGAACCCCCTCTACCTTAAAAAGAAAAAAGTTAGTCCTCCAACTGTTAGATTATCACGGACGAATTATGAAATTCCGAGCTGAAGGCAGTTTATATATCTATACTATAATAAGAGAGCTGTCCGTCCGTCCGTCACACTTTCAGAAATTGTGAGAAAAAAATTCAGATTGTATTACGGGCGGCAATGTGAAGCTCAAAATGTTCACGGCTGCGTTCTTTTCTGTAGTTTAGCTTGTCTGTTTGTGAAATTTATCCCGGGCAGTAATGGGGAAGGGTGGGGGTAATGGGGGATGGATGGGGAGGGGGTTAGCCCCCAAGTTGCATGAATGGGGGTGAGGAGGTTTTGGGAGATACCAGATTCAGAAATGTTGACACAATGTGCAAGCTCAGAATTTTCACGGCTGCGTTCTTTTCTGTAGTTTAGCCTGTCTAACCGTCAGCGAAGCGACGGGAACTGTACTAGTATATATAATAAACGCGCATGATGAAGGTGAGGACGATAGCCGCTCCAGCGTTGCACTAGATAATTTGAATGAAATGAGTCATTAGCTCGAGTGCGGAAGGGTTAATCATAAAATGCCTCTGGGCGCAAAAGCGTTATACGTTTCCTTGAACAATGAAATTCAGTTGGGGTGTAGTGGCTAGTGCCCTCGTCTTGTAATCGAGAGGTGGTGGGTTCAAGCCCTGGTGGGAGCAATTTTTTCATCATGAAAAATCGTGCGTGTTCATGCATGATATTCCATATATAAATATTTTTTTATTATTAAATGTTCTATTTGGCTAATATATTAATAGTACAACGGGTAAATGAGTATCTGGCAACCTTTAACAGCCCACTTATCACTGACACAACCTTATTATGGAGACGAAATAATTTACCCTTTGGATTTTGTTCATTAAAATAACTAATTTAGTGAAGGATTCGAGTCTTTAGGGTAAGGGCGAACGTTATTGCATTAAACAACAACAAGAGTGAGTCTGGTAATTTGCGACTAACGATAAACTGGCGAGTTATACTAAAAAATTTTCGAGAGGCCCAAAAAACGGTGATCTTGACTGAACAAGATCTATAATTCATCTCCGGGAAATGTAGGATCTTACGGTATACCCTCGTAGAGGGCTTTCACCCAACTTCTCTCCCCAAGAGGCAGCCCTTCTACCCCCTTCTACCCCTTCTACCCCATTCTCAACGGAAACACTCCCAAAAAATATAAAAACAGTTACAATCTTTGAGAAGTTCCACTCAAACCAAACGTCTTCAATTTATATCTTTCTTCAAACAACTGTAAACAAAAACACGATATTACAAAGTTTAATTAGAAGTACTTACAAAATGTTATATTAACAATCTTCGCTACAAATATTTCTCATACAAATAAATATACACGCTATTTCGTAACTTCTCTCGGTGCCATTTATTAACACACACACACACACACACACACACACCACACACCACACACACACCCCACTTCTCTTTTCTCGGAATGTTTCAGCAGTGTGATCGACATTATTTTACCGATGTCAATTTATAAATCATTCCTTTTGACGTCTTGAATCAAAACTAAATTTAAACTTTTCAAAAAGAAAAATTTTGATTTTGATTCTTTGGAAATGTCAAGATTTGCTTGTATATTGAAGTAAATCCTATCATCATTGTATTGGTTTATTTCCGTCCACTCTCTCATAAAATATATATACACACACCAAAATTTCTAAACATGGATAATATAGAGAAGGTCAACCTTAGGCAGGTCGGTTAAAGTCGTGTTAATTTAGTCGAGTTAGGTTAAGTTAGGTATGTAATTTTCATTGAAAATGTGAAATGTACGTATGGGTTAGTTAGTTACTCGGTTAAAATATTAAACAAACGTTTTTAATTTCGTTTGAAATGCGTAAGTTTAAATGTCGACATAATGAAATTCGACATTATTCGGATAATCCGTTCGATATCCGGACCGCGTCTGCCTATTGGTGGAGGCAGGAGAGTATATATCATTCAGAATTCTGGTAATTATGCAGTAAAATACATAACCTTTGGTTAGCTTCCGCCCGAATTGTTCATTCTGACGAAGGTCAAGCTTTTCACTCCACCTTAGACCTCAGTTTAACGTGGAATCCGAACCACGCCCATCAGCAGCCCAGCGTCTTAACCACTAGGCCACCTAGGGTACCCATTTATCTACCAACCACTTTCTTTTATTGTGTGGAAGGATGAACAGCTGGGTTTTGCTGCGCGCCGGCTGCCATCGGGTCTCGAACCCGGGGCCGATGGATTTGTAGTCAGCGACGCTAACCACTACACCCTTTTGTTCAAATTTGACCTTCATTTCTTGCAGCTAAATTGCCAAAACTTACTTAACCTAAATCAAGTTTGCGCGAGAAATGAAGTTCATATTTGAACCAAACGCTAAATTGCGCTAGAAAGGTACCGGGTGTGTGTGTGTGTAAAATAACGCGAGTGAAGAGAGAAATCCGATTTGAATTATATTAACGCGAGTGAATATGGACGAGTAATATTTATTACATATACTCTATTATAACGACTGTATATTCGATAGTAAGGTTTATAAGAGGTGTCTAAAATGTCCACCATCGACTTCTATTAAGGGCTTTTGCACGGCGTATCACATTCAAAATGCTGTATGAGTTCCATAAAGAATCTAACGCTAGTGAATCCGCAAAAAACATTCGGAGAGTTTATGGAAATGATGATGATGATGATCAAATGGATGTGTAGGAGATGGTTTGAGAAGTTCAGAAATGGAGACTTCAGTCTGAAAGATTATCAACGAACAGGACAACCAAATGAGTTAGATGAAGAGTTGCTGAAAGCAACAGTGGAAGAAAACCCAACGGTAACTGTAAGAGAACTTGGCCCGCAACTCGGCGTTAGCCATATGACCATTCATCGTCATTTGAAGCTGTTAGAAAAAGTAGTGAAGGTTGGAAAATGGGTTCCGCATGATTTGTCACGAGCGAATCTTCAACATCGAATCGATATTTGCACATCACTGCATTATCGGCAACTGCAGGCACCGCTTTTGAATCGGATCGTCACTGGGGATGAAAAATGGGTCCTCTATTACAGTATTAAGCGTCGACATCAGTGGCTTAGCCGTGAAACAAAGCCTGAACCTCAGTCAAGGAATGGACCCCATCCAAAGAAAATTTTGCTACGCGTTTGGTAGGATACGCGAGGAATTATACATTTTGAGCTGCCAGATAACCAAACAATCACGGCCGAAGTCTACTGCCAACAACTCCAACGATTGAAGATGGCATTAGAAGAAAAACGTCCCGCATTAATTAATCGCAGAGGTGTTCTATTCCACCAGGATAACGCGCGCCCTCACACTGCTCGAATCACCACTGCCCAATTGGAGGCATTTGGTTGGGAAAAAATGCCTCATCCACCTTATTCTCCGGACATCGCACCTTCAGACTACCATTTATTCAGAAGTCTGCACTACCACCTAGGTGGACAAAAGTTGCAATCCAGGAAAGCTATCGAAAACGAAGTGATCGCTTTTTTAACTCGAAACCAAGGGATTTCTTCGAACGTGGCATAAAAAAAAACTTTTCTATAGGTGGGAGGAGGTTATAGAAAAAGGGAATTATATTGATGATTAATTTGTCAGTCATTTAATTTTTGTTGTGAATAAACTAAAAATTCGAGCAGAATATATGTTACAACCTTGTACTTTTAATCAATATTAACTCGAGTTCATATGGTTCGAGGATTATTTGATAACTTTCAGATTGGTGCTCTATTTTATTATTAATTATAAATTAAATCTCTCGAATTTAATTTTAGGTCTCTATAATATACAGGGTGTCCCATAAGTCCGGTCCCATATGAAAAATTTAAATTAAATATACGAAAGTAATACATTAGAATTAAATGTTCAAATTGAAGTCGTGTTTTAGAACCTTTCTTTTGTTGCTGGTAGAATAACGCGCATTGGCTAATATGAAAGCGAGTTACACTCATGAGGAGAAAGCGGAGGCCTTTTCCTCACGAGTGTAACTACCCGTAACGAAAGAAAGGTCCCAAAAACAAGACATCAATTTGCACATTTGTATAGGTTCACTGGGCTAGTTTCGTATTGCCCCCCCCCCTTATTAAAAAATAGTTTCGTATATATATTTTATAAAAAAATTGGTGCTTTTTGTTAGTAAAAAAACAACCATGGTTTTCTACTTCTGATAAAAATATTCAATATGATGAATTTATTTTTGCTAATACTGATGGAGTTGAGAAAATATTGGTTTGTAATAAATTTTAAAAAGTGCATTTAACTTTTTTATCCTTTACATTAGTTCTTATGGCTCCGGCTACCCAGGCAAGGTGGGCACATGTTATTACATTATCATTTGTATAATTTAGGTCTCCTGGGTACGGGGGCGGAGCCCCCGTAAAGATCACCCGTAAAGATCACGCATCACAAATTGATCGGTATAGGTTTTTTTTTTTTTTTGCGGCCAAACTACTTTATCCCCTACCAGTGCGATCGTTGCACGGCTTAGTATTAATCGTGCAACGAATCGCATCGCCTTAACATCCGGTCGACTTGCTCGTTAAAAATAATGAAAGTAATTGGACCCTTTTGAATTTTTAATATTTTGTATCAAAATAATTTATAATCCTAATGTTCAATAAAATCATATTTTGCGTGGGAGGCAATACGGAGCCAGCCCCGTTCACTGTATTACTTCTGTAAATTTAATTTAAACTAATTTTCGTATGAGACTGGACTTATGGGACACCCAGTGTATATACATATATCCTTGATGTTTTGAAGAATTTTGCATCTCGTCAGTAAATTTTTTATAGGATTTTAAAAACTTTTATTTATAGAAAATGTCTTTGATTTACACATTTTTATTTAGAAAATGTTTAAAAAAAAAGTTGAGAGAAAGTCTTGTCACGTAGATTGATCAGTTTAAAGTTGCTTTAAATTGTATAATGTATGCATACAGACTAGCGTTGCATTTATGTATATATACAGGGTGGTCCCCCCACCCCCCACCCCAAAAAAAAAAATTATACATTGTTAATATTAGATTACCGATGCGTTTGTTGAAAAGTCATTAACGTGAATTTTAAAAATTATTGTATATTTTTTAAAAGTAGGTCAAATTTACCTCCGGAGTTAAGAGTATAAATATACAATCAGTTTTGAAAACTATGTTAGTTTCAGATAAATATTAGTATAGTATTGAAGTGCATACATTTTCGTTTACGCTACTCTCTCTGTGTGTGTGTGTGTGTGTGTGTGTGTGTGTGTGTGTGTGTGGATAAAAATAGACAAAACGATGTGAATGTCCACCAGAACAAATGGCGAAGCTCATCAGTGGAATGCCGGAACGCGTGTCAGCTTTACATAATGCAAAGGGGAAAGCAACACTGTTACGGCTTGATAAAGTCCCACAATCTCTCTTATTTCTTTGGCGAATTATTTTACGCTTTATTTTTGGTCGCAGCAGCTTTTTTTTTTACACCCCCCAAAATATCTACCACCCGAGTTCGACGCGAAAGAAAAACTAATCCACACTCGCCGTATCTATGAAACTCAATCGTGATATTGTCGAACTTTTTCTTATATTTTACTTTTAGGAAAGCGTGGAAATATATATCAACCTTTTATATACATTCCATTTCTGAATATGCGTAGGGCTTTTTTTTTTTTTTTATCTTGTATATCATCTACGATACGCGCGGGAAGAATTCTCGCCCTTATATTTCTCGGTTCATAAAGTTTATGTACGATATAATCTAGATTTATAAACGGGTGTATCGATGAATTCAACTTCTACGCGCAACTTACGGAAGTGCACCGATTCTTTAATAGGCCATCTATTGATTTGTAAGAGTTTTTCCTTTAGTAGATAATGCGAAGGATCGTCGGCAGTCGGCAATATTATAGTTTAACGATCTGTAATGTACGTAATTGCTTTTATAAGCTGCTGCTTTTTATCCTTCCGGTTTCTAATTTTTAACTATTGCTTTTAAAAGCTATTATGCTTTAACAGCCGAGTAACTAATTTATTCTTTAACTTTTCTTTAAAATTGTCTCGCCCCCGACACTAAAACATAACGATCAGTTCTAGTTTGGACTAGTTTATCAATTTGTTTTACTGGTACTGTTTGTCGTAATTAATTAGAACTCACGAATACTAATTAATATTTTATATTTACCCCGAAACCATATAATCAGAATATAATTAAATCCTTAATCATAAACTTAAAACTTTTTATATTTTTACAAATATTTACAAAAGCTGAAATCTTAATATTTAAATCGTTTTAATATAAAGCGTATTTAATAAATAAATCAAGAATGATTTTGAAAATAATTTATTTAATCAAATAAGTTTTATATTAAATTTATCTTTTTTTAAGAATTTCAATTCGTTATTCAAAACTTATCAGGTCCGGACAGGATTTCAATCCATTCGGGGTGTAACATTTGAAGAATTTATATTAATATATAATTCACAAATTAAATAAAATAAATAGTCGAGCTCCACAATTATTCATGTCATTGAAATTGTATATATTGTAATTAAACACCACTTATAAACCATTTCGACTCATAAATCTCGTAAATCTGAATAAAGCCTATGGTGCGCGACTTCCGATACACGCTGTGTATATATATGAGAACATGGTTTTTTACTTTGCCCCCGCGTCATGCTTTTCGAAGGGCTTTCAAGCGCACAGCAAGTATAAACATGTTTTCAAGGTCTCGCCGAATTCGAGGCATGTTTTGATCGATTCTCTCTCTCTCTCTCTCTCTCTCTCTCCTCTCTCTCTCTCTCTCTCAGTAATTGGGTTCACGAGATAAGTTTATGCATGGTGTGAATGAACTCGAAAGCTATTCTTTTCATTATACTTTTTCCTATAAATTCTTTCTCAACTTTTTCTGTCAGCAGTGAATGGCGGAGGAGGGAGAACCTTGACTGTTTTATAAGCGTAAGCATGGCACCAGTTTTCGGTATTCTTTGTTTTCATTTGTATTTTTTTGTTTTTCTTTATTTTCGCTACTATCTTGGGCTCGCCTAGCGTGGATCATAGGGCCTTTGTTCGCCTGTATCTCTGTATCTCACTCTCTGTCAGGTCCTTATTTTATATGATTCCCCCTTTGTTCTCGGTCACGCCCTTAGAATAACTCCTTTCTCGCTTTCCCTTTAAACCGGTGGAGCTGTAGTCTTTTGACGGCGAAAGAAGAATAACGTTGCAAATGTTTTTCGTATTTGAAACCAATGAGAAAATTTAGGCATTCATTTTATTGTGATTTATTTATTTATTTATTAATTTATTATAGGCGCCTTGGTGGTGTAGTGGTTAGCGTCGCTGACTACGAATCCATCGGCCCCGGGTTCGAGACCCGACGGCAGCCGGCGCGCAGCAAAACCCAGCTGTTCATCCTTCCACACAATAAAGAAAATGGTTGGTAGACAAATGGGTACCCTTGGTGGCCTAGTGGTTAAGACGCTGGGCTGTTGATGGGGCGTGGTTCGGATTCCACATTAAACTGTAGGTCTAAGGTGGAGTGAAAAGCTTGACCTTCGTCAGAATGAACAATTCGGGAGGAAGGTAACCAAAGGTTATATATATATATATATATTTGTGTGTGTGTTTTACATAATGATTCTCATATGAATGCACACATTACTGAGTGTCGGGTTTAGTGCGATTTTATTATTATTTATTATTATTTTGTCTTAGTGAGTTAATTTTAAGTGTTCGAGGTTTTTTTTTTTTTTTTTTTTTTTTTTTGTGTGTGAGAGATCCGTCGTGATTATTGAACCAGATGCGAATAACAGTCCTCTCGTAGTCACATGTTATTTCAGAGCAAATTAGAGTCGATTTTAGAAACTTCACTTAATGTTTATTATTACTTTTAATGTAATGTTTGTAAGCATCGGTCGTTCGTACCTCCAAAAAAAAACATGCTTTGTCGACGTTGGTCTCGCGTACACTGACTTCCGTTGTATTGCTGTTGTCGTCGGTCGTCGACCACTGTTGGTCGAAGTAACTTTATATTTTTGTCATCGCCTTTGTTGCGGTAAAACTTTAAAGAAAATCGTAGGAGATCCCAAAACGTCTTCTCAAAAATAATATAGTGCACTATTTTTGGGGAATACCTTTTCTTTTTTATCATTGGGTATATTTTGAATGGGGAAATGTATAGTTGTAATAATTATTTTATATCTGGAAGGTTTCTGAAATTTGTTGGTGGTAGTGTTCAATTTTTTTAAACGCATTGAACCGAATTTGTCGCGGGCAATTAATATTTATCATTCTTATTAAATGTAACTTCAGGGATCGCATTGTTTATTGCGTACTTTGAAAGGTTTATTACGTTACTGTAATTGCGAAGTACAGTTGGTTGGATACACTGCCCTATCCGTACTTTACGGCCCAGTGTATGCCGACTTATGTAATCGATAGTATAGTGTTAGGTCGGTAAGCCCGTCAAGCTCGACGGCTTTCTAGTTAAAATGGGCGTCATGTTCTTGCCTTGGTCGCAATTTCACATCTTGGCAATCGATGAATCGTGCCCGTTGAAGGATCTCAATTTATATTGAGGTCAAAATCACCCGCGTCCCAACTTTGAAAAGTTTTTTCGAACTTTGAAAACAAAATTGACGAAAACTTGAGCACTTTGAAAACTTCAAATGGGGAAGTTGTGCTGCGGTAGATCGGGAAATATTTATAGTATTATATAATAGTTTCACAATCTTTGATTGGATTCTAGAAAGTAGATAACGGTATAGGCCAATAATTAATTCGCATTCTTTATTATTGATTAGGTTAAGTACAGAGAATATACGAGCGTAATTTTTGCAGTGTGGAGATAAAATTTCAAGCGTTATTTCCAAAGTTCTAACTGTTAAATGCGAGACGATGAGAGGTACCTTTTACGCGGTAATAATTACTTTAGTGTATAGCATTTTGTATACTTTGGGCCCGTGACATTTATATACAGTAATGCAGGTTCATTCATTCACTATTCTTTTGAACTTGAGTAAAGGAAATTAATTGCTTATCAACTTAAAAAAAGAAGTTGGTTCTCAAGGTATTTTTAAGTTAAGAAAAACATCAGTACGTACATTTTCAGTAATAATAACAATAATAATTGATAATGATGATAATAATATCCTAAAATTTGCCTATAAAAATTACAAAGAAAAAAGTACCAGAAATTCAAAATTATTATTAAAAAAAATTTGCTTCCTTCACGCACAACCTGGCTATTATTTGAATACTAAGAGATCCTTTGTCTAACATTAAAAAAAAAAAAGTGTGAAAGGATCCCCATTTTGTTTGAAACTTGAAACAATGTACGCGAAAAGAAGAAAACTTCAGTCTCTTACGTTGTATCTTCGTTATGTGGATGTGGCACATTCTTTAACTTCAAAGAAGGTAATGATGTAATTCTCGTCATTGAAAATAAGAGGGAGAAAGTAGATTGAAATTTACTTTTGGTGCGTAAATGATTATAAATTTTAGTTCGTGCATTGTACAGGGTGTCCACAATGTCTTGTCAGCCCCAGTAAAATACTAGCTTGAAGTGTTTGATAGCGGCAATTATACGATTGAACAACGCATATTGGCTAGTACCTGGGTCCATGAGCGACCAAGTAATGGCAAAACCATTGAAAATATTCGTGCGCACTTCCAGGACGTATCCTTTAAAGTCCGCATCAGTCGCTTGTATTTCTTTATTAGCTCCCCTTACCTGGAAATCTTAATATCGTTAGTCCCAACACGCACCATAAATATCGTACTATCATCAGCATCTTTACCAAATTCGTCTATGGAGTCCGTGATGTCAACACGGGCTCCAGGATAGCAATACCTCCTCCGAGTTAGGTTCCTACCGCAAAACTCCCGTAATTGCCTTCGAATAATGGAATTGCCAATCAGCTCTGGCTCTAAGACAAAAAATTGTCATTTATTTTTGTTATCCCTAATCATCTTACCATTAATTATTTTTTATTATCTATTACGAGTGAACTGTTTGAAGGCGCTGGTCGCCGAACTATCCCCGTGACCAGAATTTGGGTCGCAGCCTAAAAAGGTTAAGAACCACTTCTTTAATGCATATCATGTTTAAAGTAACATCAACTAAGAAGTGGGAATAATTACTCTTAACTTTATTTATATAAATAACGATTTTGTATATTGTGTCCGTTTTACCAAAAATAAACGTTTGCTTTAAATTACTGTTTCAAACTCTGAACAAAAAATATTCTAATCTACGATCAAGAGTTCCCAGTTGGGTTAGGCCGGCCGTACACACAATCGACTCGCGACTGACGATCGCGTCGCGGTCGCTGCAGTGTACGGGACTCCCATTCTGTCAATGTAAAATCACACGCGACTCGAGTCGTCACGACCCCAGTCGTAAGTCGCGAACGATCCTTTGTGCGGCTGCCCTTAGTGGTATTGGTGTCGGACTTCCGGCCGTGCGACTCTGGGTTTGCTTGTTGCTGCTGGCTCTCGGGTTTGAGTTGCCCCCCCCCCCCCTTCCACTCACCCTTTTAATACTCTGTTTTAGGTGAAACTTAAGGCATTCTCACCCCAACACTGGAACACTGGGGAAATGATTTTTCGGGCTGTTACCTTTTACTGGTGTTTTGACCTACGAATATCCAGATTTTCATTAATCATAAAATACAAACCAGAAATTACCATAAAATTGAATGAAACGAACTATTTAAGCATATATTTTTTTAACTCGAAGGCCTGTGTGGAACCGCGCGCACAGCAATTAGTGTCGGGTCTACGTAACCGCAAAAATGGAAATTACATTTATAGGTTGAATTAAACAATTTATTGTTACTATACATTAAAAAGAATTAACTCTCGTAAAATAAGAACGATTATTTCCAGAAAAACAAGCGTGCTTTTATTGCACGATAATAGGCCACCGTGGCTTTCTCGGGCTAAAGTTAATTTGGGAGAAGGCTTTAAAGTTTAAATATTATATGCCGGTACGTTTATAATTTTAGAGTTACTCACCTAAATTTTTACTTCTGAATTCTGTATTGTTTCTCTTTTTAACCGTAATCTTTTGTAACTTTAATATTTAAATCATTTCCTTTAAAAATCTGTCGTGAACAGACGGAACGTCGGATTAGGAATAATAAAAACGCATCTTTTTGAACTTGAAATGAAATTTCTTTGCTGGTTACACCCCCCCCCCCCCCCCCCCCCTCCAAAAAAGAAGTAATAAAAGATTCGTAAGAATAGAAATTATAATGAAATATTATTATTATTAATGTGCGTAACCTATTTTTCACGTTGTAAATTACATAAAATAGAATTCAAAGTGAAAAAAGGAAACTATTTTAGAGAATTAAGTTGTCGAAGCCTTTCTAAAGAGAAAAAAAATAGATTTTTGTCGATCGAATTTAGCTGTTCCGCCCTCCCTTTTCCCCTTTTCCCCCTTTTCTTTCACGCTCAAATGGCTCAACTTTTTCTTGTTTTCGCCTTCCAAGTTTTAGAAGGGCTCGAAAACCAGACACACACACACACACACACATATATATATATATATATATATATATATATATATATATATATATGTGTGTGTGAATATGATAAACACAGACAGTGCATGGAACAAGGAACTCTTCTAGGAAAATTAAATCCACTATACGTAGTTCAAATAAGTAATGATAAATGACAAATACTATAGTTTTTTCTTTTTCATGATGCTAGCCCGACGTGGGCAACGAGTCGTTCGAAAAGAGGTCCCAAAAATATAGCTTCCCTCACCAGCTATCTGCAAAGCAGATAACGATCCAGCTTTGGGACAGGATCTAGGGTTTAAAGCAGCCTAGCCCAGCTACGTTTAGAACCTCAATATAAGCAAAAGACTCGCTGCCTTCACGTCAGATTGAATACATCAAAGAAAAAAAAAGGAGTAACTTATATTTTTAACCAAAAACCAAAACTTAAACCTCAACTGGCAGAATTGAGCGTCCACTTTTCAAGGCACATAACATGTCCGTTTCATGATGGGAATGAACTCAGAATGGTTCCCTGAGGTTTTTTATGATACACACAGACCGTGCATGGAACAAGGAACTCTTCTAGGAAAATTAAATCCACTACAGTCCAAATAAGTAATGATAAATGACAAATACTATAGTTTTTCTTTTTCATGCACGGTCTGTGTATCATAAAAACCTCAGGAACCATTCTGAGTTCATTCATATATATATATATATTAATATATATATATATATAAATATATATATATATATATATATATAAAGAACGACGCTTGTGTAGAAGAGCGTCCGCACGAGATGAGAGAGAATGGAAAAACGTGGCACCTCCAAGGAATCGAACCCGGAATCATCCAATTGCTGGTCGGATATGCTGACCACTGCACCAAGGTTCCCGATCAGTCACAACTTAATTCTCCTACATTCGCTTCCGCACGTATGTAGGAGAATTACGAGATGTGACTGATCGGGGAACTTCGTGCAGTGGTTAGCATATCCGACCGGCAATTGGATGATCCCGGGTTCGATTCCTGGGAGGTGCCTCGTTTTTCATTTGCTCATTCTCTCCTCATTTTGTGTGGACGTTCTTCTACACAAGCGTCGTTCTTTACATTAATTATACTGGGTGTTGTTTGCAGTTAAAAAAAAAAATATATATATATGGTCATCCCATAAGTAATGTCGTTTTTTAGTATATATATATATATATATATATATATATATATATATATATATATGGTCATCCCATAAGTAATGTTTTTTAGATCGGAATTTGAAGGACAAAAAAAAAAAACTCAACTGAAACTTTTTAATCTAGTATATATTTTCCATCGGAATCAATGACACACTGCCAACGTCCTACAAGCTTTTCAATGCCATGTTTATAAAATTCAGGCGGTTTGGAGGCAAAAAACGTACAAAGACTGGTGTGCAGGTCATCTAAAGAAGTATACTGTTTCTCGTCAAGATAGTTTTGCAGACTCCTGAAGAGATGATAATCTGAAGGCGCAAGGTCTGGAGGATGTGGAAGTGTTTCCAACCCAAGCTCCTCAATTTTTGCAGAAGTGATCCGAGCGGTATGAGGACGTGCGTTGTCGTGGTGGAACATGATTCCCGATTAACCAAAGGAGGTCTCTTTTCTTTTAGTGCAGTGTTCAATCGATCCAGTTGTTGACAGTAGACTTGAGCGGTGATTGTTTGGTTGTGTGGTAAGGTTTCAAAGTGTATTACACCACCTTTATCCCACCAAACACTAAGCAACACCTTCCGAGGGTGAAGATTTGGTTTTGGCTGTGGTGTCGCTGGTTCTCCGGCACAAACCCACTGTCGACGGCGCTTAACATTCTGGTACAGTATCCACTTTTCATCACCAGTCACTAAACGGTGCAAAAACGGGTCTTGCAGTTCACGGGAATGAAGAGCTGTGCTAATGTTTACCGCACCCCTCAGATTGTCGACCGACAATTCATGTGGCACCCATTTTCCTAACTTAGTCACTTTCCCGAGTTGTTGCAAATGTCGATGTATGGTGGACGGGGATGAATGGAGTTTCTGGGCCAATTCTTCGACAGTAGTTGAACAGTCTTCTTCAAGTGCGGCTAACAGCAGGTCATCATCAAACTCAGCAGGGCGTCCACAGCGTGCCGCATCTGTCAAACAGCAGTCACCATTCCTAAACTTTTGAAACCATCTTTGACATTTCCTCGCATGCAGAATATCGTTGCCATAAACTTCCTGAATGTTTCGCGTTGCTTCAGTAGCACTATTCCCTTTTTTGAACTCGTAAAGCATTATATGCCTGATATGCTCTTCTGATACTGCCATGTTTATGAGGGGTTCACACAAAGCAAAACACACGTCTTCACTGGTCAAGTTCTGTAAAGTATGTAGCGAAACACGATAAATCTCCTCTTAGATATAACTTTTGGAAAATTTATGCTTAAACCGAGGAGGACTAGTTTAAACTTAATCTATCATAAAAAACCACATTACTTATGGGACGACCTTATATATATATATATATATATATATATATATTATATATATATATATATATATATATATATATATATATCTATATACATACAGTATATATTATATATATATATTTTTTATATTATATATATATATATATAATATATATATATATATATATATATATATATATTATATATTATATATATATATATATATATATTTATATATATTTTTATATATTTTTTTTTTTTTTTTTAACAACGTTAAAATTGTTTTCAGCCGCGTACATGTTTTCCACTTCATCCTGTGATCGAAGGAAGAAAATATTTGTCGGGAAAATAGCTCTTATTAGTTGAGGCAGTTTCTGAGCGCATATTTACTTTATTCAATATCAAAGGATCTTTGAATTTGAAGTTTCACTTACACAATTGAAGTCTCAGTCCGTGCATAAAATATATACACCACTCCCCCAAGATCATTCTTAGCGGGGCTGTTCGTAATAAAAATAAAAATAACCGCCAATAACAATCTCGTAGAATTAAATCAAATTAATATTTTTCGAGCCTTTTTAAGGAATAATTAGCCAGTCATACCCTGCAATACGGAAGTACCAATCTCTGAGCGTCGGAAGTGAACTTTTAGCACCAGATCAGGTTTCAGAGACGCTCCTCTTCTCACCAACCCCTACCTTTTTTTTTTTTTTTTTATACTGATATAATACGTATAAAGGTTTACGTCGTAGCCAGTGTCGTAACGCCGCTCCCATCGATCAGCGAAGTTAAGCGACATTGGGTGTAGAGAGAAGTTGGATGGGAGACCGTTTACTGCGTCTACATTGCAGTATGTATCTATCTACCCGTGGTTAGGATCCCACGTAAAACTGTAGATCCCTCTGTCGTATGATGTTGCGAAGGAGGTCGAACTAGTCACTACCGGGTGTCCACAATGTCTCGTCACCCAAGTAAAATACCAACTAATTTTCTTTTTCTTTCGGACGCATTTGAAGCGTGTTATAGCAACAACTGTAGGATTGAACACGCGTTAATCTGTACCTGGGTCCATGAGCGACCACGTAATAGTCCGGTAGCACAGACCCTGATTTTACTGGAACCCTGCATTGTTTGTCATAAAGCAAATTTTTACATATTTGGAAGCTTATACCACCCCATTCAAGAATCCATCGGGTGTACACCTGAGCCCCGCTTGGCTTTTCCAAGATGGCCGGCGAAACTGAAAAATCCCATATTCTGGTCAATACTTGATGGATTTTGATGATCTTGGTGTCATTTCTAGGGTTTTTTAGGATGATGAGTCGATCTGGAGGGGTTGCAGATACTTTGGGAGTCGTTTTGACCCACATTCGTCAATACTCAAGGTCATTGGAGGTCAAACGCCCCTCGAAATAAGGAATATCCCATATCCCCGGCAGTCGTGGAGATATTTTGGTGATCTTACTGTTGTTTTTATGGTTTTGGGCGATTAGGATTCTAAAAGATATTTCACAGCTAACTCGTTTTATTGAGTCAGAATAGTAGTGGATTCGATTCTTGATTAAACTTGTGTATATATATATATATATATATTATATACATACTATAAATTATTTCACGAAAGTAACACGTGAATAATATATATTATGAAAATAACCACGAACGAAAAAGGAAACAGAATGGTGCTCAAGCGCTCTCGTCTAATGACATCCTCAGGAACACTGAAATAAAAAAAATAAAATAAAATTGTAGGAGGAGCATACAAATTTATAAGGAAAAACTACCAGAGTGCTAAAACTGGTAACTTTTCCTTATAAATTTGTATGTTCCTCCTACAATTTTTAATTTTTTTTTTTGTGACCTATAGTAGTCTCGAACTTAAAGTGTTCCTGAGGATGTCATTGGACGAAAGCGCTTGAGCACCATTCTGTTTCCTTTTTCCTTCGTGGTTATTGTCATATATATATATATATATATATATTATAATATAATATATATATATATACATATTATATATACGAAAGTTGACGGACACCTTCGGTTTTTCCTTAGTTTTTAATTTGATAAGTCAGTATATAATAGATTTATCGAATTAATAATAATATTTTAGAATGATGATGCTTTCCCCTTTGCGTCATGTAAAGCTGAGAGTGAGAAGCGTTTCTGGTATTCCATTAATGAGCGTTGCTATTTGTTCTTGAGGACAGTTATCATGGTGTCGATTTACTTTTGTCAACCCTGTGTGTGTGTGTGTGTGTGTGTGTGTACACTCACATATACACCATTATCCACTAACGAAGCTGTGCTTTGATGTTGGGATATTAATAAATAAAAAGTAAATTTACTCTAGAAATCGGTGTGGCGACAGAGGTGAGAGGAAGGTATCTTAATGATTATATATGAAGTTGCATTTAACGATTCCCAACTCTTTCACACTATCATCATTATTATTATGCGAATCGATTGAAGGTCGAGACAGACTGTCCGCAATTAAGTTTTACGTCGTCGTCGTAAACTGCTTCGAAGTGTATTAAGTATTTGCTGTCAATGTAGTTTTTGCATTTGTCGAAAGATTGTGTAATGTGGAAATCTGCAGCTGATTTGTAGTTGAAACGGTTCACTCCTTTGACGTACCTTATAAAATAGTTGTAAATATAGCACATACGTTGCGTGAGTAATGAAGTGTTAAACGTTTTAAAATCAGATTTGGGGACTTTTTCTTCAGCATTGGTAGTAAAGGATATGAATTTTATATCATTATTTCTAATTTTTATATTCAATGAAAGTATTGTAATGTCAGATTTTGGTGTGCGCGCGCGTGCGTGCAATTATATCAACCAACTAAGTGTAAACCATTTCATAAATATAAGGCATAATACTGTAACTATTGTACTTGAAATATGAAAGACGCGTCTTACAAGGAGTTTGTTCATAATAATCTTGAGGGGAGGCGGGAGGCAAACGCTTCCTATAGAAATTATCGTGCTTAATTTAAAAAAAAAAAAGATAGTTACTGGCTTCTTTCCCCCTCTCCACTTTTTCCCCAATATTTAAAAAAAATAAAATGTTTTATATATAAATTATTTAAAAGAAATCGGTTTAAAATATCAATTACTGCTTTCTTAAACCTAAAAATGTAGTTTCAAAACAAACTTTGTTGTTTAGCAATTATTTGCTCAAAATTAAGATAATTAAAAATCGGTATATAAATACTATTAAAAAATTATTGTTGAAAGAATGAATTCGAATGTCACGATCCTTCGTATTATAAATTTTGTATAATGTATGGTAGTAATTATTGCCATGAAAATTAATTTTTGGCTTCATACCGTGTATTTGAACCCTTTTTTTTTTATACGAAGTATTTGAAGTTCTTGTGACTTCTTGCTGAAAAAAATTGTATTCTCTCTACTTTTCTTTTAAACAGTACATTGTTACTACTACTACTAGTAGTAAACATGTTCTGAATCCGTTTGTCAAATAAGAACTTTTCCGGGGGTTTGGGAGTTGTGGGGGGGGGGGGAAGAGATTAGCCGTTAAAAAAATAATTTAACGGTTTAAAGAACTTCCACGCAGATTCATTCCGGTTAGAATGATTTGGCTTTTGGATATTTGAAAGTGTTACTTCTGTTCTACAGTTCTGATTTTGGGGTTACAGGAACAGGGTCCGCTCAGGACCGACACTACACTATGGACAAGTCTTATTATTTTAGTTTAGGAAGGGTTTTGAGGTAGAAGCGCGATTGTTCAATCAGTGTATGTACGTAACTTTGTGTCCGCGCGCGCTGACGCGTAATGTATGCATTGGAAGACGGACGTACAAACTTTTTGACTCGGGTTTGTACAAAACAGACTAGTATTATTATTCTAATTTCCGTGTAATTCATTTTTGATTCGTTCAATTTTCGCCCGTCTTTTTTATTTTTGTTTTTCAGGAGTTGCGATATCGTTTAAGTGAGGTCGAGTGTGTGATAATTCACAGATGTAGTGAAGTAACTTGTTTTAGGTAACGCTCTTGGTACCTCGGAACATTAAAAAATTTATCTGAAAAATCTTATTGTCGGGAAAAATAAGTTAGTTCTGATTAGGTTACGTTATGCCAGACTAGATTAGTTGGTTTGGTTAGGTTTGGCTAGTTTAGCGAGTACCTCACTATTTAATGACTTAACAGGAAACAACAACCTTTAAGGAAGAGATTGTACGCACCAAACCACAAGGGAAGTACTCCAGGGGGACGTTAAGCAGGAAACGGGGAATGCTGGAACTCCCGTTTCTTCTGTCACTGCCCTCCTTAGCTGATCTTTTTCTCTCTCTCATCTACCCTGTGAGCAGTCCAGCATGCTCTCAAACACCCTCCTTCTATTTTTCACTACACATGCATGCATCTTACACACTACACAATCTTCAAAATTAAAAAAGGGCATCTTTTTAAGGACTTCGACTTCAGCTCTCTCCTTCTCCTTCTATGGGTGGGGCATTTTTTGAGGGCGCTCGCCTTTGTCCCCTCCTTCCTACATGAAAAAACTTTCACACACTCAATTGCATCCAAACACTTATGGAGCCCTTCTCGGTTCGATGGCACTAAGGTTAGGTTAGGTTTTTTTTAAATGCAGGAAGGAGGAGCCAAGGGCGAATGCCCCAAAAACGCATCCTTGGACACGGCGTTTGAAAAATTAGGTCAGAAACGGGGCAAAAATGGATTGAGGAAGATTGTTCTAGAGTTGACCGATTGAGCAAATGAAAGATTAATGCCATATTAACCCTTGCATTAGTGTGTTGGACAGAGAAGAAATGAGACTGTGTCGAAAGACTGGTACTGCGTGCTCTCCTTAAAAGAGGGGGCATGTAGTTAGAGAGTTCAGAAAAGCAGTGTCCGTTATAATAGCGAAATTAAAGAGAGAGTGGCAACATTGCGGCGAAGAGAGAAGGATTGAAAACAGTCTGTAAGAGGCGGGGAATTGATGAGACGAAAAACCTTTGATTCCACCCCGAGTGACTGTTGAGAAGGGACGCTTTCTGATGGTGACAGGAGTGGAGAGTGGTTTATCGGCATAGGAGTGGATAGGACAAGAAGTGCGACTAAAAAATTATTAATAAATAAAAAGGATGAGAGTGGGTAACAGGACAAAACCCTTGGGAACACCACTATTAATAGCTATAGAAGAACAGTGGCCATCTACAACCGCAGCTATAGATCTGCCAGAAGGGAAATCAGAGATGAAGGCACAGATAGAAGGATAGAAACCGAAGGAGGGCAGTTTAGAAATTAAAGATTTGTGCCAGACTCCATCAAAAGCTTTTGATATGTCTAGCGCAATAGCAATGATTTCACCAAAATCCCGAAAGGAGGATGACCAGGAGTCAGAGAGATGTGCAAGAAGTTCACCAGTTGAGCGTCCCTTGCGGAACCCATGATGTCGATCTGAAACAAGATTGTGAGTAGAGAGGTATTTAAGAATCTTCCCATTAAGGATAGATTAAAAAACTTTGGAAAGGCACGAAATCAAAGCAATTGGACGACAGTTGGAGGGTTGAGAGCAGTCACCCTTCTTTGGGACAGTCTGAATGAAAGCGAACCTCCAGCAGGAAGGAAAAGTACCAGATGAAAGACAAAGACAAAGACGAAAGAGTTTGGCTATGCAGGGTGTCAGCACAGAAGCACAGTTCTTGAGAATAACAGGAGGAACACCATCAAGACCGTACGCCTTCCTGGAGTTGAGGTTAGATAGGGCAGAATGAACATCTTTGGAAGAGATTTTAATTTCTGACATAATTAAGTCAGAGTGAGGAGAAGATTTGAGGAACAGCACCGGAATTGTCCAGGGTCGAGTTGGAGGCGAAAGTTTGACCAAAGAGTTCAGCTTTATTTGGAGAAGAGACGGCAACTGAGCCGTCGGAATAGAAAAGAGGAGGGAAAAGAATAAGTAGTAAAGTTGTTGGAGAGGTTCTTGGCTAGGTTGCAGAAAGAGCGAAAAGAATTAGAATTGGATAGGTTTTCACATTTTTGTCTGAGGAAGGATTTTTCTGAAAGCCTCTCTGTTGCGGATGGCATTAGAACAAGCAAAGTTAAACCAAGTTTTTCTTTGTATTAGTAGTAGGTAAAGAATATGGAATGTCTGCCTCTATGCCCGGGAAAATTACCTCCGTCAAGTTAAATTAGGTTTTGTTAATTAGTTTTTAGATACATGGATTTAAAAAGTCGGCATCTCAATTATGTGGACACACACACACACACACACACACACACACACGTGTAAACTTATAATACACAGTGTGTCCCAAAATTACTAGCGAGTCGTGTACGTAACTTAATGGGTAATTTTATGCCACACTGTGTATTCAGTATGGTTATCGATAGCGTGTAGTGTAGTGCGCTGACTGTTCAGTTCAAACCATGAACCAAGATTCCCTGATTGTATTATTATTGTAAAATATTCATAGCAATTGTAATAATTACATTTTAAAGTCCATACTGTAATCAATTTATAGTAGCGGTGTCCCACAGGGTTCAGTGTTAGGCCCATTGCTATTCGTAATATACATTAACGACATAGATGTACGATTGACTAGTAACGTGTCAAAATTCGCGGACGATACTAAAATAGGCGGTAAGGTTGTTAACGAGGACGATAGAAATGGCTCCAAGACGATGTAAATAGGATTATGGAGTGGACGGATAAGTGGCAGATGCAATTTAACAATTTCAGCAGTCCAAGTTATCAAAATATATATATATATATATATATATATATATATATATATATATATATATATATATATATATATATATATATATATATATATATATATATATATACATATACATACATACATACAGGGTGTCCGAGAATTATCTGTAAAATTTTTGGCTGTTATTAAAAGTCAACCATGAAGTGTAGAAATTCCAGTGTTGTCCCATTTTACAGAGAATCTCATTAAGTTTTTTCTGATAGCAAGTTTTGACAAGTTTTTTAGAAATTCCAGTGTGTCCGAACATTATCTGTAAAATTTCATCTTTTAATAAAATTCTTGATAACACACGTAAAATTCTTAAACAAGATTATTTAGAATCTGTATTTTCAAAAGTTTCTTTTATTAAAGTAACGTTGTTACAAACATTCGATATGTGCACCATTAGTGATTCGCAAAACATCCAATCGATACCCCAAATGTTGCCATGTACGCTGCAGCATATCCACATCAATTCGCTCAATAGCAGATGTGATTCTTGCTTTTAAATCATCAATGTCTGTCACCCGCGTACATTTCTAAAAAACTTGTCAAAACGTGGTATCAGATAAAACTTAATGAGATTCTCTAAAATGGGACAACACTGGAATTTCTACACTTCATGGTTGACTTTTAATAACAGCCAAAAATTGTACAGATAATTCTCGGACACCCTGTATATAGGGGTTAGACAAAATAATATGAACACCTTGATAAATGGCGGTTTTTATTCTTAATATGGAGTTGGTCCTCCTTTAGCGGCAATAACAGCTGCAATGCGTCGGGGAATTGATTCATACAGCTTTTGGACAGTGGCTAGAGGCATCCTGAGCCATTCTTCGAGCAAACCCTGCTCCAGTTCCTCCAAAGACGCCGGCGGTGGGAATCGGCTTCTGACCTGCTGCTCCAACTGACACCACAGATGCTCGATAATGTTAAGATCCGGGGATTGTGGAGGCCAATCCAAGCGTTCTACTTCACTAACATGCTCTTCAAACCAGTTTTTAACGACCCCAGCGGTGTGGATTGGTGCATTATCTCCTGGAAGACTGCGCCGCCATTGGGAAACAGCGTTTGGACCATGGGATGGACCTGGTCAGCCAATATTGACAGATAGACCTGGGCGTTAACCCTACCATGCAGTACTACAGCTGGGCCAAGAGTATTCCACGATATTGCTGCCCAAACCATCACAGATCCGCCTCTATGCTTAACGGTTGGGGTCAGGCAGTCGGGGTCATAAGCATCTTTAGGCTGTCTCCAGACGTAAACTCGACCGGAACATGGAAATAGCGTAAAGGAGGATTCGTCGGAGTAGACTACATTCTTCCACCGGTCCATTGACCAATTCTTATGGTCATTACACCATTTTCTGCGCCGCTCAATGTTGATGTGCGAAAGAAAGGGTTTGGCAATTGCAGCCCTCCCATGGTATCCAGCTCCATGGAGCTCGCGACGTACAGTTCTGGTCGATACCGGGCTTGCAAGATGCTGGTTAAGCTCTGCAGTCACTTTTGGAGCTGTGGTCTTATGGTTCTTTGTCACAATACGCTTTAGCACCCGGCGGTCTCGATCACACAGCTTCTTCTTGCGTCCACTATTGCATTTGTTGGTGCTTGTCTTTCCATTTGCTGAGGAGACTGATAAACCGAAGTATTAATTCAATAGTTTAACGTTTACGGGTCCCCAGTTTGATGCTCTGGCAGATCATAAACGGAAAAAATTAAACAAAAATCTGTCAATGAATTTTTATTCAACAAACGAGTACCATTTCACTACACATTTTCACAAAGATACAAAAAACATAACCACTTCTTGCGAATCATTTGTCCATGAAATCCTTCTTGGTTTTATTCGGGTATTTCGCCCTATGCTGCATCACAGTTTTGAGCAAATACTGCTTCTGCTCTTCGTTCTTCGTCAGAGAACAGTTGAACTCTTTGGTGAGCGCGATGGCTCTTTCGGCCCGATCGTTGACGACAGAGATTTTGTTAACAGTTGCCGCTGCTTGCTTGAAGCCCTCTACTTCAGTCCACTCGGCAACTGGCTTTTTTCAAGAATTCTGTGTCCAAGTCGAATGCATGGAAGAAAGCCATCGTCTTCCTGTCACGAACTCCGCCAGGTGTTTCGAGGCAAGATTCCTGACGTTCTTCCCTTGGGGTCGCTTGAGTTCCTTTTTCGATGCGGGCTTACCCAAACTGACGACCATCTGAGCCTTTTCTTCATCTGCCACATCTGCGTCGAAGAACGCCATGGCAATAAGAGTCTCAGAGATGTACCATAGGTGTCGAGACATGGCTTCTTGCGCAGCGTTAACACACGAATATCCCGACATGGCAAAGGCTTCCGCGTCACGCAGAAATTCCAGATCAACTGCGGCAGCCTTGCTTGAGGTTGCAGCACGAGTCCAACCTCGGATGTAGACGAGGGACACGAAGAGACCTACGGCTGTCAGAGCTTCCAACTCGTGACTCGACATCTTGAACTGCTTCTTCAGTAGAATTACTTTCAAGGAGTAGATGGCTATCGCCATCCATCGAGCGTGATGGTAAGCGCCAGGGGCTCTGAGAGGGAAATCCACCACTTTTGCTTCTCCCAGGAAGATGAGAACCAACTGTAGCAGTTCCTTGTAGTCATCGCGCTGATGCGACGTGCTCACCATCCCTCTCACCAGCAGGACTGACTTCTCCCTCAGTTCCCTCATAGAGTCATTGACTTGAGCAAAATCGTACGGCCGCACGTCCAACCGGTCGATGAACTTCCATTGTGCCTGAAACCTCTTGAAAACGGGTATATCGGGGCCACTTGAAGGGCCGTATGCACGCTTGAAGACGGAGCTGAGGATGACTTCATAGATGTGATGCCGACAGGGGAAGTACATGAGTTCTCTGCCAAGACCTTTCTCAATCAGGACGCAGGCCCCGATATGAATCCCGGTGTTCGACGCTGTCGTGTCGAAAGACAGTCCCCGCACGCGCTCTTCCATCCTGTGTTCCTTGACCAAATCCAAGCAAACTCGCGCTATCTTCTCGCCGGTTCCGGACGTCACCTTAGGAACGCCGAGCAACTTCTCCTTGCCGTCGCCAGAGACGAGGACGGCGATCCGGTCAACGCTCTCCTTCCATTGCTCATTGTCAGGTAGGAGCTTACCGTCCCAATGCAAGACAAGAGGCTGACCAGGACAAACTTCGTCGGATTGATAACTTTCAGCAGCCCCTTCCTGAGAGCCTTGCGTGTGCGGTACATGGTACTGGCAGAAATGGACAGTTCATCCAAGTCAAAACCTAGTGATTTAGCCGCTGCAGCGTACGACATAGCTGAATCGCGGTACGAAATATTCAGCCGATCGTAGGTAGTCGTCACATCCTGTGAGATCAGATTCCTGCGTCGCTTCTTGGTATTTCCCTTGGAGGAGGATGGAAAAACTTCCACGGTTGGGTCAACGACATCTGAGTCAGTCTCTGACGAAGTTGAAATCACTAAAGCCCCCGTATCTTCTTCAGCTCCTTGTTCCTTCCTGGCCTTCTCCTGTTGTTCCTTAATCTTGTCCAGCCTCTTCCTTTTCCTAATCTCCTTATAGTGAAGCTTCATGTCAACAGGGCCCATGCTGCAGGAATTTGGATCTTCACGCTGCATGTCGAGAAAGTGGATGTCCTCCTGATTCTTCATCATTTCCTTAGCCTGTGAATGAGCAATGTCCATGATCTCCTTCGCTATTGCCTCCTTGAACATCGCCTCCTTCACTCGGAAGGACTCTGCTTTATGTGACTTGTTCTTCACAAGCCGGTCGTATTCCTTGAGAAGGGATTCCATCTTCCTCAAGGCCGAATCTCGACGCATCATGGGGATTCTCGCTCTCTCCCAAAATATGAGACAGGCATCCAGGCACAGGTTCAGGCATTTAGTACGTCCAAATTTTTGCTCCTTTTGGTGGTAAAAGTACTTTTTGAGTACTTGCAACTGAGTTGGAAGGCCACTTGATGTGATGTTCGCATCCGTCTGGCCAATAAGAAACACTTCTGTTTTCGCTCTGGTAGACACATGGAAAAGAAAACAAACTAAATAATTCCACAAAAATAATTTCACATCGTATTTAATTTCATTAATTAAATAAAGAAAAGCAGTAACTGGGACTCGAACCAGTGTCATAGCCGTTTGGCGGCATCGCTCAAGTCGGCGTACACAGCACGCTATCCACTACACCATCTAGGGAGTGGATAGCGTGCTGTGTACGCCGACTTGAGCGATGCCGCCAAACGGCTATGACACTGGTTCGAGTCCCAGTTACTGCTTTTCTTTATTTATAAAACTGATACGTGTACACTACGTTCTCTTTGACAATTCATTAATTAAATAAATTTCAATACCGCAGTAAAATTACATTAATTAGTATCATAAATAATTACCAGCTTAGTTGTCCAATATGCAACAGACTAATTAATTTCATGTAATATTAATAATAAATATCACTACCACAGTAAAATGACAGAAATTAAATAATAATAAATTTCAATACCACAGTAAAATGAGATAATTAGTAGCATATATAATTACCTCCATAGTTGTCCAATAGGCTATACAACACGAACCGCTCAAGTGACGAAGAAAACCGTCTTCACTGCAGGCAGGCGAGAAATGAACTGACAAAAAGTCGTCAAAGTTGGGGACCTCTAAATGCAGCGCGATCTGGTTCAAACTTGCACAAACGTGTTTTCTTGTTCTTTAGAATACGGAGAAACGTGTGGATTAAAACTCCAAGCTCATTTTTTTTTACCCTATAGGTATGAAACACCCTTTTTTTTTTATATATATATATATATATATATATATAAAAGGGTGTCTACTGGTCTCGAAAGCCTGGAAATGTCAGAGAATTTTGGTGGTTAACCTGGAAAAAGAAAGTAATGGAGAGTGTAAAAAGAGATTGCTGCTATGACTGAAGAAATTAATGAATTGAAAAAGACTATACAACTTCTTTTTTTTATTTTATTATTAAGGGAACATCTAAACTACGTGTAAACCAGTCTTTGTATAGAAGCCAGCGTTACTTTGTGCCCCCAAAAATTTTCTGATCTATTATTATTATTATTATTATTTTTATTTGCATATTAATACCTAATATACCAAAATATATACCTGGAATTTCAATAACATTAGCCTAGAAAACATGGAAATGTCGGAATTTGAATCTGCTGAACCAGTAAGAACCACACACACACACACACACACACACACACACACACACACACAACACACAGGGTGTCCAGGAAGTCCCTGGCAATTCTGTTTTGGTACATACTTTGTCGAATTTCCATGGACTTCCTAGTCTGATCAAAAAGTTTCGGGACACGTGTATTTGTTGCAAAACTAAATGTCACATACCTAATCAAACTTGTCTCCCTCAAAGTAGTCTTCTGATTGGTTGGACCGACCGCTCGAATCACTGTGTACATTTATTGAAGCACCTGTTATACTCTTCTTTCGGAATGTTCTTCACTTCTCGTGTCGCATTTTGTTCGATCTCTGGTACTTCTTGAAATCTTTTTCCCTTGAGCGTGTTTTTCAGATTGGGAACACCAAAAAGTCACAGGGTGCCAAATCCAGCGAATACGATGGTTGGGAAACCAGTGGAACGTTGTGCTTCGTTGAGAATTCCCTTATGGAGAGTGCTGTCTGAGAGGGCGCATTGTCGTGATGCAACATCCACGAACTCGACGTCCATTTCGCCGGGAATTTTGCACTTTCCAAAAGGGAAATTTCTTAACTAAGCACATTATACTGGTTCCCAACCACCGTATTCGCGGATTTGGTACCCTGTGACACTTTTCTCTTCCCCAAGCTGAAAAACACCCTCAAGCTCAAGAGTAAAAGATTTCAGGAAGTACCAGAAATCGAACAAAATACGACACGAGGATTGAAGAACATTCTGAAAGAAGAGTATAACCGCTGGAATCACTGTTTACAATCAGAAGGAGATTAGGTATATATGTGACATTGTTTTGTAATAAATACATCTGTCCTGGAACTTTTTGATCAGCCTTCCTGTGTGTGTGTGATATATATATATATATATATATATTATATATATTATATATATAATATGCGCCTCGGTGGTGTAGTGGTTAGCGTCGCTGACTACGAATCCATCGGCCCCGGGTTCGAGACCCAACGACAGCCAACGCGCAGCAAAACCCAGCTGTTCATTCTTCCACACAATAAAGAAAGTGGTTGGTAGATAAATGGGTACCCTAGGTGGCCTAGTGGTTAAGACGCTGGGCTGCTGATGGGGGGCGTGGTTCGGATTCCACGTTAAACTGTAGGTCTAAGGTGGAGTGAAAAGCTTGACCTTCGTCAGAATGAACAATTCGGGCGGAAGCTAACTAAAGGTTATATATATATACTACCGAAGTTGGTCGAGCATTTTTGTAAATTTTCGTCCGTGAGCAATTTTTACTCAGTAGGTCGGTCGAACAGGTCCTTTTATATTTCTAATTTGTTAATCATTTTCGCTCGTGTTAAAGTCGGGTCGGGTGAGGTTGGGGTGTTGGGGCCTGGGGGTTAGAAAGTTTAGAGGAAGCTTTTTTTTTTTATCGTATACAATGATTAATTTCATTTCGAATTTCAACCCCGTTACGATTTTAATTAAAAAAAAAAGAAAAAAACACGGAGTCAAATGAGGCGTCCTTTATGCTTCATCAGACTTTACACACCCACAAATTTGTTTTAGTAGGTTAACTTGAGTTAACTTAACCCGACCTAACCTAGCATAACCTATCCTAACCTCAAAAAAGTAGGTCGTACAAGAAAATACTTATTTACAAAGTTTGACCTAACTTAAAAATAGCGGCTTACTATTGGCGCTACTTGGGTATATATAATATATACATGTATAGTGCTGGGATTAGCGGCGCTAACTTTTTATTAGCGATACTGTTAGCGCCGCTAATTTTAAAAATTGTTCGTGAAACAGGTAGCTGCGTTAAGATTTTAGAGAAAGTCAATCGCTAACCGCTTACGCTAATTTTTCAAAACCACTCGTACTAAAATTTGGTTCGCCGACAGCAATCTTCATTATAAAAGAGTGAGGCAGCACTAACTGCAAGTTGATCATGACATCAACATGTAGAGGATTTTGTAGAGGTTTCTAATGTTTTTGTTTTGAAAATTAATGCAATTTGCCACATCACTGTTTCAGCGATAGCCATTTTTATTTTGTAATATGTTGTATCAGTGGAACATTTACGCGCTTTGTCAATATTTTATCATTTCTTTGAGTTTCAGTTTGCGTATTTGAATTAAATATAGACGTATCAATTGAATAGAATTTATTCTTCCCTTCGTTTGTTTTCCCTACTAATTTATACGAAAGGAACTAGACTCCGACATAAAAAGGTTTTAATTTTTGTAGACTCACATTTGTGTACCTTAGCAATCAATTATATCAAGGTGTGTGCTGATATACTGTACGTAAGTAAATTACGGAAGGCAGAACATATATAAATTGGGGTGGTTTCAGAAAAAATTAGCGTTAGCGTCACTAAATTTTATGGTAGTTAGCGTTAACAGCGCTAACTTTAAAAGCTACCGAATTGTTCATTCTGACGAAGGTCAAGCTTTTCACTCCACCTTAGACCTACAGTTTAACGTGGAATCCGAACCACGCCCCATCAGCAGCCCAGCGTCTTAACCACTAGGCCACCTAGGGTACCCATTTATCTACCAACCACTTTCTTTATTGTGTGGAAGGATGAACAGCTGGGTTTTGCTGCGCGCCGGCTGCCGTCGCGTCTCGAACCTGGGGCCGATGGATTCGTAGTCAGCGACGCTAACCAGTACACCACCGAGACATATATATATATTTTATTTATTTATTTGAAATAGGTGTGCAATTAAACTAGAAAATTACTGAAGCCTTACGTAGTCCTTTGTAGCATTTTCCACATTTGAGCTATATATATATAGCTTTTCATTCCACCTTCGCACTGAAAATGCATTGTAATAATCAAATCGTAATTGCGTTGTTTGGTATCTTACGTCGTTATAATTAAAATAAAATTGGTTTGTAAAATGAGACCTTATAAAATAGCGTTTTTACTCATTTTTACATAATCATAGTCTTTGCGAGAGCCTGTTCCACTGGTCCTCTCTTTTGAATGACGCATAAATTTTGAACATTGAAAATGGAGAGCGCCATCTTGTGACTGAGTTTGTGAATTAATGATTTATGCATTTATCTTTCAAAAAATGGTGGACATTTTTGTTTCCAGAAAGAAAACAAAATAAATAGGAAAGTGTTGCAATTATAGGAAAACGTTTGGTATTATTTTTGCATAAAATTCACTTATGCGATATTTGCGTGATAATGTACTGTAACTTAAGTGTGTGTGTGTGTGTGTGTTCGTGTGTTCCTATTGGTTAGTTATTAATGCATTATTCATGTAGTATGGAAGCTCGTGATCGAGTCTCTGCCGAGATTCATCGATCTCTACCAAGAGAAAATTGATCCATTTCACCACATTTTTTCGGCCTTTTGATAGTTTCCTTTCACGAAAAAATTCGGTTTAGACCAGATTTGGTCGGGAACTCGAAAGGTGAAAATTTTTCGACCGTTTTGTGGACTAGTTCGAATATTTTCAGTGGAACAAAAATTAACAAAATACCTTGCGGTACTTTCCGATTTTGATTTGGTTTATGCCAGACGAATTTGTTCGATCGCGCAGAAATCCCGTGGTATATGAAAAGGTTGAACATTGGCCTCTGTTTTACTGCACACGTGAAACTTTGTGCTCTTGTAGCTATTTAGTTGCCTGTTGAACCAACTAAATACGGCTTTTGTTCAAATAATAATTCATTATTATTATCATCATTATCATCTGAACTTGAAGTTTCGCTCCAAAACTATAAACATGTTCAGAGTTTGTTAGTGGTTCATTTTGGATTATATGCGTGTTGTGAAGGCTTCTCGTTAGTATCCAAAATCTGTATGGCAGCGACACGCATTATAGTTCACAGTAACAAAAAGCTTGAAGATGTTCATAGTATGGGAACGAAACGTTATTCAGGAAGTTGAGATTTAAATGGGAAGAGCGTAAAAGAGAGAAAAATGAGGGAAGAAAATCTTATAAATTTTATAAACAGAAATTTTACTATTTGTAACTAAAGAATAAGATATTATTATTATTATTATTATTATTATTATTATATTATTATTATTATTATTATTATTAGCAGCGTACTTTTAATGAAATTATAATTATGTGGAACTTCATCTAAATTTAGATCTTCTCTGAACTTCTCGGCAATGTTTCGCGTTTAAAATTTGCCAAAAGTTTTTAATGGAAGTAAGTTTCAAGTTTAATTTAGTTGGTAAATGTAATTGAAGTTGAAGGCAACGGTTGACGTCTTATCAGGCTCACTTTTCGGTTTAGCATTTGAAGGGTTTCCTTCTCAGAATACGAAATTTGAAATTGGTCTCATTTTCTACTTCTTGACCGTGTCGCAACATCGCTCAGATAATTCTGATCATGCGTAAAGCCGTCGGTCCCCTCCATCACATTACCTTTACCATTCCCTGATTCCCTGACGATGTGTAGCTCTGAATACACGAAAGCCTTGGAATCGTTTTTTCTTTTTCCTTGTGGGTTTGCAGCATATATACCTTATGTTTCGTGTGTTGGTCTCTCTTCACACGGAGGTCAAGCTGGTGGCCCCGCCTCTACACACATATATATATATACATATATTATATATATATATATATATATATATATATATATATATATGCGTGTGTAAGATCGTTTCGAGGTTTTAAGTTTAGTATGCATTAAGTGGCGGTAATTAGAAAGGAAAGTTGTTAAAACTGTGCATATTATTTATAAGTTTGCGCAAATGGCTTCCTATAATGGCTCCGTTTATCCTTAACTTTTTTTGCGTATGGTTTTGGCTTCTGTTCGATGACTGAGAGAGATCCTCCTCTTCTGGATTTGTAGTCTCGTTTCGGCAAAATGGACAATAGGTTTGTGAAGCTTGAGAAACTTCCACTCCATTCTACTTCAACGTTAATTGCCATATGCGTGAGTCTATTGGAGGACTTTTTTTCTCCTCTGATGTGGGGAGGGGTGGGGAGCGTAGAAGAGGCGAAGGTGTTTTCGGAAGCAAGTTATTCGTGTTTTTTTTTTTTCTTTCGTATGCAATTGTCAGCGAAATGATTTTGGGTTTCTGTTAATTATGGGTAGATTCTGAACCGTCATTCAAAGCCATTGTGTGTGTGTGTGTGTGTGTGTGTGTGTGTGTGTGTGTGTACACACACAGCCTTGGCCAAAAGTATTATTCGCCCTACTTATACATGGGTAATAGTGTTATTCCTGTCTTTTGAGGTTAGAAAAAAAAATGTAAAAAAAGAAGAAAGTTTATTCTGAAATATTTTAATACCTAGTACACCCCACCATTTGCCTTTTATTACAGCTTGAATGCGTCTTGACATCGAATAGACTAATTTTTTGCAAGTTTCAATAGGCATTTTTTTCCCATTCTTCAAGAAGCTTAGCATAAAGTTCAGCTTTAGACGAAGACTTATGTCTCCCGACAACCTTGCCTAATACTGCCCACAGGTGTTCTATGGGATTAAGGTCTGGGCTTTTGGAGGGGGTGCCCACTCCAAAAGTTTTATTCCTTTCGCGTCAAGCTAATTTCGAGTTACTCGAGATGTGTGGCAAGGTGCATTTTATTTTGCTGGAATGTAATGTCACCTTTGCTTACTCCTGGGTAAAGCGTTTCTATAGATGGGTCCAGAACTTGCTCTAACATGGCAGTATACAACGAGGAATTCATCCTCCCCTGGCACAAAAACAGTTTTCCAACTCCTCCAGAAGACACGCAGCCCCAAACCATTATGCTACCACCGCCAAATTTTACTGTAGGGACAATACATTCTGGCTTGTATGCTTCGCCTACTCTTCACCTTAAAAATGTTGCACCAGGAGAGCTGAAAATCTGAAAGAATCCGAGAGAAATCAAACTTTATGATTCCCTATAAAATCCAAAAGGCAGGGTATTTATCAATTTTGATGGTACAAGGAAATAGAAGAAGGGTTTTACTACTTACCTCGAAGTTACTTTCGTATGACCAAAGCACTTTTCCCCAATCTTCGGAGGTCCAATGTTGGTGTTTTTTTGCCCATTCAAGTCTCTTTTTTTTTTCTATTTGTCTCAGACAGCCATGGTTTCTTTCTGGCTTTTCATGCCTTGATCAGATTCTACAAGCCTTCTTACTGTTCTAGATAACACACTTGTTTTTTGCTTGGGATAGCTTTGCAGCTAGCTCGGATGATGTTTTTTGGCGATTTTGCAAAGATGAGCGTTTCAAGAATCGATCCTCCCTAGCATTAGTAACCCTCTTTCGCCCACTCCTTGGCTTAGATGCATGGCTCTTGGTGTCTTAACCCTTTAACGACGGATGGTACCTTAAGGTCCACCAGAAATAACAATATAAATTGTACTACAATGCCTCGTTTCTATAAATGTTTCTACATGTTTATATAGATATTATTTAATTGTCGAGAAAGGAACCCAAAATGTGTGTCATTTCAGTGACTAGTTACTAAAATATTTAGTTTTGAATAACAATAAAACCTACACGTTCTGGTAACAAGAGTGACTGCATATGCTGCGGACTCGTCCTTAAAGGGTTAAAGAAGTTTTAAAGTTGTTCGAACAGCGCGCCTTGAACATTTTAATTTTCTTGCAATTGAAGCTTGCGAAAATCCTTGAGAATGGAAAAACCTCAATTTTAGCCCTTTCAGATTCGATTAACTCTCTTTTCTTACCCGTTGTTCGAAACTTATGAATATCTCTGAAAAAATCATCAACGTTTTGATAAAGTTTTCAAAAAATTAACCATGGAAGCAGGTTTTCTTTTAGAATACTTAAATTTTTTGAGAAAATAGGTGGAACTCGCAAAAATTGAAAAAAATTAAAATACCTTGACAAAAGTGCTCGATCAAGGTGCAAATTAGTCATATTATAATCACAAAATTCTAAGCTAATTATTTCATTGGTTGAATATCATCTATAATCACCATAAGCGAGGTTTCAGGGGGTGGCTAATACTTTTGGCCAATGTGTGTGTGTGTGTGTGTGTGTGTGTGTTGTGCAAAAGTTTTAGGCACCCTTGTAGTTACATTTTTTCTGTTTTTAATAATTATGTTGAATATTTCATCATGTTAGTGTTGCTTTATTATAAATATAAATTATAATGTATAGGCATTGTCAATAATCTGTTATTAGGCAGTTTAATGAAGAAAATGGATTTCATCAAAACGCTACTGCTGGAGATAAAATGGAAGCAGAAAGCTTCTAGGTACTATTTTACAAGATATTCTAAGCTCATTTAGTAACAGTTTGTAAACAGAACTTCGATTGTATGTTTTTGTAATTGTTTAATGCTCCTAACTAAATGAAATTTAATTTTTTTTTAGCAAAATTTCTTAATTGTTAATGTTCTCTCTTTTTCCAGATAAAGGCATAAAATTTTACATTGGTTAAGCAATGGCTAAAATATCCATTGCAACTCGACACCGGGTGGTATTATTGCACGAGCAGGGTCAATCTTAGTCAGAAATATCGCGACAAACTGGGGTATCAAAATGTGGTATTCGAGCAATTTTGAAGAAACCGCGCGAAACAGGCAAAGTTAAAGATCGAAAACGCAGTGAAAGGCCAAGGAAACTTTGTAAAAACGATGAGAGACACCTTAAGCTAACATCTCTCAGAAATAGATGAAAACCCAGTGCAGAAGTTTCGGCAGAACTTGCCCAGACCTCAGGATTATAAGTCCATTCATCCATCGTGAGGAGATTACTCATCAGAAATGGTGTTGATGGTCGAGTGGCAATCAAAAAGCCATTTCTCAGGAAAGGAAACAAGTCAAAGGGGCTCAAATATGCTCAAAAGCACAAGAATTGGAATGCTGATCAGTGGAAAAGGGTCCTTTGGAGTGGAGTGACGAGTCAAAATTTGAAATTTTTGGCACAAAGAGAAGATAGTATGTGAGAAGAAATGGAGACCAATTCAAGGAAATGTGTTTGCAGCCAACAACTAAGCATAGTGGAGGATCTATCCAAGTTTGGGGCTGCATTTTTCAGCAAATGGTGTCGGGGATCTTATCAAAATTGATGGAATACTGAATGCGGAAAGATACAGATTTTAATTCATCATGCTGTGCCATCAAGTCGGAGATTAATTGGGCAAAATTTTATTTTTCAGCACGACAATGACCCTAAGCATACTGCCAATGTAGTCAAAACCTATTTGGAGAATAAAAAAGAACGTGGAGACTCGCAACTGATGGAGTGGCCTCCCCAGAGCCCTGATTTAAATATTATTGAGTCTGTTTGGGATTATTTAGACAGAAAGAAGCAAGAAAAGCAGCCAAAATCGAGAGGAGATATGGCAGGTCTTTTTAGATGCATGGAACAACATTCCAGCGGATTCCTTACAAAATCTCCCAAGATCGAATTGCAGAAGTTTTGCAGGAAAAGGGCGGTCATACAAAATACTGACTTCCGACAATTGTATATAACTTTTCAGTACTTATGGTACACCTGTATTTTAACCTTTGAAATTGAGAAAATTTATCAATAAAAGATTTTTTCAGACCTGCCCAAGACTTTTGCACTGTAGTGTATATATATTAGTACTCGTGCGGTTACTCGTGATTCACTCAACCGTGAATCGAGTTAACCATGATCTATTAATTGTGACCATTGTGCACTTATTGCACTAGGGGACTAATTTCCCATATGTAGAGAAGTACAGTAAATATTTCTTGCTTTTATTTCAGTTGATAAAAAAGATACAAACCCTTTAAAGTGTCAGATGTACACACACACACACACACACACACACACACACACACAACACACACACACACACAGGGTTGGCAGAAGTAAATAGACACCACAAAAATCGTCAAGAGCAAATGACAAAGCTCATCTTTGGAATGCCAAAAGGTGTGTCAGCTTTACATAATGCAAAGAAAGCAATACGATTCTAAATATATTTATTCAGTAACTCCCTTATGTATTTACTTTTATCATCAGATCAAAAAAAAAAAAAACTGGAAAAAAACCAAAGGTGTGTATTTACTTTTGTCAAAAAAAAAAAAAGTATATACACGGTGAACCAAAAGTAGGTGGACAGTAGGTTGAATACGGTTTGTGTTATATTATATTATAACTATGGTGTTCATTATAACTATGGTGTTTGTGTTTTATTATATTAAATATTATAACTAAATTTATTTAAATTTTATTTTGTATTATAGTATACAAAAAATTAAATATGTATTCTCAAATAAACGTTATCATTTACTGTCCACCTACATTTGGTTCACCCTATATATATATATATATATATATATATATATATATAGATATATATATATATATATATATATATAGTTGACTAACATTTTTAAGATTATTACTGCCGAAGGAGTTATCGTTTTTCAAATTGACATTTTCGTAAAGGGAGAGGTCGCAACTTCAAAGACTTGCTGTATTGTCGAAGTTTAAAAACGTAAACGAAGAAGTGTCACGAAAAAGTTTTTTAAACTTATCAAGTTTGAGTTTACGTGAGCCAAGTTTTTCTCTGACAAAAGCATGACAATAGTCTAAAATTTTGGTGAGAGTTTCGTTAATGAATAACAATGCAGAAAAATGTTCGAGAAAATTGTTGAAGGTCACAACTTAACTTCATAGAACTTGAAATCCAAGTTCGACTGTATTGAAACAATCTCATTACAGTTTTGATAATTTCTTCGTGAAAGGAAAGAAAGAAAAGGAGAATTCGCCTTTCAAGAACTTTTTGTTGTACAAAATGATTTAAGAACCATTTTAGTGCGCAACAATTTTTCAAGAAGTGTCGTTTAACCTCGCGTTCATTCGCCGATGCTAAATTATCATCAAGATATAAAAATAGGACTTACGACAAATAAAATTAGATGAATTCCGGGAATCATTTTATTTTGTAGGTTAAACGTACGAGTACAATAACTGTACAAAAATGTATAAGTTAAAAATTCCAATTAAACGTTTACAAAAAATAAATAAACGATACTAAAATTACGAAGCTTTACGAGGAGCTCACCACCTCTTCGTTCAGGCAAGAAGAATAAATATAATAAAAGGTGCAGGAAAAGAACAACACACGGACCTTGTTGTACATCTGGCAGTTGGAAACTATGCAAAAAAGATTTAAAAATGGGATCTCGGGTTAAAATTTTATTTAAAAAAGGATCGATGTAAAAATTACTTCTGTTGCTATTGAAGTTAGTGATACTTTCAATTAAGAAAGATTCAGTCAGTTTCCTATTGTTTGTCCTTTATATGTAGATGAAGAGCCGAGTTGTTAATATCAATTTGATGATCGAAATTAGTCGTATGTTAATGAAAAGCTGAATTGTGGTCGCCGATTCTGAGACTGTATTTTTGTAGTTTCTTTTAGCAAAATTATTAGTTTCCCCGACATAAACTTCATGACAGTTTTCGCTTGGAATTTTATAAACTCCGACATTATCTGACGTAAACCCGAGCTCGTCGTTGCGAAGTAATTTCTAGTAGTGCAATTTACCTTCGTAACTAAATTTATAGAATTACTCAAGTATTCTTTTGTCGTGTTGCATTATGTTGGTAGAAGTAAAGTAACTTTTTTGTTCTCGGAAGGTTTGTGGGTTTGTGGCATTACTGTAAAATTTCTTTTTTGGCGAGTTTTTATAAAAACCCTGTTTTTAAAAGCCTGAGAGTAACCTAATTTAGCGAAAGTGTCTTTAATAAATTTAACCTCGTTATCTATAAACTGAGGGCTAGTCAGTATTAAACAAATTAAAATTAGTTTTAATTTTTATTGGAATTATAATGTGAACTTTTATTAAATAGTGGAGTAATATCATTATTCCCCCCCCCCCCCCCCCCCCCCCCCCAATCAACAACTCGCCTTCAAAGGGCTTGGTCAGAAGAACTTCCATCGTCCCTTTGAGCGCGATTATTGGCGAAGGTCAGAATGAAACTAAGGTTTTTCCTTTGATTCCATTAAATATTTTAATTGTAGCCGTTATCCTTCGTACCACACCCTTTTAACCAATTGTTTCCCTTTCCGAATCCATGTTGGTGAGCGTAATTTAAAAAGACTATAGTGTTATAATAATACCCTTATTCATCTTGGTTGTTTTTAGTGTTCTCATGTGAATATTACTACTTCCTATGTATGTGTTCTTTCGATTATTTTACTACTTTAAAGTAGTTTTCAAATGAAACAAACACACACACACACACACACACACACACACACATATATATATATATATATATATATATATATATATATATATATATATATATAATATATATATATATATAATATATATATCAACTTTTTACTTCATAAGCAGAGTCGTCGTAGTTAAAAATTAAAATTAATATTCATGAGTATTAATGAAACGCGGCTGAAGTTATGAACTATTTTCCGCTGTTGTATTTCTGATCTTACTAAAATGAAATCCAAATTATGATAAAAGAGTTTTCTTGCTTTTTATTTTGTATTTTCGTAAATAAAGATAACAAACCTTCAGCTCCTCCTAGCACCTTATAAAAGGAATTCATTTGTTCCCATGTTGTACTTTTTCCCACGGTATCCCCCGATTCCGCCCGCTTTAGACTGTCGAATCTTACCCCTCTCCCCTGTCAAAATCCTTATTCGACTGACTTGGTAGAGATAAGCTTAATTTTCTATCGATTTGGAGCACCAACCTTTATTCTATTTTATCCTCTTTTCAGAGTGTGATTTTCGATGATATCGATTTGAGAGACTTGAGTGTGGCCGAGTGCAGCACGAAGAACATTAATCATAGTTTTGAGGTAAGAGAAAACATTTTGCCGACCGTCTCGTAAAAAGGATCACGAAGCTGTTGCTCTCTTACGCAACGTGTAATTAAGTGTCGTTTTTGTAAATTAAAGAGTGGTGTTTTTGGGTTACGAAGACGAGAAAGATGTGAAGAAGCATTTCGGATTCAAAATACTGTATTTATTCGCTTTGAAGGACCAGTTGGTTAAACAATTTTGTTTCAAGAACGTAAGATTGAAATGGGTAGGACGAGTTTTCGTGAAGGATGGAATAGCTGAAATGAGGTTCTTTTTCGGAAAGCGATTAGTTGGAATGAACTTCTTTTGGAAAGCGAATAGTTGGAACGAGTTTTCTTTGAAAAGCAAAGGGCAGGAATTTGGTAGCTTTCTCGGGGAGTGGATGAGAAGAGCCTTAATATAAGCAGATGGCTGGAATGAGGCTTATTGGTTAGACGAATTATTTTTGACAAGGCGAGTGTTTGGAGTGATCTTTTTTTAGGGTGGGAAGGGAAAAGCTGGAATAAGCTTTTTTGGAAAGGGACTAGTTGGAATAAGCTCTTTGAAAAGTGGATGATTGGAAGGAACATTTTGGAGAACAAATAGGTGTTACGAAATGTCTTGGAGGACAAATTTGGAGAGAAGAATTTTTTGGGTTGAATGGTTGAAATAGTGTTACAGAAATGGGTTTTTATTTTATGAATTAAATGCCAACGAATATTTGCAAATCAAAATGAGACTCGTAGATTTGGTGATGTTGGTTATATTATTATTATTATTACAGTATTATTATTATTTTTATATATATACAGTGGACGCCCGCTATCTGAGATTAATTGGTTCAAAAACAAAAACCATCTCGGATAGCGGAACCTCGGTTAACGGGACCATACTTTACATGTTATAAGGCTAACTGGTTCCAGAAAACTAAAAAACTGACCCTTATCACCACAAAATCTAACTTTTAAGGCCCTACAGTATTTTTAATTTCAATTAAATAGTATTTAAGTACAGTATTATTGTGTTATTTTCTGAAAATAAAGAATTAAATTATAATGAATACAGTACTGTATTAATTAAATTAAATTAACACGCACTCAAAAATTAACACTCGCCAGAACAACAATTTGACTGGGCTTGCTTGAAAGATTGACTGGAAAGATGGTGGTGGTGTTTTATTGTTTGGAAGGAGAATCTCCTTCCATAAAGGCATCTGGTAGTTCAGGCAATTGGTCGTGTTTTTAAGAGCTTGAAGAGATCACTGAAGTTGATGGTTTTGGTTCATCTTGTTCTACAGAAGTCCTCTTCGGTTTGAAAAAACTATCAATCAGGGTCTGCTTGTGCTTGGGAGTTGAGTTCGGTATTGGAGGAGCGCTAAATTGATGGTGCTGTATGTTGTGTAGGCTCTGCCATGGATGGGATATATATCCATGATTTTCCATCACTTGCGGGCATTCTAGAACAAACGTGTGATGATGGTCGGTATCTCGGTTAGCGGATGAATGGTTCTTTATGCAAAATCTCGATTGTGCGAAACCTCGGTTATCGAGATCCTCGGATAGCGGGGTCCACTAATATATATATATATATTATATATAACCTTTGGTTAGCTTCCGCCCGAATTGTTCATTCTAACGAAGGTCAAGCTTTTCACTCCACCTTAGACCTACAGTTTAACCGCCCCACTAGCAGCCCAGCGTCTTAACCACTAAGCCACCCAGGGTACCCATTTATCTATCAACCACCTTCTTTGTGTGGAAGGATGAACAGCTGGGTTTTGCTGCGCGCCAGCTGCCGTCACCGGGTCTCGAACCCGGGGCTGATGGGTTCATAGTCAGCGACGCTAACCACTACTATATATATATATATATATATATATATTTTTTTTTTTTTAAGTTCGGGAAGAACCGATTCGCCTCTATTTAAAAGGGCATATCTCAGCGGAAAAACAAAGAAAAAGTGAGAGGAAAGACAGAGGAAAAAGAAAGGGTGGAGGGGACAGTCGAAGTGGAAAAAGACCAAGGACTGCAGGGTCGAGCCCCATCATCCTTGGGTGCTAGGGCCGGGAGGGCGCACGTGAAACCTCCAGGAACAAGCACGTACAAACGAGCACAAAGAGCACTCAAGAGCACGAGCTTAGAACCCCCTTGCGGGGATATATATATATATAATATATATAATATATATATTTTTATTTTCCCTGAAGGAAACGTAGGACAAAGGGACAATAAAACTTTGAAAGAGGAAAGAGTAATAAAATGAAGCTGATTGATAAATGATACAAACGAGAGTTAACCATAGATAGATAGAAAGATAGGTAGATAGAGAGATAGATAGGTTGGTAGGTAAGTGTATGGATGAGAGAGGGGAGGAGGGGAGAAGGTTGATTGACTGATTGATTGCAGAGAGTCTTAACTTTTTTGGTCTTAAATTGGATGAATTTTAATTTATGAATTTGGGAGCCAGGAACGCGAAACGAGGAATGAGTCTTAATGAAGATTGTCATTTGGGTTCCAACGTGAATTGGCTTGCCGATCGATGCTTGGGTTTTCGCCTGTATTTGCCCCAGAATTGATTTATTAACCTCTGGCAGCATTTCACTCGTATTATTTATTGTATTGAGCATCTTAAAAATTATTAAGTGTTTCAGTTCAGTAGTTATATATATATTATATATATATTTTAACTGCAAACAACACACACACTAATTCATTTGTTCGTTCTTCCTCCTCATCTTGTGCGGAACGTTCTTCTATACAAGCGTCGTTCTTTACATTAATTATACTGTGTTATTTGCAGTTAAAATGTATATATGTGCGGCATGCCGGAGGTGCCCCCTCAGGGCATTGGTTTCTGCTCGTATGTAGGAGAATTACGACTTCTGATTAATCGAGGCCCATGGTGTAGTGATTAGCATATTTGACCGGCAATCGGAAGATCCCGGGTTCGATTCCCGGGTGGTTACCTCATTTTTCATTTGTTCGTTCTCCCTCCTCATCTTGTGTGGAACGTTCTTCTATGCAAGCGTCGTTCTTTACATTATACACACACACACACAGATGACCAAAAGTCGCGATTATACATGAAATACATCCAATTGTCTGCATGGATATTGTCGTGATCAACACATAATTACATTCGACTCCAAGTGCGCCGTGAAGCTTTTCGAAGTATTTCAGGCTTAATGGCTGAGAATATGTGAAGAATTTCCGTTTTTAATTCTTCAACAGAGTGCATGAGTGTGTGGCTAAGTTTGTTATTCAAAAAAAGACTACAACCAGTTATCACAAGTTGTGCGGTCGGGACTTTTGGGAAGCCAGTTGAGAGATCCTCCTCGCTCAATCCACGCTGGAAATTGGTTGTTGAGGAAATTATGCAGTTAATAGCATAATGGGCTGGTGCACCGTCGTCTTGTAAAATAATACTGTCTATGAGCTCCACTTTTTCAAGTTCGGGAATTAACCAATGAGACATCATCATATCCAGATAACTTCAACCAATCACACTCGCATCGAAAAAATATGGACCTACAATCAGTCCACAGGTTACACCATCCCACACCATAACGTGTTTCGACGAAAAGCTAAGGTTGGAAATTCATGCACTAAAATTTGACATGACTGCCGCCGTACGTTCATATCATGATCAGATAATTCATTGATAAATACAAGCCTATACTTATGGTAGCCTTCCTTCCTTCATCAAACGTCTCATAGAAGTTCTTGGAATATTGAATTAAGCATATGGTTTCTTAATTGTTGTTGTTGTTTAGCCGATCAGCCCACCCTGATCGAGCAAGCCGGCGGCACCCAGGTAACCGATCGCCCTCTCGGGAGTGGACCAGAGGTTCAGCGCACTAGTGAGGTGTTTTTTGTTGTGCTAGAGTGGTACAGTCTGTCATAATGTATTCAATTGTTTGTGGCGTGTCCTGGCACAGGTGGCAGGTGTCGTCTGTGGAGTTGTCTAGTCTGTGTTTATATGTCTGTAAGTTGGGGTGATGTCCACATCGGAATCGTGCTAAGTTAACTCGATCCGATCTGCTCAGGCTGATCTCTGACCTGTTAATGGGTGGCGGCTTCGCACCTAGGACCGCATTCGGACCGAGTCGTGTCAGTGCTTTGTGGGTTAGGTGTGTGTGTGTGTGTGTGTGTGTTTTCTGTACTGTGTGATGTCTGGGGCGTGGTATGGAATGGAGTATTTGGTTATAATGTGTGTCTGGTGTTACCTTAATGGTGCGAGGTGTCGGTGCATGATTGCACGTGTACTGGCAAGGGTGTTGTGGGTTAGTTGTCGCTTGCTGCCATGAATTGTGTTCCCCTCATGTCTAAATGTTCCCTAACTTTCAGTATTTTTGTTTGTGTGCAGGTGTTCTATTGGTGTTGTTTGAGTGCATCCTGTAATGATACGAAGTGCGTTGTTTTGTATTGTCTGTAAGGTGTTCATGTGTGTGTTTGAGATAATGGGTGCCCAGCATGGGCTAGCATAGTCCATAACTGAGCGAATCAGGGCTGTGGAGTCGGTCAATTTTGAGTGGAGTCGGAGTCGGAAGTGCATAGTTGGATGGAGTCGGAGTCGGAGTCGGTGCAAATCCTTCAATTATAACCATAGCAGCCTAGGCCTAGGCCTAGCTCAATTTTATGAATAAAATAGATTTAACTTAATGTTTTAATATATAATATAATATATATATAATATATAACATATAAATATATAACATATAAATATATAAATATAGTTGCTTATAATTAATAAGGATTATAATGAATTAATTAACATAATTAGTAATAAGGAAATTTACAAATTTTGTACTAGCAACCCTAAATCTTTTTCAGATTTTTAGATTTCAATTTGATAATTTTGATAAGCATCACTAAAAAAAGATTTAATGGAAGCGATCCTTTTTTTAAGAACAAATTCAGTTTAGGTTAATACATTTTGTTACGGATGTTTATAATAATACAAAAACATCTTATTAATTTGCTAAACCAATAATCTTATTTTGTTTAAGTTTCAATCAGTTTGTATTTTTTGGATTTATTGTAATTTTTGAATAAAGAGAAAAAAGCCATTAAGGCATAGTTACAGCCACTAAGTAACCTGATGAGTCATGTGGTGGTGACGAAATGCCTTGTTTATGAATCTCCATTGGCATAATAAAGCTAATCGTAATCAATTTGGCCTTAACAAGTTAACATTCTATCGGAGTCGTAATTATACAAGTCAGATTTCTGGAGTCGGAATGTTAAAATTTTTGGAGTTGCAGTCGGCAAATTTTATCACCGACTCCACAGCCCTGGAGCGAATATATTGTTTGTATATGAGTGAAGTTGTTTCCTTCTGGTGTCCGAAGTTTGTGCCTGTTAGTACCCTAAGCGTGTTAAGTCTTGACGTACATTTGTTTTTAATGTTCTGAATGTGGTTTGCAAAAGATAATGATGTGTTATATGTGACCCAAATATTTTCGTCCTGTGATTTTGTGGGCGCTACTTTGAGTATTGTGTGTGAGCCAGTCTTGTATACTGTTTATGTATGTTTGTAGGTTATTTGTAGCGGTGTCGATGTTGTTGTGGGTGGATGTTAGAGTGATGTCATCTGCATATGATGATAAGGTAAGCTTGTTATCTATGGGTGTTGAAATGTCATGCATGTATAAGTTGAAGAGTGTTGGTGAGAGAACAGAGCCTTGAGGGACCCCGTTCGGAAAAAGCTTGTTTCTGGATGACTTGCCATTAAATGTGACTTGTATCTTCCTGAAAGATAGTTGTTCAGCCACCTTTTGGTGTTGTTGTGCATGTTTGTGTTGAGTATTTTGTTTGAGAGGGAAGAGTGGGATAGCATCAAATGCTTTACTAATGTCTATTGTTGCTAATAGTGTACGTTGAACTGGTCGTCTGGAGTTGATGCCATCCATGATGTGCTGCGTGAGGTTAGTGAGTAATGTCGTGGTTGAGTGGTGAGGTCTGAATCCATGTTGAGTAGGCGATAGTGGTATGTGTGGGTTTGTGATTTGTAAGATTAGTCTTTCTGTTACTTTGGAAGGTGTGCATAGTAAAGTAATGGGTCTACAGGAAGCTGGTTCTGTTGGATTTTTGTTTGGTTTGAGTAGTGTAATAATTTTACCTTGTTTCCATATGTCAGGAATAATAGTGTTAATATGAATATGTCTTAATGTCGCCGGAGAGTAATAGTAGTCCGGGGAGCACGCAATTGCTCCCCGTAAATGAAAAAAATAGCACGCTCAGAATAGGTCCGGCCCCGGGTGGGTGGTTGAAGAAGTAACTACTATAAACGAGCACAAACGTCCGCATATTTCTGCGGTTTCCACATCGTTTGGCATCTAAAACAGATCTGGTTGTGATTGTTTTTTCTCCAGTTTACGTAAATTTGCATCAGTCTGAGCTGCTTCATTACCCACTGCAAAATTTTCTCTTGTATCATTAAGTTTTACCAGTACGTTCTTTTTCATAACAAGACGCTCGTCGATTGTAAAAGAACTTGTATCCACCATGTTTGAAGGCTTGATATTCTACGTTATTATGAAGTTTGTTTACATACCACACAGCCTAGGCTAGGCCGAAGGTGATTATCCTAGGCCAATGGTTCTCAAACTGGAGTACGCGAGGGAATCTTAGGGGGTACGCGAAGGGGTCCTGAACCCTTTTAATTTTATATACGTTCAACAAACGGCCACGAGTCACACGGTCGTAAAGAAAGTAAAAATCGTCTCTCCCCCTCTCCCTCCCCCTCTCCCTCCCCCTCTCCCTCCCCCTCTCCCTTCCCCTCTCCCTCTCCCTCCCCCTCTCCCTCCCCTCCCCCCTCCTCTCCCTCCCCCTCTCCCTCCCCCTCTCCCTCCCGACAGCCCTGGCTGTTCGGGAAACGGGTCGTGCTAGGGGGCGGTCAGAATAGGGGAGGCTCCCTCCGTGCAATGCTTTTTAATGCTAGGTCGATCAGGAACAAGTTTGGCGAGCTACGGGCACTCTTAGCATCAGAATACCAGGATATCGTTGCTATCACCGAGTCCTGGATTCATACTGATCGTAGGGACTACGTTGGGGAGTTTGAAATTCCCGGGTATAGAATGTTTCACAAAGACCGCACCCGTGGGGAGGGGGGGTACTAATATACGTCAGAGACACGTTGAGTCCGGTTGACTGCCAGTTCCGGTCGGAACGGGAGCTGCTTGGCGTCGATCTGAACGTGGGAGGGACGAACTATAGGTTAATCTTGGTGTACAGACCTCCGCATCTCCTCGTGGAGGATACAGCCCTGTACACCGAACTCAGTAGCCTGCTAGGGGATAGGGTGTGTGTAGTTTTAGGAGACTTCAACTGTCGCGGCATAAAGTGGGAAAACAGGACTGCCGATGCTGAAGGGAGGAGGCTAGTTGACTTTGCTGATGAGAACTTCCTCACTCAGTGGGTCAACGAACCTACACGAGGCGAAAGCGTTCTAGACTTAGTATTCACGACCGAAGACAACCTCGTCACTGGCCTCACCGTTGACGAATCATTGGGCGGGAGTGATCACGGACTTATTAGGTTCCGTGTGTGCGTCCCTCGGATGAAGCGTAGTAACTCGAGAGGCAGTAAGCTCGATCTCCGGCGGGCGAACTTTGTTAGCCTCAGGGATAGCGTAGGAGAGATGGGGTTAGAGGTTGGCGGCGATGTTGAGGGAGTGTGGAGTGCATTCCGGGACGAGTTTATGGTGCTGCAGTCTGCTGCCATACCCTCAAAACCGGTCACCCCTGCTCAACGCAGCCTAAGTGGTTCAATCGTGACATTGTTTCGGCTATCCGAAATAGGAAAGTAGCGTATAGGAGGGCGAAGGCCAATCGTTCCCACGAGAACACTGAAGCGTATGTCCGCCTGTGTAGGGAAGTGAAGGCGAAGGTTAGGCTAGCGAAACGTAACGAAGAACTACGGGTGGCAAGCCTCTGCAAGGCGAACCCTAAGGAATTCTTTGCGGGAGTGTTCACCAGGGAGGATACCCGCGTCATCCCCGAGCCAGGCGTGAGGCACGAAGGTGCTGGCCTGGATAGTGTTAGATGTACCGCGACAGTCGTTGCCGATAAAATAGACAAACTGAGCGCGTTTAAGGCTCCTGGGCCAGACCAGTTTCTCCCCAGAGTGTTGCGAGAAGTGCGCGACCAGGTGGCTCCCCACCTGGCTACAGTCTTCAACAAATCGTTGGAGATGGGCCAGGTGCCTGGTGACTGGAGGGAAGCCAACGTGACCCGTATCTTTAAGAAAGGGGATCACGAAAGTCCAGGGAACTATCGTCCCATTAGTCTCACTTCAGTTGTAGGTAAATTATTAGAAGGGATAATAGCTGATAGGATCGTTGACCATCTGGATTCCTACAAGCTGCTTGGGGACTCCCAACATGGGTTTAGACGGCATAGGTCGTCTCACCAACTTGCTCGAGTTTTTCCACGTCATGTTGAGTGAGTACGATAAGAGTAGGGCTATTGATATACTTTATCTCGACTTTCAGAAAGCCTTTGATAAGGTACCTCACCGCCAGCTAACGGCGAAAGTGCGCGCGCGCTGGGTATCGGTGGGGAAATAGGTAGGTGGATTGAAAACTGGCTGAGGAATAGGCGGCAGAGGGTGGTAATTAAAGGGGTTAGATCGGGTTGGGCCTCGGTCACTAGTGGGGTTCCTCAGGGTTCCGTTTTGGGGCCACTGTTGTTTACCATTTACATAAATGATATCGACGGTGGCATCGTCAGTCGGATCGCCAAATTCGCTGATGACACCAAGCTTGGGGCCAATGTTGGGACGCCCGAAGCAATCGAGGAACTCCGTGCCGACCTAGGTAGGATAGGAGAGTGGTCCGAAAAATGGCAAATGCCGTTTAACTTGGGTAAATGCAAAGTGATGCACATTGGCTACGCCAATCCCAAGTCGGACTACTCGATGTTGGGTAGTAATATCGAGGTGACTGATTTAGAAAAGGACTTGGGTGTGCTAATTAGCAGCGACCTTAAGTTTACGAAACAGTGTGTAGAGGTGGAAAAGAAAGCCCAGAAACTATTGGGTTATATCAGGAGGCAATTTCAGTTTCGGAACAAGGAGATTGTGCTCTCACTGTACAATTCCCTTGTTCGGCCGCACCTGGAGTATGCTGTGCAGTTCTGGTCGCCCACCCTCAGGAAAGATATCGAGAGGCTGGAGCGAGTGCAGGCGAGGGCCACAAAGTTAATCCCTTCCGTTAGGCATATGGGATACAATCGACGGTTACGCGCCTGAACTTGTTTTCGCTTGAAACTCGGAGGCTGCGCGGTCAACTGATCGAGGTTTTCAAGCTCTTACGCGGGTTCAACGATGTCGATTTTAGAAGTATGTTTAGTTTAAATGATAACCCAACTCGCAACAATGGTTGGAAGTTGGATTTGAAACGGTTTAGGACTAGTGTGTGTGGGAATTACTTTACGTATAAGATCTGTGACACATGGAACAGGTTACCTTCGGAAGTTGTGAACAGTTCCTCTGTGGATCAGTTCAAGAAAAGGTTAGACCAAATTTTGCACACTATTTGAGTGTGTAGAAAATTTTCCGTGGCACCCGTTGCCATTGGTACCACCTCGGTATGGGCCGCAAGGCCTTTTGAGGTAATTCTTTTCCTTGTAACTCCTTGTATCTCCTCTCTCTCTCTCTCTCTCTCTCTCTCTCCTCTCTCTCTCTCTCTCTCTCTCTCTCTCTCTCTCTCTCTCTCTCTCTCCTCTCTCTCTCTCTCTCTCTCTCTCTCTCTCTCTCTCTCTCTCTCTCTCTCTCTCTCTCTCTCTCTCTCTCTCTCTCTCTCTCTCTCTCTCTCTCTCTCTCTCTCCTCTCTCTCTCTCTCTCTCTCTCTCTCTCTCTCTCTCTCTCTCTCTCCTTTTAGCTTAGTTTAAGGATGTTCTCATGCGTGGGAAGAGAGGCTTTGGAACCTCTATAAATAATACCATTTAACTTCATTGTAGGTAAATAATTAGAGGGGATAATAGCGAGTAGGATTGTTGACCATTTGGATTCCTACAAGCTACTTGGGGACTCCAACATGGGTTTAGACGGCATAGGTCGTGTCTCACCATCATGCTCGAGTTTTTCTACGTCATGTTGAGTGAGTATGATAAGAGTAGGGCGATTGATTAGAAGGCCTTTGATAAGGTACCTCACCGCCGGCTAATGGCCGAAGTGCGCGCGCTGGGTATTGGTGGGGAAGTAGGTAGGTGGATTGAAAACTGGCGAAAAATGCCACAAAGTTAATCCCTTCCGTTAGGCATATGGGCTACAATCGACGCTTACGTGACGCGGGTTCAAAGATGTCGATTTTAGAAGCATGTTTAGTTCAAATGACAACCCAACTCGCAACAATGGTTAGAAGTTGGATTTGAAACGATTTAGGACTAGTATATGTGGGAATTACTTTGGCAAACTTACTAGTGAATGCGTAGCTACAAAATTGATCCCTTCAATGAGAATGGAAAGGTACCAACGGAGATTGGAGCTCCTGAATCTGTTTAGCTTAGAGACGAGGAGGTTGTGAGGTCAGCTTATTCAAGTCTTCAAGATGCTCAAAGGAATAGACAGGGTAGATTACAGAAACTTATTCTCACTTAATAATAAGGGGTTTAAACTGGAACTAAAGACATTTAGGACCTCTGTCTGCGGAAATTTCTTTTCCTATAAAGTAGTTAATATCTGGAACCAACTTCCCTCAGAGGTTGTTTACAGCCAAAGTGTAAATGTGTTTAAAAATAGGCTAGACAAAGTACTGAACACGTTGATAGTTTAAGATTAAAATATAAGAAAACTCTGCAGGAGTTCGCTTGCACGGTGTCTCTGTGAGCAAGGTAAATATAGAGCTATTTATATATTCTCCACTTTCCTGTAAAATTTCCTTGGATACTTTTCCAGGGTCAAGGTATTTTCTTCAACCTTTTTCCGTACCTGCCTCTGGCAGGGAGGGAGCGGAGGGGGGGAGAGAGCCTTCTACTTTTCTATCCATTTTTCTACTACTGCTAGGATAGTTGAAAGAAAAATAAATTTTTAATAACAGGAACAGTTCCTCCGTGGATCAGTTCAAGAAAAGGTTAGACCAAATCTTGCACACTATTTGAGTGTGTAGAAAATTTTCCCTGGCACCCGTTGCCATTGGTACCTCCTCGGTATGGGCCGCAAGGCCTTTTGAGGTACTTCTTTTCCTTGTAACTCCTTGTAACTCTCTCTCTCTCTCTCTCTCTCTCTCTCTCTCTCTCTCTCTCTCTCTCGAAAGTCCAGAAAATCCCGTGAAAGAATTCAAGGGGTACAGAAGAAGAAAAAGGTTGAGAATCGCTCTCCTAGGCTTAGGTGCTTCTGTTTGTCAATTTTCTGTCGTAAATATTCTTTCGAACACATTCTTCACTTCTAATTCCTCTACATTCTAAACGACCCGATCGCGACTTTTGGCCATCCCTAATATATATATATATATAATAATATATATATATATATATATATATATATTATATATATATTATTATAAAGAAAGAAAAGAAAAGTGGTTGGTAGATAAATGGGTACCCTAGGTGGCCTACTGGTTAAGACGCTGGGCTGCTGATGGGGCGTGGTTCGGATTCCACGTTAAACTGTAGGTCTAAGGTGGAGTGAAAAGCTTGACCTTCGTCAGAATGAACAATTCGGGCGGAAGCTAACCAAAGGTTATATATATATATATATATGGGATGAATTTCACAATAAAACACGTGAAATGAATGAATGCTGCAAACCCACAAGGAAAAAGAAAAACGATTCCAAGGCCTTTCGTGTATTCAAAGCTACACCTCGTTTGAATACACGAAAGGCCTTGGAATCGTTTTTCTTTTTCCTTGTGGGTTTGCAGCATATATATATATATATATATATATATATATATGTGTGTGTGTGTGTGTGTGTGTGTGTGTGGTGTGTGTGTGTGTGTGTAGGGGTGGTCCTCGGTATACACGGGGGTTAGGTTCCTGAAAACGCCCGTGTAAACGGAAACCGTGCATACGGGGACTAATTACCTTAAGGGAAAAAAATACAATCAATCCCTAGACCAGTGGTCGGCGAACTTTTTTGGGTATTACCCCGAAATATATTTGAGGACGTAATCAGGACGTAAATTCGTAATATTCTAAAATTTAGAATAACGCCACATTTATGTAACAAAATAAAATAAAAATATACGAAAAAAATATCAGCACAAAGTGTGACTCATACCGCACGCATTACCCCCAAAAGTTTTAAATTTACCCCATTTGGGTAATTTACCCCTGTTCCCCGACCACTGCCCTAGACCAACTGACCCCTCCCTATGACCAACTATATTTCCTCATACATCACTAAAACACGTACAGAAACACCAAAATACATACTATGCATACATGTATATTCATCTATTAACTGCACATAATATTATTACTGCAGTAACAAGAAAAAAATGGTTTAACTTACAAATAAAGGTAGGCAGATTGGGTAGAGTAGCTGCTGACGATGTTTACTGGTGAGAGTGTTGTTTTTTATTGTGATTATTTGTTGTGATTTATTTTTTTAATTGTAGTACTAATAAAGTATAAAAATACATTGTAAAGAAGTTAAAATCATTAGAGATGCATATATTTAACATAACGATTAATTAAAATATTGGATAACATCCTTTATGTGATGTATAATTTGTAAATTTGCAAAATTGGTAATAGAATCCTCGCCACAATTAGATTCAATATTGGGGGATTGGTTAGGGCAATTGTATTGTAGAGTGGCAACACTGGTAACTGGTGCGCTACTAACTAACTGACTGAGTAAGCGGTGGAGGAGTAGGGAGGGGAGGGGTAGAGCGACAGGCCACCACTAGAGTGTGCCACTTTTAACAAAAGTTTGAAATTTTGAGGTGCAATATTCTCATGTGGTAATCCCTGCTACTTTATTGGCGAATATGAAGTTTTAACCCATTCTGAAAATATTTGACCCCGGATCGGGGGCATTGAAATTTTGACCCCAGCCTGTGACGACATCAGACCGATTTTTCATACGTATTTGGCCATAAAATCTTTATTTATTAACAGATTCGAATGATTCTTGCGTTAATTGATTCAGAATTTAAAGTTCTTTAGTTATTAATGTTATTGTATTTATTAATATTAATTGTTATTAGTAGTTATTAATGTTATTAATGCATTTTAATTATTAATGTTTTTGTATTTCTTTTCAGATCTTTTATTGTACTTCTTTTCAGACTATGGATAATAATGCTTATTCGCTAGGGCGAAGTGAAGTAAATGTCAGTGATGATTCCAGTGATGTTATTATTGGAAAACTTTTGACTGACATAAAAACTGGTAAAGGCAGTTTGTTGCCATCCAATGATGATGTGTTGAAGTATTTTATTTATTTAACTAGGGGAGAATACCAAAATGCTTCTCAGGATGAAGTGATTGCGATTGCTTTGAGGAAAGTGAAGGTCGTCTGGGATATGGCAAGCATTCCTACCAAAAATGTAATAAAGAATCCTCTGCCCAAAGCCAAACTCAAAGATTTGATAAAAGAGCGTTCTTCACTAGCTCGTAACAGAGGTAAACCTAATTTTGAGCAAAAACAAAAAGACTTTCTAAGAAAGTTAGAGAAATTATTTGATATCGCGGCCAGTGACGCCTTAGATAAGATAAAAAAAGACAAGCTTAAAGACGAAAATAAAAAAAAATGATAGACATAACATTTCTCGAAGATCAAAGGACAGAGAGAAGATATTGTCTTGGAAATGTTGACAAAAGTTAGAAAAAATTTGAATCCAATCCAAATTTTAGGTGAAGTACCCCCAAAAGGAGTACGTTGGCTCCGTCCAAGAGCAGCTCATCGTGCACGATGGATGTCTGCAATCCTATATACTTATAAAATGTATGCTTTTGGATACCAGGCTGGCTACGATGAGAATATGATGAAAATGCTTGAGCAGATGTCTTTTTAATGCATTGTTCTACGCTAAAGCATTCAGACAACGCCGCAGATTCTTCTTTTAATGATTTAAGCTTATATCACGATCTGAAAACCTATGAAAAACATAGCAGTGAAGTGGCAGGTGCGGGTCTTAAAGCCCTTGATAGGCAAATGTGGTACTTCGTGGAAGAAGTGATACCACCCTCCTTATTTTCACACAAGGTCAACAATTCAGAGAAGGCTAAGATTGCCAATGCCTTAAAAAAGTCAGAGAAAAAGATTTTTTACATGAAAACTGGCCATCCAGTTTTCCCTATACTCAGGGAAGGAACCAAGCTTTCCGACCTTGCTAGTCCAAAATCATGGCTTTTTTTGAGGCTCTTTAAATCAAATGGGGATTGGTTGAGAAGACCAGTAGAAGAATTGAAGAAACACGAGGACTATATTCGCTTAGCTTCTTAGTGCGAGACATGAAGGTAACAAACGATACGGCTGAAAAGGGGGTGAAACTTATTGAAGATTATGTTAAGAGCCTCACCATTAATGAACAGCAATGCCATTTCCTCCTTCAACTTGTTGAAAATGAAAGACGCCTTCTTCCAGACATCTACAAGAAGAGCAGTTTGCGAAACTACTTGAAAAAATAAAAGGTGTGTGTTCTATACGGTATACTGTTTCATGCATTAAAATATTTTCAGTATTTAATCTGGGTTAATATTATGAATTATTATTAACAATTTCTCCTTTTTCGGGGTCTTCGACGGCAACCGAATTGGCAATAAACTGGCAAGGAGGGTTCAAAGGAATGTTTTTTATATTACTTTTGTATGCTTAAAAAAAAAAAAAAAAAAAATGGGGTTTTGATCATGTCATTGACAATTTTGACTTTTCATTCCGTTTCTGCGAAAGGTTTATTTCAACTTTGACGTGTTCAAAATTGTTCCCACCCATCGGAATAAGGCTATTTCTTATTATTATGCTTTTCAGATGGGCCCATTGCCGCGAAGCTGATCTGGGATGATGCTTCAGGGTGGCGGTCACACCCACAATGTCTCCTGTATTGCACCAAATTTGTCTAATTTTTATAGATTACCCGAGTTTTCGACGAAACACTTGTAGTAAAATCTACTGTTTTGGTATGAAAAAGAAAGTATTTGCAATTCTGCATCAATTGACACCAGAATCATTCGAATCGGTTAATAAATAAAGATTTTATGGCCAAATACATATGAAAAATCGGTCTGATGACGTCACAGGCTGGGGTCAAAATTTCAATGCCCCCGATCCGGGGTCAAATATTTTCAGAATGGGTTAAAACTTCATATTCGTCAATAAAGTAGAGGGATCACCACATGAGAATATTGCACCTCAAAATTTCAAACATTTATTAAAAGTGGCACACACTAGCCACCACACACAGCTGTGTCGGCTCGGGAAACCGTGTATGGACGAGATCATCTCCCGTGTATACGGAGAGGTGGGGAGCAATATCAAAACAGTGTATAGCTGAAACCGTGTATACAGAGGGTCACCTGTATATATATTATATATATAAAAAGAATAGGCAGTGTGATATTAATTTCTGAACTTAGTTGTATGTATAGGAACTTAGGAAGTATTGAAGGTGATGAAGCAAAGCTGCTCTTTTTATTATCTCGGACTTGAGCTAACCAAAGAGTGCAGGTACACCAGCAACTCGTCGTCGCCACTGTACAAAAGAAATTCTGAAAGCTTTTCAGCAAACTTTTATGCAAGTCCCTTGAGAGCTGAGCGAAGCGATAAAACTCAGCGTTGTAAATTGATAAAAATATAAAAGCGAATCATGCCTACAAATTTTCCGTTTGAGATCCATTATATATTTTGTGTGTGTGTATATATATATATATATATATATATATATATATATATATATATGTATGTTAAACACAGACCGTGCATGGCACAAGGAACTCTTCTGGGAAAATTAAATCCACTATAGTCCGAATAAGTAATGATAAATGACAAATACCATAGTTTTTTTCCCTTTTTCATGATTTTAGCCCGACGTGGGCAACGGGTCTCTCGCAAAGAGATCCCATAAATATAGCTTCCCTCACCAGCTATCTGCAAAGCAGACAGGATCCAGCTTTGGGACGTGGATCTAGGGTTTAAAGCAAACCTAGATCCCTACACTCAGAACCTCTATATAAGTAAAAGACTCGTTGCATTCACGTCGTGTTGAATAAATCAAAGAAAAAGGGGGTAACTATTGTATGGGATCTCTTTGCGAGAGACCCGTTGCCCACGTCGGGCTAAAATCATGAAAAAGGGAAAAAAACTATGGTATTTGTCATTTATCATTACTTATTCGGACTATAGTGGATTTAATTTTCCCAGAAGAGTTCCTTGTGCCATGCACGGTCTGTGTTTAACATATATTGTTCTCAGGGAACCATTCTGAGTTTGTGTATATATATGTATATATAAATTTTTGGGGTGGGTGGGGGTGAGGTATGTGTAAACTAGTATTATATTTCACTAGTATTTAAAAGAAAATTCTTTTCTTGAATTTTTCCTTGACTGGAAGTAAATTGTGTTTTTTGGATTCGTCAATATTGGAAAAATAATTGCCTGCAGCAGTTGTATACACGATAGGTTATCTAACGCTACTTTATGGTTTTTTTTTTTTTTTTTAACCTTTTTTAATATCCGCGAGCGCGCTGTTCATGAAGTGAAAAAAGGTTCCTCACCTGTTTCGGTAAATGTTAATAATAGTGGATTATATATATATATATAATATATATATATATACAGTGCCCGCGAAAAGTATCCGATCACCCTGGAAATTTGTATTTTTTACATAAAAAACAATGTTTAAATGTATACTAACCTTATATTAGTATTTTGTCATCTGTCCTTTGGTTTGGATGACTTGTTCTAGACGTTTTGGCATGGATTTAATCAAGTTTTGACAAACTTCCACTGATATTTCCTTGCACCATACCTTTTTGATGGCTTCTTGTAATTTTTCGACTGAGCCAGTGTCGTGGCATTCAACCTTATTTTTTATTATTAGCCACATATTTTCTATCGGATTGAGATCTGGACTATTACCAGGCCAATCCAAAATATCAAATTTATTGTCAGTAATCCATTTTGTCACTATTTTGGCCCTGTGACATGGTGCACCATCATGCATGTATGTTTTGTCCTTTGGATTGCCATTGCCATTGGAAGTTTATCCTGTAGCATTGCTAAATACCGTGCACCATTCATAGTTGTGTTCTTCGGAAGAAAATATAGGTTTCCACGCCCATAGTAACCGAAACAACCCCAAACCATCACACTTGGAAGGTGTTTCATTGTCTTTAGGGTGTATTTAGGGTCCATCCTATTTGAGCCAATGGGCCGGCGAACCTTTTTTGGACAACTTCTGAATGTCAAAAATGTCGACTCATCACTAAATAAAACCTTCTTCCAGTCATCAACAGTCCAATGAATATATTTTTTACAAAATGCGACACGTTTTTTACGCATTTTTTCATTAATGAACGGTTTCTTAGCAGCATGGCGAGATGGTAATCCGAGTTCTTTTTGGAGCCGCTCCTGGATAGTTCGTTCAGAAACACCAGATAACAAATTATTCATATTAAATTTTATTTCTTTCGCAGTTATTGTTGGGTTTTTCAATACTAAACGTTTCATAAGTTTGTCTGTTCGTGAATTTGTTTTTCTCGGTCTGCCAGATCGTTTTTTAGGGACTGGCGTGGTTAGGCCGGCATTGTTCTTAGCCCGTGAAACCCATAAATTAACGGTACTTTGGGATATGTTTAATTCCTTAGCTATCTGTCTCTGTGATTTCCCACATGTATGCAAAGCAACAATAGCACCTCGACAATCACTCTTAAGTTGTTTTTTAGCACACATTATATATAAATTTATTTACACCACTTTCTGTAAAAAATAACAAAATATCAATAAATTTACACAAACAGTGAAATCTGACAACTTTGAGACACAGCCACCCGCAACGAAGGCTACCAGAACACTAATTTGAGAATGCGTTGGATAGCTCTCATATCAGCGAGCAACCTCAAAGTTACCAGATGTCGCTAGAACAAATAGAAAGTGAATTATGTGTCTCTGAATATCAAGGGAAAATATTGTATTTTCTTGAGTGATCGGATACTTTTCGCGGGCACTGTATATATGGTGGACCGGATATCCGCATCATTTTTAACATCCGTATCCGCGCTTGTGACTGCGGATGTTATGCTGATATTACCTCTAATAAATTATGCAGTTTACAATTAAATTAGCTTATAAAGTAGCTTATAAGGCCCAGTCATGCACATTTCATGTAAAGTATTAATTATTAATGAACAAACAAATATATAAACCTCAAAATATAAATACCTGGTAACACAGAAAATTGAATGAAACTTGTTTCATTGAATTTTCTGTGGCTGAATCTCTTGAGAAAGTTATTATTTTTATCATAATGAAAACATTAACATTAACATTAATATTAATTTTAATTCTTATGCATTGCCTGCCATAATAGTAATATCACGAAATTTGAAAAATTGTCATATATTCATAATTCTATATTATATTGATAGATTAACTAAATATCCGCATCCGCGTATATTGAAATTAAAAATCCGCATCCGCAGATGTTGAAAAACTGACATCCGGTCCACCACTAATATATATATAATAAAAGGTGTGTGTGTGTGTGCCAGCCACAACTCCAAAATGGAAGCAGTTACAAACATGAAACTTCACACACGTATTGATTAGGTCCCCAGGTTGTGCACCAGGGTGTTAATAAATTAAATAATTAAAATTACTGGGCCCGAAGGCCCCAGCACCGCGATTAAACTACAGAAAAGAACGCAGCCGTGAAAATTTTGAACTTCACATTGTGTCAAGATTTTTTTAATCTTAATATTTTTGACTAATTATTTGGTCAATAAAACTATACAAAAGAACAGTCATGAAAATCTTGAGCTTCACATATAATTAAAACTAGCGGAGCGACCCGGCTTTGCCAGGGTGGATGTTGAACGTTAATTAAGTGCCAGGTTAGGTTAATTGTACGCCCTTAGGTTAAGTCGTGATATTTTCGTTAAAGCTAACGAAAATATCACGACTTAACCTAACCAATCGTCAAGGGCATTCAATTAACCTAACCGGGCATTCAATTAACCTAACCGGGCATTCAATTAACCTAACCGGGCATTCAATTAACCTAACCGGGCATTCAATTAACCTAACCGGGCGTACAATTAACCTACCCGGGCGTACAATTAACCTACCCGGGCATATACTGTGTATATATATATATATATATATTATATGATCAAAAGTATTCGGACACCCCGGAAAATCCGCATTTCTGCAAATATCACCTTCGCCGAAAGGTATGCTGGGAAAAAGCGTGGCGAAACTATAATGCTGAGGTGTTCTGTTAAGTTATCAGTAACTGTTGTGAAGCCATGCCGCGCGGACGTGAACTCTCCGAGTTCCAACGTGGACTCGTCATCGGATGTTATTTAAGTAACGTTTCTATACGAAACATTGCAGCCAAACAGGATATACCAAAGTCGACTGTAGCGGATGTTATCATGAGATGGAAGCACGACGGTGCAACTAACGCGAAAAAACGTTCCGGACGACCACGCAAACTGACGGAACGTGATAGAAGAAGTCTGGTACGACATGTCAAGAAGTCCCGCACGTCCTCTGCCGCTTCCATCGCTGAGGAGGTAGGAAGAGCATCCGGTACCTCCGTTAGTACTGTAACTATCCGCAGAGAGATGCACAGACTCGGTTATTATGGTAGAGCAGCTGTACACAAGCCACTGATTACAAAAGTTAATGCCATGCGTCGTTTGGCCTGGTGTCTCCCGTCGTTCCTGGACCGTGGAGGACTGGAAAACTGTTCTTTGGAGCGACGAGTCGCGGTATTCACTCTTCCAGTCTGATGGGCGTGTTTGGGTGTGGCGACAGCCCGGAGAACGGCTTCTTCCTGACTGTGTACGTCCAACGGTGAAGCTCGGTGGAGGGTCCATCATGGTATGGGGTTGTTTTTCCTGACTAGGGCTCGGCCCGTTGGTTGTTATACCCACTACCATGAACGCTGACGTTTATCTCGACGTTCTGGACAATTCGGCCCTCCCCTACACTGTGGCAATACTACGGAGATGGCCATTGTTTGTTTCAACAGGATCGAGCTCCCTGCCATACTGCAAGGCGTGTGCAGGACTGGTTTCGTGAAAATAAGGTGGATTTGTTAGACTGGCCTGCTCAGAACCCCGATCTCAACCCAATCGAGCACATGTGGGACGAACTGGAGCGACGGATACGAAACCGCACACCACGCCCGGCTTCACTTGCATCTCTTGCATCAGCTCTGCAAGAGGAATGGCGAGCCATTCCTGCACAGACTTACCGAAAACTGGTGGAAAGTATGCCTCGACGTGTTGACGCTGTAATAAAAGCAAAGGGTGGACCTACTGGTTACTAAATGCCATAATAAAACCATTTTTCCCAAAACCATGCGGTGTCCGAATACTTTTGATCATAGTGTGTATATATATATATATATATATATATATATATATATATATATATATACCGTATATATATATATCGTTCAACATCCGCCCGGTCGCTCCGCTAGTATATATATATATATATTTTGTATCTTGCCTGTAATAATCCTTGCTCAAATGATTCTCACTGTAAACTCAGATGGGTACAAGCGGTAGCTCGCTATCGCCCTCCGGGCAGGTAGCAGTATATGTAGTTGTATATCGGGACTACCAAACTGCTCTCCCCCATTTACCCCCAGGGGGGAAGGGGGCTGGCACCTTGCAACAATTGATCAACATTGCAATTGCATATAGGCACTCAAACATTTTGAGGTCATACTACTATCTTAGAAGATTGTGTAATTATACAGTGCTCTTCAACCTGGGTATCGTTTTCGAAGTACTTACATTCACTTGTAATAGATATTAAATAGCTCGTGCTCGGCTGTGGAGTGACCGAGGACCGGGAAACTTGACAGAGCACATCGGCAGCTCATGGGCTATCAGTTGGTGGTGGTTGCAGAATTTTCCGATGTGCCGTTTAGTCTGTGCACGGTTCCGAAAGCGGATAGAGAGAGACATTTTAACTCAATAGTATATAGGATTATAGTACAGTAAGATAGTATCCCTGTTAAGAGAAGCAGGGAGCCCCCTGATTAAATCTTACAACTATCATACTAAGATTATTCCTAGATGGAATGATTTTATTGCCCTCCTGAAGAAGGAATCGAAAGTCGCCTACGATTTGTGGTGTTTTCATGGTAGACCCAGATTAGGACCAGTATACATGAATATGTGTAGAAGTCGGGGTCAGTATAAGGCGGCCATAAGGCGATGTAAACAGGAAGAGTAGTCTATTCGAGCATCAAAAGCCTGTGAAGCTCGCATAAATAACGATAATTTTGGGAATTTGTTAAGAATCAAACGGGTGTGAAAAGTGTCCTCCCTCCGACTATCGATGGGGTGTTGGGGGAGGATGAAATTGCAAAGCTGTGGAAAAACCACTACTCTTAACATTTTTAACAGTGTGAGTAGGGATTATCTTAAGATAGATTGCAGCGAAACGCCTGTGGGAGGGACAAGGGAAAATACTTTATCAGTTTCTGAAGTAAAGAGGTTAATTAAAGAGAGACTGGTTCTGCGTCAGGAGTAAATGACCTATCGAATGAGCACTTAAAATATGCCAATGACGTAGTATGGCTGCATATATCATTGCTCTTATCAGCCATGCTTGCTCATAGCCATATCCCTGCATAGTTCATGAGGGTATATATCTTTCCCCTGGTCAAAAATAAGTATGGAGACATTCTGTCCAGCAATAATTACAGGCCTGTTGCTCTCTTCCTGCTTCTTGAAACTACTAGAAAAACTCTTGTTACTCCGATTAAATGATTACTTACGGAGTCGGACATCTAATCAGTTTGGTTTTGAAAGGTCCCACTCAACTGACCTGTATATCTATGTACTTAAAGAAACAGCATCTAAATACACTGGCAGTAATTCAACTATTTATAGCTGTTTCCTAGATATAAGTAAGGCATATGATAGAGTGAACCATAATATTTTATTTAAAAAACTAGAAGACAGGAAGGTTCCCATGTACATGTTAAATTTATTGAAATTTTGGTATTCCCACAAATCTTTTACCGTTAGGTGGGGGCAATGTACTATCAGAATGTTTTGGCTCCTCTTGCGGAGTGAGACAAGGCTCCTTGCTCTCCCCTATGCTCTTTAATGTATGTATTGACGGATTAATTGCTTCACTTAATGAGGCAACAGCGGGATGTATAGATAACACAAGGATAAATAACTTAGTTTATGCCGATGATATGGTGTTAATAAGTCCCTCTGTTAAAGGTCTGGATCGGCTACTAAAAGTCTGCGAAGTGTATTCGCAGAAACATGATATTCCTTTTAATGTTAAAAACTAAGGTTATGCAATTTCATCCTAAAAGCTGTAAGCAGCCAGCTGACATTATTTTTAAAATGAATGGTGGAGTAATTGAGGAAGTACGAGAGTTTAAGTATTTGGGTCAAACTATTACCAGCTCCTTGAGTGATGACTTGGATATAAGAAAACAATCTCGAAGCCTTTGTGCTAAAGCGAATATGACTATAAGAAACTTTCAGTTCTGTACAAGTGAAGCTAAAGAGAGACACTCGTACTTTCTGCCGTAATATATACGGACAGCAAACTCTGGGTGAATCATAAAAAAGGTTCTGGTAGAACCCTAAATTTGCTGTACAACGAGTAGTGATGTGAGTCGTTTTTTATTGTGTCGTTTTTTTTTTTTTTGTCGTTTTTTTTGTTTAAAACGAAGATAGTCTGTTTTTTTTGTTTTTTTTGTTTTTTATTGTTTTAAACTTATTCCATATTTTTCTTCCTTTAATCTAATAAGTATATTAGTATTACCTATAATTTACTATACTACCATGCTTATACGGTTATACCTAGTATATATAGTCATCTTTTAGAAAAACTGAATCACGCAAAAAGTATATAATAGAAAGGAAAACAAACCCTCATTTTTTATATGTATATATATTTTTTAACTAGAACATAAAACATTCTTCCTCGTTTCAAACAATATACATAATTGTGATTGGCAAGAGTACCAGTATATATATTCCAGATAGAAAAGGAAAATATTCACCTTTTTTGAACCTTTTTGTTAACCTAATGTTGTTTAACCTTCATTTCCATGGAAGAATCATCACTAGATTGGGTAGAGCATATATGCTAGTTTCAATATCACAGGTACTGGTATAATATACATAATCAAAAATACATAATACTGGTATAAAACAATATATATAATTGTGATTGGCAAGAATACCAGTGTGTATATATATATATTCCAAATAGAAAAATAAAAAAAATAAAAATATTCATCTCTCTCTTTAACCTTTGTGTTAACCTAATGCTGTTTAACTTTCATTATCTGATTCTATTTCCATTGAAGAATCATTATCACTAGATTGATTAGAGCATATAGTTTCAATATCACAGGTACTGGTACTTATTGCAGATTTGGATGTTGACGAAGCCAATGTAGCACCATGTTTTACTTCACTTTCTTGGAATTTTGCATTTTGGGATATAAATACTAGCTTTGCTGCTCTGTCTGTGCTTAATCAGTTTCTTTTGGCTGTATGGATATTACTGTATGTGCTAAATGATCTCGGAGGTAATGAAAGGGCGAAATAGAGGTGTATGAGTTTGTGTATGTATATATGTGAGTATGCGTGCGTATGTATCTGGAATTCTGGATGTATGCATGTGTATGGGGTATATAATAGATATAAATATGTGTATATAAGTATTTATGTATATATTGGTATATATGTATATGGGTGTATGTGTATGTGTATGTATATATATATATGGATGGTCTCGGGGGGAAAATATGTCATCGCGGGTCTAAAGGATAGTTAAGTGGGAGATTCAAAATCCGAGGCATGGATGGGAGAGTCCTGGAAAGGTTGGACAATGGGCAGTCAGCTCCCAGCCAGTGTTCTCGCAAGTTTAACGGATCTCAAGATACAAGACTTTCAGTGCAAGAAAGAGAGCAGTTTTTTTCTGTAAATAGGCTGAAAAGGACATTCTATACTGGTACCATATGGCCTATTTTATTATTTATTTATCTATTTTTATAATATATATCATTGCAAAAGTATACCTTATAATTAAATTGGCAATATCTATATTAATTATTAAAAAAAACAAAAAAAAACAATAAAAAACAAAAAAAACGACAAAAAAAACAACATGGACATAAAAAAAACGGTTTTTTTACATCACTAACAACGAGTCTTTTAGACTCTTACATAAATTACCCCCGAGATGCTCGCAAATGTTTGCTACCCGCAATGTCCCGAGCTTCCCGGAGGTAACGAGACGCGCTCAATACAGTCTATTGCAAAGAATTAAAAAAATCAACCAACTCGACTATCCAAGCTATCCATGAGTTCTGCCATTTATCCTCTAAGGCCTAAGCTATGGACTTCTTGGTACGAAAACGTCTGTCTGTAGCTCCACTTAACTTCGACCTTACAGTATTATTTCTAATCAACTGGATACATTTTTATCCTTAGTATGTGAACTAACATTGTATTAATAATAATTGTCATAAGGACTATAGTCTGCCAATAAACATTATTTCTCATATGACGCAGATGGATAGGTATAAATCGATATGTAGACAGAGGTACGTTGACACGTGGAAATTTTTTTCATGTAGATATTTTGACCAAAAAAAAAAAAAAAAAGAACCGGGATGAGATTGAAATTTTATGGGCGACTCGGAGTTTATAAAAACTTCATTTAGTGTTTGTTTTTAATATACTTTGATTATACCGATAAATATGTTATAACAAATGAAAATGCATATAAAATGCCGTACTTCATTTCAGTGTATCACGCCATTCCGTGTGTTGATTCTCGCAGCGGAGACGCGCAAGGACATGGAAGAGTGGATTGGCGCCCTGAAGTCAGCGGCAACCAATCAGTATTTCGAAGTAAGTTGGCCATATTTTGTACCCGTTTGATTACTATAAGTTTTAGAAATATTTTATATATTTGTATCTATTTGGATATTAAATACGTAAACGATATCAGAATGAATAAAAAGTACGGCTGCTGAACCCGCCTTTTTATACAAATGTATTTCGAGATGAAATTACATTGAAACTTCCAAATTCATTGTTGACGAAAGATCGTTCAAGTTTTGAAGATTTTACGATACCCATTAAGTACTTCGTTGAAGTTTTCGCCTCGTTACTAAGATTCGCTTTAAATTGCTTCCAAGACGCAGAGAGAACTACATTAGAAAACTAATCGAAAGAACATCATTTTAACGGCAAATGATTTCGTGTATTCATTCATGCGTGGAGAAGAGTAATCGTTGTAGAAAATATTGAAATGTTAAACAATGGTTATATCTTTCAAGTTTCTGATTTCAGTTTTCAGGAGAGGAAATTGAATATTTTCAATTCAGTGCATTGGGTTAAAAATTGCAAATGCTCATTTGGTATGAAAATCGTTTCAAAATGTTTGGTTATGTATGTGTTAAACCAGTCGTCATACTTTTGCACACTGCTTTATTCGCGGTTTTTGTAATTTATTTTATTTTTCGAAAGTACTTTATTTTAATGAGTGATTTAGAGTTTTAATTGTCAGTTAATGAAGATTATTCGATTTAGAGCAGTGTTTCTCAAACGGGGGTGGGGGGGGGTCCCAATTTACCCCTCTACTAGTGATTTGCGCGCAATAAAACAAAAACAGCCCCGCGTGAGGTTGTTTACCCCCGTAGGGAAGATAAGGGGTCGCGCCGACCTAAGACCCTGACACGGGGGTCGTTGGCCAAATCCGGCTGAGAAACACTGAATTAGTCTCATCGCTCTGGTTTTATATTACTTTCGTCACAGATTTTTTGTTCCGGCTTTTAGGCGCTATTGCGTATTGCTGTGACATTTATGTACTGTAAAAAACTGATTTGAAATTAGCAGTGAGTGACTGTCATTGGTAGCAGTATTTTACCCTTTTTTCGTTAAAAACAACCGTTTGAAATATGAATTACGAAGAATGTTTATTCGAATTGGATTTTGCTGCTATTTTAGTGTTAACATCCGTTATTTTAACAAGTTTACTTTACGCTGGCAGTATAATTTTATCCTAAATATGATTGATTGTAAATTTTCATAATGTATTCCTCCGCTATTTTAACACTATATGATATTTGGACAGTAATCTCAAGCTAAAATTATATGGTAGCAATGGATTCATTAATTTTAAACTGTTGATTTGAAAGTTAAACTGTAAATTTTATATTCACAAGTTTATTACTGTTTTAATAGTAAAAAACAAAAATGAAGGATGATTTTAACCAGAATATTTGTAGTGTTTGTTAACTCAGTTACTGTTAATTTTTTAAGTAAAATTTATGAAATGAATAAGGTTCACTTTTTTTAACAACAAATAATAACCCCCCCCTTTTTAAAAATGTGTGTCTATATTATACATTTGCAGTAACCGTTAAATCGACAACCTAATTGTACTAAAAAAAAAAAAAAAAAAAAAGGTACCTCGCTAAAATATGTGATCGTAAAGTGTGGTGAACGCCATGCACAAACTCCGAGTAAAATTCCTAATAGTTACGAGTACCGCATAAAAGATACTCGAGAGGTACTTTTGCGATTGATAATTGCTAATGATGATTGCATTTTTTACATCTGAAATTTTGAAAATAAGTTAATGGTATAATTTTTATTTGCGGTAATTGAGCGGACGCACTTGAGACTCACTCATCCCGTTTTCTGTGAACACTTATGCTAATTTATCTAATTTTAAGGCGATATCGTAATCAACTTCGGGATGAACATTACTTTCAAATGAAGGTCCCTGCGATGATATTACACCCACCCTATAGTCAAATATAAAACATAAAAATATTTGCTTGCACAGAATTACTGTACCGTACTGAATGGTGACAGGGTTTATAATTGAAATAAGATGCAGCAAATTTCGAAACTGCAGCATTTTTGTGTTAAATTTACAATGTCGATTGTTAGAAAAAATTAGGCTGGTTGCATTGCCTATCTTTTATTGTTATTTTAAGGGTTCTGTTAAAGTTAATTATGCCCCCAACCAAATAAATTTGGAGGGGGCATACTGGATTTCACTTGTCCGTTCGTCCGTCACACTTTGGTATCCGAGCTATATAACTTTTGAACCGTTCAACGTAAATTGATGAAACTTCACACAATTATGAATCATAAGACGAAGCATCACGAGCAAGATTCAAGTCCCTGGATCAAAAGGTCAGATGGAGGTCTGTACAATAACTTTTGAACCGCTCTACATAGTGATGAAACTTCACACATACTGTACACAGTATTATCAATAAGGTGGTTTGTTTTGAGCAATATTCACGGTTACAAATAAAGTGAAAATTCAAATGGGGGTTCCACGCCATAATTTTTTAACGAAACCTAAATTGGTGACCTCCCCCCTTTTACACACACACACACACACACACACACACACACACACACACACTTGACCCAAAAAAGATTCTTCACTTAGGAATGCTTCAGGATAATAAACCAAGGAAAATAACCCGAACATATCAAAGTTGATCACGAAAAGGAATTGAATAACCTTTATTGATAAAATAAATACATCAGTTTTTGTTTTAACATAAATAATTGGGAAACTGGACTATTTATTTTATTTAATTTAGCCCTTAAGCTTTCGGCTTTGCTGGGCTCTTAATTAAAAGTAAAACATCAATATTATTAATAATATATAAATCATAATATAAAGTATAGTATGCTTCGATCTATTTCTGGTCTGATACGAGTGAATTTCGTGATTGGGTAAATAAATATTTGATAACTCCTCTCGTTAATAATTTTGTTCTTACATTCGTAAATAAAAATAAAATGTGCCAGTTACATCATCGAGCTTTAGTAGCTTTAATTCTTTAAATAATGCACCCTTATAAGAATGATTATGGAAATCAGCATCAAATAATAATCTTATTGATCGTTTTTGGATGATAAAGATAGTTTAAAGCGTTGTTAGCGAAATTTCCCCAAACAAGGGTGTATTACGTTATATAAGGAAGAACAAGATTATGATACAAGATTAATAAAACCTGTTTAGGGGACTACATTTCCAAGTTTAAACATTATAATAACGTTCCTTGAAATCTTTTTCGTGATATAATTTACATGATCGCTTCGTTGCAAATTCTTGACTGGCATTACACCAAGAAATTTTGTTTCAGTACACTCCTTTACAGCGATTTTATCAACATTTAGTTCAAGATACACATTTTTCTTTTATTAGTAAAAATCATGAAATTTGATTTACTGATAATTAGGAAGAGTTTATTGACGCTCAACTATTTCATTCCATTGATAAATTCTGATTTAAATATTTTCTTAGCGGAATTAACATCTTTGCAAGGAAAAGACATTTGTATCATCCACAAACATTATGAAGTTAAGTATATCAGAAGAGTGTGGAAGGTCATTTATCTCATATAAAAAAAAAAAAAAAATTCTCTCTTATAAAAAAAAAGAAAAAAAAAAGAGGAAGTTTGTTTATTTGTTTAGTTCGCTATAGAAAACCAAATGGTTGAACTTACAAATTTTAAAATAACTTCATAATAACCAGTTTTTTACAAGGAATCTAATGGTGCTATTTATTTATTTATTTATTTAAAATTTATTTATTTAAAATTTAACGAAAATAGCACGACTTAACCTAACCAATCGTCGATGCCGTACAATTAACTTAAAATAAATAAATAAAAAAAAAATTATTTTTTTATTTATTTTTTTAGGTTAATTGTACGTCCTTGACGATTGGTTAGGTTAAGTCGTAATAGTTTGGTTAAAGAGAAAATATTCGACCTTCAGCTGGGATATTTTAGAACCCGCACGAAGGGCGGGTTTTAGGTTACCCGGGCAACGCCGGGTAACCTGCTAGTATATAATAAAAATAACAGTGGACCCAAGACTGATCCCTGAGGTACACCATGTTTGACGAGCCTTTTAGTTGATCAGACCATATTTATTTACTGATACAAAATGATATGTATTGGACGAATAACTTTCAAACCAATCGCTTTATTGCTGCTCTAAAGCCGAAACAATATAATTTAAGTAGAATATTATGGTCTGTTACATCAAACGCCTTGCGCAAATCCATAGATCTTGCTATCATTATTTCTTTCTCTTTAGCTATATACAGCATTTGCATTTTTCACAAGATTTAAAATAGCCATTTCCGTTGTTTTATTACTACAGAAGCCATATTGATTTGGAGATTGTAGGGTTGTGATTCAATTGTAGGATTCTAAATATCGCTGCATTCTACTTTACACAATTTTTTCAAAAACTTTCCTGAACACACATAATTTGAACACACCGGCCTGTAATTAATTAGTTCCTTGTGCGGGGATCCCCTCCCCCCTTAAAAAGGGGAATATTCCTTTGGAAATACTTTGGTTGATAATTTTAGCCAAAGTTACAAGTATCTTTAAGAAGCTTCAATGTACAGGAATGTTATGAATGTGTTGTGAATTCTTAAATAACTTCTCAAATTTATTTCGAACGGAACGGTTTTACTTCTAAATAACTATTTTTTAGTGATTACGAAATATAAATCAGAAATTCATATCAGATGATTACACACACACACACACACACTATATATATATATAATTTTTTTTTTTTTTTTTTTTTCACTGCAAACGAGACACAGTATAATTAATGTAAAGAACGACGCTTGTTTAGAAGTGTCCGCACAAGAAGAGAGAAAACGAGCAATGAAAAATGAGGCACCTCCCGGGAATCGAACCCGAGATCATCCGATTGCCGGTCAGATGTGATGATTACTACACCAAGGTCCTGATCAATCAGAACTCGTAATTCTCCTACATACGAGCGGAATCGAATGCCCTTTTGAGGGGGCACCTTCTCATACCGTGTATATGTATATACCGTAAATCCTGGCGTATAAGTCGATTTTCGAGGCACTGAAATGAAGCTCTAAAAGTAGGGCTTGACTTATACGCCAGGTATAAAAAGAGAACCATTAACACAGGTTGCTAACAAAGAGGTTTCATAATAAAAAATATCGAAATATAAGGTTAGTTTAATGAGTACAAACATTTATTAACTGTATTAAAAGATAAATTAAAAACTTAGGTATTTATTCAAGGTCATCATAAGGATCAGTATCACTAGAATTACTGTTGATCTCAGCTTCTTCCTCTTCATCATCTTCCTACAGTAAGTAGTCTTCTTGTCCATCCATTGCATTAGAAATCCCACACTTTTTGAATGATTTTACAACAGTTTCTGTACGGATGGAGTTCCAAGACTTGATCACAAAAGTGCACAACATATCCATTGATGGAGCACGCATATTACCGGCCTTTGTGTATGTTTTCTCACCTTCAAGCATCCATGTATTCCACTCAGAACGAATATTATCTTTAAATGGCTTATTTAAACCCACATCAAGGGGCTGAACCACAGATGTTAGTCCTCCTGGTATGACTGCAGGTACAGTTTTAATTCTCTGTAGATGGTTCTTAACATTATCTGTTAAATGTGCTCTAAATGAGTCCCACAATAACATCGCCTTTTCTTCACGTAATCCACCTGGCCTTCTTCTCCACACATTGTCAATCCATAACTGAATTCCAGCTTCGTCCATCCATCCTGTCTCGTGGACATGAACAAAAACCCCTTCAGGGAACTGTATATGTGGCATTGTTTTCCGTTTGAAAATAACCATGGGTTTAAGCTTCGTCCCATCCGCAAGGCAGCTTAGTACTACAGTAAACTTTGTCTTTTCGTGGCCAGTACTTTTTATCAAAACTGTCTTACTACCTTTGCCGTCAACGGTTCTTGGGGAAAGCATATCGAAAAAACGGAGTTTCATCCATATTACCAATCTGACATTGTGGAAAGCTGTGTTCCTTTCTTAATCCAATAATGTATCTTTGGAAATTCATAATTTTGTCTTCCAACTCCACAGGTAATTTTTGTGCAATTTTCGTTTTCTGCCTCAACACCAAGTTATTCCGCTTCATAAAACGAGAACACCAGTTTGCTGTAGCTTTGAAATTTCTGCTTTGATCTTGGTGATTTCTTGCCCACTTAAGGGCGTGTATACGTATACAATTCCTTGTAACTGCAAAACCACTTTGCCTGTTTTCGTTGACCCACTGTTCTAAATAAATTTCCATTTCTGGCCAGTAACAGATTCCAGTCCTTTATGCACATTTTGATTTAGGCATTCTCTTCAGGGATTCCTCACATTTAATCCAATCACGCGCAAGTTTTTCACAAACTCCAAAATGTTTTGCTGCAGCAACATTATTGGATTCTTTTGCATACGAGACAACTTTTAATTTGAATTTTGCTTCATATTTCATTCTTTTCTTTGGAGGCTCCATATTAGGGTATACTCAGGACACTATAAGTTTAAACTATCAAAAGTTCGAGGTTACTGCCTGAAATAAACAAAAGAATTAATACATCTACTTGGTTCATTCCTTTGGCATTTGGATGGTTGGTTGATTATTTGGGGGTCGACTTATACGCAAGGTATACCTTTAAATCAGAAATTTTTACCTAAAATCTTTCGGTCGACTTATACGCCAGGATTTACGATATATATATATATATATATATATATATATATATATATATTATATAATATATATATATATATATATTATATATATATATAATATATTATAATATATATATATATATTATATATATCTGAAACTTTGTCATTTCGTGAAATGACTAAAATCTTCAGCCATTATGCGAAATGGCTGAAATTCCACCGTGGTCATTTCGTACAAGATCATTTGCCCAGTTAGGTCAACTGTATGCCCTTGACAATTGGTTAGGTTAAGTTGTCATTTTCGTTAGTTTTAACGAAAATAACACTACTTAACAACCAATTGTCGAGAGCATACAGTTGACCTAACCGGGCCTTCAATGGCGGACATCAGAATAACATTGAAGGCCCGGTTAGTATTTGAAAACCTATATTAAAAATTCAAATTCAAATGTGTATTTGAAGTGTGTCTCTCACTTATTTGAACAGACGTATGTATGTATGTATGTTTTAGCAGACTTACTTAGTTAAATATAGGTTTCCAATTTTGTTGTGATGTTTATTTCTATGAATTCATGACAAAAGTCATTTTAGCTATTTCACGAAATGACCAAGGTGGAATTTCAACCATTTCGCGTAATGGCTGAAGATTTTAGTCATTTCGTGAAATGACTAAAAGTTTCAGCCATTACGCGAAATGGCTGGTTACACAATTTGACTGTAACACATACACATTTTAACTGCAAACGACACACAGTATAATTAATAAACTAAACAAGCGTCGTTCTTTACGTTAATTGTACTGTGTGTCGTTTGCAGTTAAAAATTTATATATATATATATATATATATATATATTATATATATATATACACGTGTACAGGGCTATTCAAAATGATTCACCTGATTTCAAATGAGAATATTTTTTAATGTTACAAATACAGTGAGATTTGTGATACATCAACCAAAAGAAAAACTGTCCAAATTTTGTCTCTCACCTCATAAATGGTCTATGTGACTTCCCCTAGTTACACGAGCAACGTCGACAGGATAGTCGAATTCCTCCCATACTCGCTCCAGCATGTCCGTTGTCACTGACTCTACGGCAGTAACTCCCTCGAACTGCCGATACCACCGACGGATGCTCTGAGCACCCGGTGGATCTGTTCTGTAACGTCGACGAAACTCACGCTGCACTGTGACTACCGATTTACAGCTCGAAAACTGCAACACACAAAACGCCTTCTGCTGTGCAGACGCCATTTTCACACTGACTGTTTGTTGCTAGGCTAGGCCACGGCGTGACTTTGGAGCCCTCTCGCGGTGATCTTGTAAAATTCGGAGATTTCCTCTTTCATGTGGTGTATGCCCAGTTGATGCACGGTTGATAGGTACGGAAGTATTCTGTTGAAATCGTATGAATCATTTTGAATAGCCCTGTGTGTGTATATATATATATATATATATATATATATATATACAGGGCGTCCCAAAAAAATGTATACACACTTTAAATAATTATAAAGGCAGTGTTTATTAAAATACATTTCATTTTCAAAATGTAATAGAATCTACAGACATTATTTAATTGTTTTGTCAACGCCTGTTTTCAAACTGACGTCCGTTCTGGTCCAGGTACTGCTGATAACGCGAAGCAATGGAATCGCAAACATCACGAAACATTTCGTTTGGTATTTGTGTGCATTCTCGTTCAATGGCTGCTCTCAATTCAGCGACTGTTGCAGGTTTTATAGCGTAGACTTTGTCTTTTAAGTATCCCCATAAAAAAAAGTCTAGTGGTGTGAGGTCTGGTGAACGCGGAGGGTATTCTACGAAACCCCTTCGTCCAATCCACATCGTGCCAAGTACCACTCGCAATACTCCACTCTTCGGTCCGGATCATCTTCATTAATAGCATGGACTAATCTTGGAATGTAACTTTTCCATTGACAGCGCTTCAAAATGCGTTGGACAGACGATTCTGAAATTCCTACCTCACGACTCGCTTGCCGCACAGATTTTCTTGGACTTTGGTGATACGTTTCCAGTACTCTTTCTTGCTTTGTGGGTCTTGTCGATGTCCGTGGTCTTCCGGAACGCTTCTTGTGGACATTCTGAACAGTTCCATCGGCTTCAAACTTATCTCTAATTCGAGTGATGGTAAGTCGCGTTGGTGGATCTGTTTGAAACTCCCTCCTAAACTGTCTTTGCACTTCAACTGCGTTTTCACACTTCCAGTAGCATTTTAGAATGAATTTCCTTTGTTCGAAGCTTAGTCTGACTGCCATTATTAATTCTAATGGGTTTAACTTGGAAAGAAAGAAACATCAATTGAGCTATCAGCTGTTAAAGTGTGTATACATTTTTTTGGGACGCCCTGTATATATATATATGGCATGACAAGGTGCCCCCTCAAAAGGGCATTCGATTCCGCTCGTATGTAGGAGAATTAAGAGTTCTGATTGATGGAGGACCTTGGTGTAGTGGTTATTATATCTGACCAGCAATCGGATGATCCTGGCTTCAATTCCCGGGAGGTGCCTCGTTTTTCATTGCTCGTTTTCTTTTCTCTTCTTGTGCGGACACTCTTCTAAACAAGCGTCGTTCTTTACATTATATATATTATATATATATATATATATATATACACATTCAACTGCAAAGAACACGCAGTATAAATAACGTAAAGAAACGACGCTTGTATAGGAGATATTCCGCGCAAGACGAGAGAGAGAGAACGGAACAAATGAAAAAATGAGGTAACCACCTGGGAATCGAACCCGGGATCTTCCGATTGCCGGTCAGACGCGATACCATTACACCATGGACCTCACTCTTCCAAATGCCGTAATTCTTCTACATACTCGCAGAAACCAATGCCCCAAGGGGGCACCTCCCGCATGCCGTAACATTATATACATTCAACTGCAAAGAACACGCAGTGGTTTCTGCGAGTATGTAGAAGAATTACGGCATTTGGAAGAGTGAGGTCCATGGTGTAATGGTATCGCGTCAGACCGGCAATCGGAAGATCCCGGGTTCGATTCCCAGATGGTTACCTCATTTTTTCATTTGTTCCGTTCTCTCTCTCTCGTCTTGCGCGGAATATCTCCTATACAAGCGTCGTTTCTTTACGTTATTTATACTGCGTGTTCTTTGCAGTTGAATGTATATAATGTTACGGCATGCGGGAGGTGCCCCTTGGGGCATTGGTTTCTGCGAGTATGTAGAAGAATTACGGCATTTGGAAGAGTGAGGTCCATGGTGTAATGGTATCGCGTCTGACCGGCAATCGGAAGATCCCGGGTTCGATTCCCAGGTGGTTACCTCATTTTTTCATTTGTTTCGTTCTCTCTCTCTCGTCTTGCGCGGAATATCTCCTATACAAGCGTCGTTTCTTTACGTTATTTATACTGCGTGTTCTTTGCAGTTGAATGTATATAATGTTACGGCATGCGGGAGGTGCCCCCTTGGGGCATTGGTTTCTGCGAGTATGTAGAAGAATTACGGCATTTGGAAGAGTGAGGTCCATGGTGTAATGGTATCGCGTCTGACCGGCAATCGGAAGATCCCGGGTTCGATTCCCAGGTGGTTACCTCATTTTTTCATTTGTTCCGTTCTCTCTCTCTCTCGTCTTGCGCGGAATATCTCCTATAGAAGCGTCGTTTCAATATATATATATATATATATATATATATATATATATATATATATATATATATATATATATATTTATTTATTAGTAGTGGACCAGATGTCAGTTTTTCAACATCTGCGGATGCGGATACAGTATTTAGTTAATCTATCAATATAATATAGAATTATGACTATATGACAATTTTTCAAATTTCGTGTTATTACTATTATGGCAGGCAATGCATTAGAATTAAAATTAATATTAATGTTTTCATTATGATAAAAATAACTTTCTCGAGTTTCAGCCACAGTGGAGTACGCACAGCGGCACAGGCAGTGTTTGTTGATTTAATGGTATTTATATTTTGAGGTGTATATATATTTGTTCATTAATATAATTAATACTTTCCATGAAATGTGCATGACTGGGCCTTATAAGCTACTTTATAAGCTAATTTAATTGTAAATTGCATAATTTATTAGAGGTAATATCCGCATAACATCCGCAGTCAAGTGCGGATGTGGATGTTAAAAAATGATACGGATATCCGGTCCACCACTAAAATATATATAGATAAATAAAATATAATATATATTATTTTAAAATTTTTGGACGAGGAAGTAATTTAACCGTATATGGACAGAATTTTGTGTAGGATTAACTTATAAAATGGTGTATATGAAAGGTTAGAAATTCGTAACGATTGTCCATATCGGGCTAACGTTTGAAAAACTAACTTTGCATTATCATATTTTTGTTGGGAGTTTATAATTATCAAAACTTTTGCGTACTGAAGTCAATTTCGCTCCGTTCGCAAGGTCATTTATATAATGCAGTTTTACCTTTTATAGCTTCAGATTACAAAATAAAAGTATCACATCGGTGAAAATATTGGATTTAAAAAAAAAAAAAAAAACTATCAGTGTTTTATTTGAGGATAACCCTTAGATTTATTACGCTGAAGGAAACCCATAATTTAAACAATAAAACCAGTTAGTAATGAAATCGCACGTATTTTCCTCTCTATTTAACTAAAGAATATTTTAAGAAAATAAACAGCATTCTTATATATATATAAAAAATCGATGTATTCATAGTTTAAGGGAAAGTATTAAGAGTTAAGCATCTTCGTAAATAGAGCACCATTCTGCCCCCACGCTCTTTTCAGGGTGCAATGCAGCTCGCAGCAGCATTGCCAAGCAAATAAGGGGTTATGGTTATATATATGTACGTACGTGGTTCTATTACCGCTGAAAGCAACAATGCCGTGTGTTAGTCAAGTCAAAAGAACATCCACATCCGTATTCATTTTTTGCAATTTTCGTTAGTATGTGTTGCAACCTCCCCCCCCCCCCCCCCCTCCCAAATTAATCAGTCCTCGTGCATGATTCTTTAGGGGTAAGATGCACCACAGCTATATAGTGCGTGCGTGTGTGTGTGTGTGTATATATACAGTATATATATATATATATATATATATATATATATATATATATATATATATATATATATACAGTATATATATATATATATATATATATATATAAAAATAATATATAGTTCCTGGATTATATTAGTTTTGTAGGCTTTTATTCTCATTTTCCAAATAGTTTCCTTATTGTTTAGAGGTTACGCCCCCTGGAGGAAGCTGTGGCAAGATTTGTTTGTCTTTCGACACGGGGGCACGTTAGAGCGAGCTCTGCCATAGAAGCTGCGTAGATTTCTCTCCGCGATTGCACATTGATTCTCTTCATCTGACGCTTCTTGTTGCAGACTGCAGCACCAGATATTCCATGGGGGGCTTAGGAAAGCAGGGAGACAATTAAGGGGAGGGGGTTCAGTTCGAGAAAAGGAGTGAGGGGGATTCGCATTTTGGAATTTACATAAACTGTGTATAAACCGTGGTTGGTTGGGAAAGATTCCAAATTTCTCATTCCTCGTTCATTTCCAGTTTTAAGAGATAAATTCGTACCGGATGCATTGGCTATTTATCACGCTCACTTCTCATTTATATTTTCATATATTTATATTTTCATATATATATATATATGTTTATTTTATCATGAAAATAACCACGAAGGAAAATTAAAAATGAAATAATGCTCAAGCGCTTTCGTCTAATGACATCATCAGGAACACGGTGTTCCCGAGTGTTCCTAAAGATGTCATTATGCGAAAGCACTTAAGCAGTATTTTGTGCTTTAATTTTCCTTGGTGCTTATTTTCATCATAAATATTATTCATGTGCCACTTTTGTGAAATAATTTGTGTGTGATATACAGGGCGTCCCAAAAAAATGTATACACACTTTAACAGCTTATAGCTCAATTGATGTTTCTTTCTTTCCAAGTTAAACCCATTAGAATTAATAATGGCAGTCAGACTAAGCTTTGAACAAAGGAAATTCATTCTAAAATGCTACTGGAAGTGTGAAAACGCAGTTGAAGTGCAAAGACAGTTTAGGAGGGAGTTTCAAACAGATCCACCAACGCGACTTACCATCACTCGAATTAGAGATAAGTTTGAAGCCGATGGAACTGTTCAGAATGTCCACAAGAAGCGTTCCGGAAGACCACGGACATCGACAAGCCCCACAAAGCAAGAAAGAGTACTGGAAACGTATCACCAAAGTCCAAGAAAATCTGTGCGGCAAGCGAGTCGTGAGGTAGGAATCTCAGAATCGTCTGTCCAACTCATTTTGAAGCGCTGTCAATGGAAAAGTTATATTCCAAGATTAGTCCATGCTATTAATGAAGATGATCCGGACCGAAGAGTGGAGTATTGCGAGTGGTACTTGGCACGATGTGGATGTGGATTGGACGAAGGGGTTTCGTAGAATACCCTCCGCGTTCACCAGACCTCACACCACTAGACTTTTTTTTATGGGGATACTTAAAAGACAAAGTCTACGCTATAAAACCTGCAACAGTCGCTGAATTGAGAGCAGCCATTGAACGAGAATGCACACAAATACCAAACGAAATGTTTCGTGATGTTTGCGATTCCATTGCTTCGCGTTATCAGCAGTGCCTGGACCAGAACGGACGTCAGTTTGAAAACAGGCGTTGACAAAACAATTAAATAATGTCTGTAGATTCTATTACATTTTGAAAATGAAATGTATTTTAATAAACACTGCCTTTATAATTATTTAAAGTGTGTATACATTTTTTTGGGACGCCCTGTATATACTTGGGAAATTAGCCATATATATATATATATATTTAACGTAAAGAACGACGCTTTGTGTAGGAGAATTATCCGCGCAAGATGAGAGCGAAAGAACGAAACATGAAAAAATGAGGTACCCACCCGGGAATCGAACCCGGGATCTTCCGATTGCCGGTCAGATATGATAACCACTACACCACAGGCCTCACCCAAACAAATGTCGTAATTCCTCTACATACGCGCAGAAACCAATGCCCCAAAGGGGCACCTCCCTCATGCCGTAACATTATATACATTATAACTGCAAACACGCAGTATAATTAACGTAAAGAACGACGCTTTGTATAGGAGAATTACCGCGCAAGATGAGAACGAAACATGAAAAAAATGAGGTACCCACCCGGGAATCGAACCCGGGATCTTCGATTCCCCGGTGGGTACCTCATTTTTCATTTGTTTCGTTCTTTCGCTCATCTTGCGCGGATAATTCTCCTATACAAAGCGTCGTTCTTTACGTTAATTATACTGCGTGTTTGCAGTTATAATGTATATAATGTTACGGCATGCGGGAGGTGCCCCTTTGGGGCATTGGTTTCTGCGCGTATGTAGAGGAATTACGACATTTGTTTGGTGAGGCCTGTGGTGTAGTGGTTATCATATCTGACCGGCAATCGGAAGATCCCGGGTTCGATTCCAGGGTGGGTACCTCATTTTTTCATTTGTTTCGTTCTTTCGCTCTCATCTTGCGCGGATAATTCTCCTATACAAAGCGTCGTTCTTTACGTTAATTATACTGCGTGTTTGCAGTTATAATATATATATATATATATATATATATATATATGGCTAATTTCCCAAGTAGCACCAACAGTAAGCCACCTTTTTTATCAATTAAGTCGAACTTTGTAAATGAGTTAGATTTTCGTGTATCACTTACATTTTTGGTTACGTTAACTCAGTTAACGAAGCGTAACCTAACCTAAAACAAATCAGTGGGTGTGTAAAGTTTGACGAAGCGTAAAAGAGGAGTTATTTGACCAAGTTTTTTAAATTAAAATCCCAGTGGGGATGAAATTTCAAAAAATAATCAATGTACATAGTAAAAAAAAAAAAAAAGGCTAAACTTTCTTATAGAACCCTCTCCTCCACTCCTTTAACACAAGCGAAAGTGATTTAAATCTTTAAAATATAAAATATACAACCTGTTCGACTAATTGGGCAAAAAAAAGGTCACACACACACACACACACACACACACACACACACACACACACACACACACACACTTTTAATCCCAGACACTTTCAGAATATGTATGAGCTCTTGATTTCGATGTATGGGGGGAGACCTTCCTTCAAAGGCACCTCATGACCGTCATCATTAGAGGTGTCAACGAACACAAATTGCTAGCATTCTTCGAGAAACCCGGAATGAACGAACAACAGAAACAAGATTTATTTAATTTATTTAGAGCAGTTCTACGTCTTTTCCAAAGATGTGTGATAAAATGCACGTATCTGGCGGAAAGTTGATTAGGGAAGGTGTTGTAAACCTTCACAGATTATGATGAGAGGTTATCGGTTTTGCATCCCAGGCTCCGTTGAGCGAATGGAAGTAATAGTAAGGATTAAGGGAAGAAAGTTGTATCGCGATTACGATTTTGTTTTGCCGATAATGGAAAGAGAGGAAAGTGGTCTTGGAAAGGAAGTTCAAAATTAGGGCGATGAAAACTCGAGCCTCGTGACGATTTAACGGATGTCGTTATCGTTGTCGTTATTGTAAGAATAGGACGTAGCAGTTTGCGCGGATGACGAGTTTGGATCTGAAGTAATTATGTCCGCCAGCAGAAATAAATTTGGAAGGGCCATACTGAATTGTGTGTGTCCGTTCGTCCGTCGCATTTTCTGGTTCCCGCTATTAACCTTTGAACCGCTCGACATTAATTTGATGAAACTTCTCACACGCACGAATCATCAGAAAACACGCCATGAACGAGAATCGGATCCCTCCATCAAAGGAAGCCGAAGTCGCAATTGAAGGTCAGATGTCAAATGGAGGTCCGTGCCATAACTTTTGAACCGCTGGGCATAAATTGATGGAACTTCATACACTTATTGATCATTACAAGATGATGTTTCGCGAGCAAGAATTAGGTCCTTGCATTAAAGTTCAAGGTTACAAATATAGGCGGGGGACATTGATGTCGTTCCGAATAGCTTTCTCTCTCTCATATATATATATATAATATATATATATATATATATATATATATATATATATATATATATATATATATATATAAATAATTTAGGGTGGTCCTTAAAATTCAAAGTTGGGAAGTTTCAGCTCCCACCCCCGGAAATCATTCGAATGGTTGACAAAACTCTAGTTGAATTTTGTATTAAATCGGACAACGTTTACCCCTCCCTCATCGACCTTGAACTTTTACCCCCGGAGTTGTTGCCCGGTTGCAGTTGTTGCCCGGTTAGCGATCCTGGGTCTGTAGGGTTCCCTTCCGAGAGTCCGGAAACTGGCAGCGGTGGCGAGCGACGACTTGCAGGAGGAACTGGAGTTGCTCCTCGTCGTGGGTCAGCGTCCGGTTGTACTCTTGGACGAGGGCAACTCCTCGCTCGGCATGGTCGTTGATTACGGCGAGCCCTCCCACACGTGCCGCCGCTGTCTTGAAGTCTTCCCGCTTCGGCCAGGTCTCCGGGTCGACCTCGAGGAAGCCGTCCTCCAGTCGAAGTTTCTCGAAGAAACCTCGTGTGTTGGACGACGCCAGGTCTTCCAGCTGAAGCCCGGCGATTACTCGGTTTGGCAGCGTGGGCCGCTTCGCCGGGGACTCCTCACCGACCCGGTCGTGGAGAGAGGCGATGATCTTCCTCTTCTGATCGACGGCGATCCCCGGATCGAACAGCGCCAGCGCCACCAGCTCCTCCGACAGATACCAGAGGTGGTTCTGGAACTTGGTCAGCGCCGCCTTGGCCACCGCAGGGTTGATGTCAGAGTAGGCCAGCAGGTCCTTGAGGAGGGCGAAGTCATTTCGGGGGGCAGTTGCGGCGATCGGAGCCTCCGTCCACGCCTTGGCGTAGACCCGACAAACGAAGATGCAGATGCTTCGGAGGCCACTCTCCTCCCTCGCCGTGAGTTTGAACTGCTGTCGGAACATCCAGACCTTCAAGGCGTAGATTGCCTTCGCCATCCAGCGGGCGTGGTGAATCGGCCCGGGAGCTCGGAAACGCACTCCTCGCGGGGGGACGTGACCGACGAAGAGGAGGGTGAGCTCGAGCAGCTCACGGTAATCGTCGCGCAGGTCCTTGCGCTCGACTATCGCCTTCTCAAACCACTCCGTGTCGACAGTGGTGAGCAGAGGAGCGACATCGGGGTGCGCAGCGCCGGACTCGTACTGGCTTCTGTCCAGGAAATCCCAGCGCTCCTGAAAACGCTTGAAGAGGGTCACGTCAGGACCGAACGTGGGGCCCATCACAGCCGTGAACGCCGCACCGAGGAGGAGCTCCAGCACATGATGGCGGCACGCGAAGTAGAGCAAGTCTTTCGCGAGGTGTTGCTCGATGAGGACGCACGCTCCGTTGTTCCGGCCGGTGTTCGAGGCGGAGGTATCGAATGACAAGCCACTCACTTGCTCAGTGAGCTCCCACTCCTCCAACGCGTTGAGGACGGCCTTGGCCATCTCAGAGCCCGTTCCACTCGGCAGCTTCGGGACGCCCAGGAGCTGCACCGCGCCGTTACCGGAGACCAAGATGGGAAGCCGATCGACTTGCTCCTTGCTCGTCAAGTCCTGCATGAGCTTGCCGTCCCAGTGAACGACAAGATTGCCGGCCCTCAGCTCTTCCTTGAGCGCCACGTTGAGCCTGGAGCGGTGCCTGCGCCGGTGTCGGCGGATGGAGCTGCGGTTGATATTGAGCTCTGCGACGTCGTGCCCAAGCGACCGGGCAATCTCTGTCAGGACGTAGACAGCTCCTCGGTCGGTCACCTTCGTGCGATCCAGCGACGACGCCACAGCCGCCGAAACGATGTTCGTCGTGCCCCGCCTGGAGCGCTTCGGAGCCCGAGGGCTCCCTCCTTCTCCATGGTCGTCGCTCTCCGCTGCGCTTGCGGCACCACTGGGAGGACGAAGACCACTCGAGCTCCACTCGGGCCGTAGATGTCGTCGCTTCTTCCTCGGCTCGCTGCCTCCGTCGGTCTTCTTCCCCTTGGCGTTGAGATGCGCGGGCATCGACAGCGGCTAGCGTCGAGTCGACGGACCCCAGCTTGCCGCGCCGACGGGGTTCGCGCTGAGCGAGGAGGAACGCCTTGTCCTCCTCGTTCTTGAGCAGCTCCATGGCGTTAGCGGCAGCGACGTCGAACAGGTTCATCATCCGCTCGCTGAACTCGTCCTCCGGCTTCGCTTGAGCGCCAGCTCGCCCCTTGTTCCTCTTCACATCGTTGAACTCCTTGTGGAGCTTCTCAATCTTGGTGACGATGTGGTCCTTCCGGCGGAGGGGGATTCGCGCCTTGGACCACACCTCGGTGACGAGCTCGACGACCTGGTTGGCGGCCTCTCGAAGTGACTTCTTCTGGACGTCGATCCTGTCGACCGTCAGGGCCAAGACCTCTTTTTGCGAAGGAAGTTGCGACCCGGCGATCGATTCCTGCGGGGCAATCAGGTAGCGCAGCTTCGCTGCCATGATCCAGGTTATCTACTTAAAGGTTGAAGGAGTTATTCACTATTCAGTTTAAATTATAATCATTAGAATTTACAGTTTTACACACATTAGTTATCCAACCACTGACGGGTAGCTTGACTTATGGTTAAAGGAGTTATTCAGTTCAAATTATAATCATTAGAATTTACAGTTTTACACACATTAGTTATCCAACCACTGAAAATCTGGAAAGAATGAAAAAAACAAACATTACAAATTATGTAACATTTACTTGAAAGTTAAAAAATTAGCTTAATGGTAATGCTCAATGAGGGAGGGGTAAACGTTGTCCGATTAAAAAAATAAATCACCTAGAGAGTTTTCTCGACCATTCGAACGATTTCCGCGGGTGGGAGCTGAAAAATGTTCAACTTGAAATTTCACCCCCTAAGCAAGGACCACCCTTATATATATATATATATATATAATATATATATATATATATATAATATTTATATTTATATTTATATTTATATTTATATTTATTTATTTATTTATTTATCGGAGGCGGACGTGCTGTGTAGTCTCGCCAGTATTTTTTTTTCGATAGTTGTGTGAAAGTGTTGTGACCAAGTTTGATTTAACAAAATTTGTTAGATAAGTATAATTACATTTATTTACTTTATTGTTGAAGCTTAGGCCAAGCACTATTGCATATTAATTGGACTTAATTTATTTCCTTTTTCCGGTTTCTTAATTACAGTTAACGAACGTAATTCCGCATTGTTTAAATTCTATTTTCTCTGAGTTTCTCTGGTAAAGTTAACGTGAAATAATTTGGCATTGTTTTAGACGATCGCTACAGATTCTATTTTTCAGAAGAGTTAAATAGTAAAATTTGTATATGCGAGTCTATTTCCGTTTCCAGTATGTAACACTTGCTCTCGCGGGTTAATTTCCCGCATTCACCATTTCTCCCCCACGATCCATTGTATTAATTAAAATAACGCATTATATTATTTAAAGTAACCTCATTCTGCATTGTTATAAACGGCTGCCTACAGATACAATTCAGTTCCGTATTAAATTCCGTTTCTAGTTTGTGACACGTGCTTTTCGCTTGTACGTGTTTATTTCTGCATTCACCATTTCTTCCTCACTATCCATTAAATTAATTAGAATAACGTATTGCATTATTTAAATTAACATCATTCTGCATTGCTATTAACAGCTGCCTACAGGTTCCATTCAATTTTGTATTCAATTCCGTTTCCGGTCTGTAACACGTGCCACTCGCTTGCGCGCGTTTATTTATTTCTGCATTCACCATTTCTCTCTCGTTAACCATTATATTAATTAAAATAGCATTGTTATTCACGGCAGCCCGCAGGTTCCATTCAATTATGTATTCAACTCCATTTCCGGTCTGTAACACGTGTTTATTTCCGCATTCACCATTTCCCTCTTGCCATCAGTTATATTAAGTGAAGTAACGTATCGTAAAAAAAAGACAAAATATGACGGTCAGCTAAACTGAAAGCTGAATGCTTTAAATGTAAAGTTAATCATTGGTGTGTCGACTTCCCCGAAGGTAATATTAGCGACATCACATCCCTGAATATATGTTTGTTTTGTAAACTTGGAGAAAATCACGAAAAGGAAGTTAAATAGCTAAATAAAATAGTAAAAAAGCTTGAAGCTCGAGTCGTAGCACTGGAAATCCGACACAGTGGATAAGATCAGAGTGAAACCGCATCAGCAGATATAAACTGTAAGGTTAAACATCTAGAACAAAGCCTGGCCCACTTGAAAAATACGATTAATATTTTGAAAAGTAGGACGGAGGAACGAGAATTCAAATTGGTCAAAAATAAAAGACTCCAAACCAAAACCTAAGGATTCAGAACCTATTACTGTAAAAAATAAGTTTCACTTACTTGCCGACGAGGAGGAGGAATCCTCTTTAATTGGGGATTCTCTGATCAGGAATCAGGGGGACTACTTCGAGTCAGATAATAAATAGGGAATTAGTCAAAATTAATATCAAGAATAAGAGTTGCTCCATCATTGTACATGTTAGTGGCAGTGACGTTTTTCAGGGAGGGACAGGAGGGCAGACAGAGTCCATTGTAAAAGAGTTAAAGATCCTAACCGACAAGGTTAGGGAAAAGACAGATATAGGTATGGTTGTAGCCGTAGGGCTTCTTCCACGAGTGCGTGCTAGTGATTATACTTTAAGTAAAGCCATTAGCACAAATAAGAGAGCGAGGAAAAAGACCTAAAATTTGTTGATTTTTGGCCTATATTCTTCAGAAATGGGGAAACTTTGGCTCGGGCGGAATACACTTTAATCAGAAGGGGAAAAAGAAGTTTGGTGATTTACTGAACATAAATTTGTATAATCTTTTTAAAGTAGGACACCCCCAAACCAGCAATTGATCCTGCTCCCCCAACTGTAAAACCTACTCCCCAGTCGGTCCTCCTCCCCCAGCAGTTCATCCTACTCCCCCACTAGTATCAGTCAGTCCTCTTCCCCCTCCTCCCTCCAGCAGTCAGTCCTCTTCCCCCTCCCTCCCTCCAGCAGTCAGTCCTCTTCCCCTCCCTCCCTCCCTCCAGCAGTCAGTCCTCTTCCCCCTCCCTCCCTCCCTCCAGCAGTCAGTCCTCTTCCCCTCCCTCCCCCCTCCAGCAGTCAGTCCTCTTCCCCCTCCCTCCCTCCCTCCCTCCCTCCAGCAGTCAGTCCTCTTCCCCCTCCCTCCCTCCCTCCCTCCCTCCAGCAGTCAGTCCTCTTCCCCCTCCCTCCCTCCCTCCCTCCAGCAGTCAGTCCTCTTCCCCTCCCTCCCTCCCCCCAGCAGTCAGTCCTCTTCCCCTCCCTCCTCCCTCCCTCCAGCAGTCAGTCCTCTTCCCCCTCCCTCCCTCCCTCCAGCAGTCAGTCCTCTTCCCCCTCCCTCCCTCCCTCCAGCAGTCAGTCCTCTTCCCCCTCCCTCCCTCCAGCAGTCAGTCCTCTTCCCCTTCCCTCCCTCCAGCAGTCAGTCTTCCACCAGTAGTTGATTCAACTGTTTCGGGAAACTACTCAGGCCAGTTAGGAGAAATAATAACTTAAAATCTCTCAAAACTGTGCTCTTCAATGCTAAGTCAATTAGAAACAAACTAATGGAATTTATAGCGCTAGTCAAAACTGAGAACTTTGATATCATAGAAATAACTGAATTCTGGATTCATTCTGAATTAAGGGATTTTGTAGGAGAATTTGAAATGGTAGATTACAAAATTTTTCACAAAGATAGGAACGGAAGGGAAGGCGGCGGTGTACTTTTGTATGCTCGTGACTTCCTGCACCGGGTAAACAGTAATATCGTATCTGCTCATGAAATGTTGGAAATTGATCTAAACCAAATAATAAAGTCGTGTATCTACTTCTGGTATATAAGCCACCTCACTACCCCGTTGATAAGGATATAAACTTCTGTAACCAGTTAAGCAGAATAGTGACTAATAAGATCAGTGTGATTTTGGGGGATTTTAATTGTAGTAATATAAACAAAACAGCTGATGCTGAGGGCTCAAGACTGTTGGAATTTGCCGATGATAAGAAGTTAATGGGTTGACGGTCCAACAAAGGTTAATAATAAACTAGACCTCGTATTCACGAACGAAGATATAGTGAACACGTTTTATTAATTTACTTTCTTTTCATTATTTACTCTACTATCGGCTCTTTATTTCATTTATCGCTTGCTTTCTCTACACTCGGTTCACTGTACCGTATAGCTTCATGGTAGCCACGCCGAGACTATGAAAGCCGTTACAAAAAAAAGGGGGGGTTCATTAACACTCTTTTAACACTTGTTAATTTTTTATTTACTTCCGAAAATGGTTTAAGTAATTTAGGGGGATGCGAGTAGGGAATTTTACTATAACGTTTTACGTCGGAGAGGGGCACAAACAATTAATTAAATTTTACGTTACATGACGCCAACCTCACGCTTAACGCGCCGCCTAAAGACTGACTCCCTTTGGGGTAGCCCGCTCTGTCGGCCTCCGTTCAGGACTGCCAACTCTTCCCACCTTAAACAATTTCAAACAATTTCACAATTATTAGTAAATGATTTATATTAAACATTATAATCTTAATTAAACAAAAATTAATATTCTTAACTAGGCATTACTACACTCGCATCACCCCCTTGAAAATAAGTTTTTCATTAGTAAAACTTATTAATATCGTTTAACAAATTTAATAAATTTATTCAACAAATTTATATATTTTGCAATTTTTTTTTTTTTTTTTCTTTAACAAATTCAAAGTTGATAGACAAGAAATAATTAGAATGACAAATTCCACACATATTTTGTATCATATTATAAAATCGAAAACTTTATAATTTTCACATTTGCATAAAATAACATTTCACACTAATAATTAAATTACAACCTGTAACTAATCTATACATGCCAAAAAAAATAACGAAAATTTTCTTACATTGGTTACACAAATTTCAAGTTCACAATCTATTCCAGCGATTTCTCATCAAAGATCGCTTTACATTTGAAACAATTATTTGTATAGTTATACAGTTACTATCAGGGCAACATAGAAAAAAATAAGAAAAAGTTTACATAAAATACTGACCAAGAGCGCACATACTATTTCACGAAAAACACACAAATATGGGCAATAATCGCACCCTTTCACTTATAATTTCATTACATAATAATCAGTACATTAATTTGCTGGACGTTGTTTAGATCACAATCCGCACGCTGACAACGGACTTCAATTTTCAATCGCAGCTCTCCTGCTCACTTCGCTAGAATGCAAGGGATTGCATCAATCAACATGCAACAGGGCAGCACGCTATAATGGTTCCGCTCTCTCTCCAAATGGCGAAAAAAAAAAAGAGACGTCCAATTCTAAAAGGATCAGGGGGGGGGATATACTGAAAGCGGGACCACGCGCTGGAATTGGACGGAATTTGCAATTCTAGAAGTCGATGAAGAAACTCGCCTTGTCTCATCTCCACTTTTGTCGGTGAACGCTGCTCTTCCTACGTCCAGCTGAAAGACTTCACTGGCAACAATCAAACGATCACTCCGCCGTAGGCCGTTTCCCAACGAACCTACTGTATGTCTGTATGGACAGTACAGTCGTAAACACCCGTTCAAGCTCACGTGGCTTGCCTACCGCGTGCTACGACACATATTTAGCGAAGCATTCGAGCAGCGTGACCAGCTACTGCCCGAAAAATACCAGTAGACCATCTTCGATCGAAACTTTCGTGTGCCAAGACCCTGCACACGTAAATTTCTCTTCTCTTCCGAAACTGTCCTGCGCCAAGTCCCTGCGCATTCGGTTCCTCTCTTCTATCTCTTCTCTTCCGAAACCATCCTGCGCCAAGTCCCTGCGCAGTTGGTTTCTCTTCTCTCTTCATTGGTGATCGATCACCTATCCGGTCGACTAAACTCAATGGATGGAACTCGGATTCAACTTGGTTGCCTCCAAACCGAGCCTTTTGAAATTTTGAAAAAAAAGTTTATTCGAAACGTGTTTCTGTACTGCTTATCATTTATTTAATATTTAATTTACCGAATTTTCTCGACAGTTCACTTCGAAACAATAACTACACATTTGCTCTGGCCAAATTCACGGAAAAAAAAATTACACTCAAAATTTCGCAAAAATTTAATCAAATCTAGCTACCAATAAGGTCACTTATGGCAGTTACAGCGGAGAAGATAAAAAAGTCATAAAACGTAAACAAAATTGTACAGTATAAATATAAAAGCGCCCATACATAGTAACTGTTAGTATAATTTAAGAACTATTATTGTTCAAACTACCGTCAGAAATCACATCAATACTTTTAAATACAAAAGACAAAATGAACCCCAGAAACTTCATGTCATCACTTCTCTGACAATCATGAACCCTCTTGCCCTTTGAGGAGGAGCACACAAAGACGCCACAAAAACGTTACTGGCTATCTAGAAGGCTCCATTTCCGAGTGTACACTTGAGCCAATGTTTCAAATGCATTAGTTAACCCCGACTGAAGGTTTAAACAATAATAATTTTCTAAAACAGTTATTAAAAAGTAAAAAAATTTAAATATTACTACCAAAAATTATTTTAATACAGTAATTCCAACTTGAAACTCAAATTTCATATGAATTGAACTCGCAATTCGCAAATTACATCTGAGACAACTCTCTCCTTCAACAGAAACCCCAGTATGGTTTGCAAATCACAAAAATCCCAGTAATTTATCGTTTCCAAGTGAAACTACAAATTTGCATATTATACTAAATAAGAATAGATAATATGCACTCAAAATACACGCAACCTACTGTAAACAAAAACAAAACATTGCATAATTGAGAGCGGTCGCTTTGTTTGTAAGCGAACCTCTATACAAATATCCCTAACCGAATGAAACTGCATTATATCCTGACATAATTTTGTAATTTTTTCTATGCAAACGCTCGAACTAAAAAAAAAGGACATTTTTCATTTCTAATACCCAAATTAAAATATCAATCAAAACATCCTTTTTAGAATACAATCTAAATTCCAAATAAAAATTTAACCATTTCATTGAACTGGAAGAAAGAAATAAAAATCGGCCTACCTATAAAATAAAATTGAATGCATTTATAAAACGTAAAGAAACTATATGAAAAATTTCTACACAATTTCTGTAATTCAAAAAAATTATAATATCCAGATTTCATAAAAATGTATACCGTAACTCACATAGGCCCCAAATAAAAATAAAATTTACTGCCGCACTTTTAGGCCTATAATTAATAAATTCATGTTACGCGGAAAGCACAATTTAGAATTTAATGCATAACATTTGTGCTTATTAAAGAAAAATCCTATGATTATTTATGTTAAACCAATTAAAATTTTGTTAAATAATTAAGAATTTAATACTCAGACATATACCATAGTGACGGTCAATATATGAACAATATTTAACGATAGGCCTACAACAAATCCTTTCTTTAGTACAATACAATACAGCATTTTACAAAATATGTCGGAATTTTCGTGAAAATGAACGAAAGGAACAGAGAAAAAAAAGATAATAATCAGCCTACCATACCAATTTTATGTATATAATATATATATTATATATATAACTAATATATATAAAGTTAATATGTAAGTGTATAATTAATGAGTATATAAAAAAAATCCAACAAAAATTTATAGAAAAATTTCACAACACAATTTCTCTATTTCAGTTAAACGAAATTTAGCTTATTTTGAGTCTTAACACAATCCTATACGGCCAGCCTATAATCTGACAAATTATTATGTTTAAGATTATTTTTTCGACTGTCCCTTAAAATGTAACGTAATCTATTTTAGGCGCGAAGCGAGAGCGAAGCAAAAAGCCCGTAAACCTACATAAACAATAAAATAAACCTATCATTATAATTTATGTACAACCAATCGAAATATAATCAAAATCTGCTAATGAAACCCAGAAAATTTTCCATGTTCATGAAATGTTTTACAATACTATATATGTATATATACCTAGAAATGCGGTACAAATTTTCGCTGAAACATTTTGACAGGACCGTATAAAATTTATTTTTTAATCATTATTCTTATTATTATGATTATCACAATTATCACTAATTCCAAAAGTTTAAACACAAAAGTAAACAAAGGTAAGCTTGAACAGGCATAACAGTGGAAGAGACGAAAAAAAGAAAAATTGAGTCCTCAGGCAGCACGATAAATTTTTCAAAACTATGTCCTCTCCGACCTATGAACGAAATTTAACGTAATAATGACTCGCAATATTGAGTCAGACAAGTTTTCTACGACTCTGCACCCAGCTAAAAGAAATTGAGTCACTAGACTCAATCTCAACAAAAATTTTTGACCGCGCGAACTTTTTTGAAGCGACGCGACTCAGAATAATTTGGAATGTAAGGGGCGCCATTTTGAAATTTGCAATGAATTTGTTGTTTAATTTGATAATTACTCTAAAACGGGTAGCGAAACAGAATATCTACTAATTTTCTTTATACGGAGAACGTGAAAACGATCGTGAAAACGATCGTGAAAACGATCGTGATTAGTCGAAAGAACACACGCACAAATTTTGAATTCCTATTTATCAGAAACGAAAAAATAATGCATCAACCTAACGGAGTGCATGGGTTCGTATTATTAAATTGATAACAATTTAATAAGGTTAGCTGCCACCAAATATAGTGAACACTTTTTATTATTTACTTTCTTCGTTATTTACTCTTTCTGCTCGATCTTACATTTATCGCTTGCTTTCTCTACACTCGTTTTCACTGTACCGTCTAACTTCATGGTAGCCACGCCGAGACTATGAAAGCCGTTACAAAACAAAGGGGGGGTTCATGAACACACTTTTAACTTGTTAATTTTTTATTTACTTCCGAAAATGGTTTAAGTAATTTAGGGGGATGCGAGTAGGGAATTTTACTATAACGTTTTACGTCGGAGAGGGGCACAAACAATTAATTAAATTTTACGTTACATGACGCCAACCTCACGCTTAACGCGCCGCCTAAAGACTGACTCCCTTTCGGGTAGCCCGCTCTGTCGGCCTCCGTTCAGGACTGCCAACTCTTCCCACCTTAAACAATTTCACAATTATTAGTAAATGATTTATATTAAACATTATAATCTTAATTAAACAAAAATTAATATTCTTAACTAGGCATTACTACAAAGATGACCTAGTTTCTAGCCTGACTTTGTGAAAATTTGAGTAACAGCGATCATAATTTGATTAGGTTTGACCTCAGGGTTCCAGTTAATACTCGCGGAAAGACTCATGAAAGACTGGATTTCTCGAGAGCAAATTTTGAAAGCTTCCGAAGTGGTTTAGACACGCTTGAAGTTCTAATAAGGGAGGATGTCAGTGTCACCTGGAGCTCGTATAGGGATCAATTTAGAATATTGCAGAACCGAAATGGTTTAACAACGAAATTAGCAGTGCTATTACGGGAAGAAATAGAGCCTGCAAACTACTTAAGTCACATTTCAACCAGACTAATTCAGAAAACTATATAAATTTTCGTGTTGAAGAAGCTAGAGTTGCCTCACTCTCTAAAGTTAACCCTAAAGAATTTTTTGCCCATGTTAATAGCAGAAAGCCAATTAAAAATTCTGTAGGTCCCCTGAAAGGTAGAAATGGCGTACTGAAATTCGGTGATAAAGATAGAGCTAATACGTTAAACGAGTTCTTCGTTACAGTCTTCACGGAGGAAGACTAAATTGAAGTGCCAAGTCCTCGGATTACATATGACTGCGAGTCTGTGACCATCCCGTAGAGACCATAAGTTTTACAAGAAATGAGGTACAGCAATTAATTGATATGATAAATAAATACAAATCACCTGGTCCCGACTTATTTCTTCCAGGGTATTAAAAGAGGTCAGCCACACTGTTGTTAACGAATTAGTAACCATACAAGCGGTAGCTCGCTATCGCCCTCCAAGCAGGTAGCAGTATATGTCACAGCTAGCTGTATATATATATATATACTGTATATATATATATATATATAATATATGTATGTATATTGGTACTTACGTATTATCGGGACTACCAAACTGTTTATTATGTATTTTTGCTCTCGTCATTTTCGTTTTCGAAGTACTTACATTCACTTGTAATATACATTAAATAGCTCGTGCTCGGCCGCGGAGTGATCTAGGACTGGGAAACTTGACAGAGCACATCGGCAACTCATGGTCTATCAGTTGGTGGTTGCAGAATTTTCCGATGTGCCGTTTAGTCTGTGCACGGTTCCGAAGAAAGCGGACAAACACACACACACATTTTAGCTCAATAGTATATAGGAGTCAAACAATCAATCGAGTTAGGGAAAGTTCCAACCGACCTGAAGTTAGCAAATGTAACACCAATCTCTAAAAAGGGTGATAGGGAAAATCCTTGTAATTACCGCCCGATCAGTTTAACATCAATTGTCGGCAAACTGTTGGAATCCATCATTACAAAACGTATTGTGTATCACTTTGAATCTAACAATTTATTTTTTTATTCTCAACATGAATTTAGGCGACATAGATCTTGTCTGACAAGCTTGTTAGAGTTTTTCCATAATATGCTTACTCTATACCAGTGGTGGCGGACCTATGGCACGCGTGCCCATTTGGGCACGCGATTAAAGTTGCCTGGCACGCCTCAGCATAGAAATTGTTACCCAAAAAATGAGTATAAAATAATAGACTTAATGTTTATAATTTGATGTAATATATATATAAACTTTGGTGAGCACGCGAATTTTTTTATTTTTTTATTTTTTTATTTTTTTTGGCACGCGACTGTAAAAAGGTTCGCCACCCCTGCTCTATACGATGCAAGTAGGGCAATAGATACACTATATCTCGACTTTCAAAACGCCTTTGACAAAGTCCCTCACGCGAGATTGATGGCTAAAATCAGAGTACAAGGAATCACCGGGCTCGTTTCCAACTGGACTGAGGATTGGTTAAAAAATAGAAAGCAGAGAGTTGTAATAAATGGAGTGGCGTTGGAGTGGGCGCCCGTCACTAGTGCTGTCCCGCAAGGTTCCGTTCTGGGTCTTTTACTTTTTATAATCGATATTAACGATATAAACGTCGGACTCCTAAGTACAATTTCCAAATTTGCGGACGATACGAAATTAGGAAGTAGTGTAGGTACTGAGGAGGGCGTAAGAACACTTCAAAACGATCTTCATAGGTTGGGCGAATGGTCTGCTACTTGGCAGATGCCATTCAACTTGGACAAATGTAAGGTAATGCACATAAGTTATAAAAATCCGAAGACCGATTACTCTTTCTCGGGAAGGAACTTGATTGAGACCGATCTAGAGATTTGAAACCGTTGAAGCACTGTACAGAAGTCGAAAAGAGGGTCTTAAAAATATTAGGTTACATTAAAAAACGGTTTCAGTTTCGGAACAAGGAGACTGTAATGTCTTTTTATAATTCACTAGTCAGATCTCAACTGGAACATTGCGCACAGTTTTGGTGTCCGTTCCTTAGGAAGGATATAGAAAGGCTAGAAAGGGTACAAGCAAGGGCTACAAAATTGATGCCTTCACTGAGAATGCAAAACTACCAACTGAGGTTGGAGCGCCTAAATCTGTTTACCTTAGAGACGAGAAGGTTGCGCGGTCCGCTTATTCAAGTCTTCAAGATGCTCAATGGAATAGACAAGGTAGACTACAGGAACTTATTCTCACTTAATGCCAATCCGACAAGAAATAATGGGTTTAAACTGGAACTAAAGACATTTAGGACCTCCGTCTGCGGCAATTTCTTTTCCTATAAAATAGTTAATATCTGGAACCAACTTCCCTCAGGGTTGTTTCAAGCCAAAGTGTAAATGTGTTTAAAAATAGGCTAGACAAAGTACTGAATACGCTCATGGTTTAAGACTAAAACAACTTAACTCTGCAGGAGTTCGCTTGTACGGTGTCTCTGTGGGCATGCTAATTATAGTTTTTATATATTCCCCACCTTCCTGTAAAATTTCCTTGGCTACTTTTCCAGGGTGAGAGGATTTTCTTCAACCTTTTTTCACAGGCCTGCAAAATTGAGGGTCCTAAAAACTTTTTTGAAATTGTCTGCTGGTTTTATAGGAATTTGGGGTGCTAAATCCAAAAACGGCCTCAGATTTGCTCCATCACGTATAGTTTTTTCACAATTTGCTATGACGTTTTTATGTTGTAATATGTTACTGAATAAAATAAGTAGTGAAGAATTGCCACATGAAACCTATTTCCTGACCATTTCTGAATATATTTATTTTAAAAAACTATAAAACTTGGATACTTACATCTTTACTTAGTGGAATGGCTTAGTAGTCCCGTTTTCTTTTGCCAGTGAAGCTGCGCCTGTTGCATTTCCTTTTGTGCGCTACTTCCGGATTTTCACGATGCAGCATCCAGCAATAATCCCCCATCATATTAACGTTCCCCACGGCCTTGGTATCTCTTTTCCATCTCCTTAATGTCTTGATGGAAACGTTCTCCCTGTTCCTCACTTACTGCACCTAGATTTTCTGGGAAAAAGTCCAAGTGTGCATTCAAGAAATGAATTTTGATACTCATTGAGCATCCCAAAGCTTTGAATTTCTCCAGCATGTTTTCAACAATGAGTGCATATTCAGGGTCCTTATTATTCCCAAGGAACTTAGTAACCACACTTTTGAAGGAATTCCAAGCCTCTTTTTCTACTTCAGTCATCGTAGACAAGAAGTTTTCATCTGACAGCAGTCGTCTAATGTCTGGGCCTACAAAAATACCTTCTCTTAATTTTGCTTCTGATAGGTTAGGGAACTTCTTGCAGATGTACTTAAAGCATTCTCCACTTTTTTCTAATGCCTTAACAAACTGTTTCATAAGGCCTAGTTTTATATGAAGAGGTGGTAGAAGTACTTTCTTTGGGTCAACAAGATTTTTACGCAAAATATTCTTGCTTCCAGGTTCTAGAGATCATCTTTGTGGCCAGTGTTTTTGCTCCCAGTGTTGACTCTGCTCTGCTATCCCATTCACAAAGGAAACATGGGAACTTAGTATATCCTCTCTGCTGCCCCAGAAGCATGCACAATACCTTAAGGTCTCCACAAATCATCCAGTGATGCTCATAATATTTTATCTTTGTAAGAACCAATTCCAAATTCTCATAACTTTCTTGGAGATGTACCGAGTGACCAACAGGTACAGAGGCATACTTGTTCCCATTGTGCAAAAGAACAGCTTTTAGACTTCTTTTAGAAGAGTCGATGAAAAGTCTCCACTCATCCGCTTTGTACTCAATGCCAAATGCCTGTATCAAACCATCAATATCACTACAGTAAACAAAATTGCCCTCATGTGAAAAGTAGTGAATAAACTCCTTTTCTCTTCTATACAAATATATCGATGTTCCAGCTGATAATAAATTTTTCTTTTAATCTGGAGCCTAAGAGTTCAGCAGATTCCTTGGATAATCCCAAATCTCTCACTAAATCGTTTAGTTCAGATTGAGTGAACAACTGGGGGTCTTGACTTCCTATATCACACTGAAATTCTTCATGATCAGTATCTGAACCAGAATTACTAGGCAAATCTTCCAATGTTTCTGGTGGAAGCGGAACTGGAACTTCTGGCCCATGAGGAACAGGTCGAAAAGCTGATGGAAGATTTGGATAGAATATGGCTTTCTTATTTTTTGAGTTATAGCCTTTAACATCACAAGAGCAAAAATAGCAGTCATCACAGTGATTTTTTGGCTCCCTCCATACCATTGGCAGACCAAATCTGAATGCTTTCTTTTTGCCTTTACACCATTTCCTTAGATCCTCTACGCAAATAAAACAAACTTTGTGTGGTGCCCATGGTTTGTCTTGGTCTTCTAGTTTCATTCCAAAGTAGGCATGGTACACTTGCCTAATAAAATTTGTTACGTTTCTTTGATGTTTCTTGATCAAAAATTCCCCGCATATGTAGCAGAAGCTGTCGGGACTGTTGACACATCCACGGCTAGCCATGATTCACAACTTACTACAGTACCCAGAACACAATAAGAGTCTTGAATTGAATTTAATAAAGGCTAAATAAGGCTTTCCGGAAATCTGGCATTTTCTCGAAGTCGCTTCACAAAAAAATCGAATTTGTGAAATAACTTTGTGTCGTATGACATTTTTATTGTCTTTTTCAAATTCAGCACACAAAAATACATTGTAAACAGCTAAAATTATGAAAAAAGTTTTTCCATCGCAGGCCTGTGATATAATCACGCCTAACGGAACCAGACTTTCTCTAACCAAACCATACATACAGAGGGTTTCCAAAAGTAAAAATAGACACCTTCAGTTTTTCCATAGTTTTTTATTTGAAAATAAAAGTAAATAACAGATTTATTAAATCAGTATATTTCGAATGGTGTTGCTTTCCCCTTTCCGTTATGTAAAGGTGACACACGTTCTGATATTCCATTGATGAGCTTTGCTATTTGTTTTTGAGGATAATCATCGTGGTGTCTATATACTTTTGTCAGTCTGTATATATATATATATATAATAATAATAATAATCATAATAATCATAATCTTTGCTGCCGGCCACATGACCTTTTAAAAAGAACGACCAGAAAACCCTTTTATATTGACCTTTCTTCGAAAGCTCCAAGGGACCAGAAAAAAGAGCCCCCATCCCCGAAATGAATGAGGCCAACGCTCCCCTGTGACAGTTTGTCGGATATTCGAAGAAGAAAGCGGTCTTTTTTTCTGGGAATAACCGATTCAGGCGTAATATTGGTGTAGAATGTATAGGTTGGCGGAAACACACACACACACACACACACACACACACACACACACACACACACACACTGTTTACTGACTAGAGTGGCAAAAAATATTAGTTTTAGTTATAGGTAGGGATTTTTTGTGGCGGAGTGGGACGTAGAATGTGTGTGTGTGTGTGTGTGTGTGTGTGTGTGTGTGTGTGTGTAACTTGGATATTTTTTAAAAACGCTCTGCATCTCTCTATACTGTATATGTTGGGGTAAATGTGATAAATTGGTAATTATGCATAATTATCGGTAAATATGCATAATTGAAAATATCATGACTTAACCTAACCAATTGTCAAGGGCGTACAGTTGACCTAACTGGGCATTCAATTGACCTAACCTGGCATTCAATTCAATTGACCTGATTGAATGCCCGGTTAGGTCAACTGTACGCCATTGACAATTGGTTAGGTTAAGTCATGATATTTTCAATTATGCATATTTACCGGTAATTATGCATAATTACCAATTTATCACATTTACCCCAACATATATACTACCAAAAAAAATTAAAAATCCGCCTTACGATCAGCGAAATATTTTTGTTAGTTTCTGCGGAAGGCTGTTATTACCCTTCGGACAGTACATATTTAATGTACTTCTTCCTTATTCTTGCTATGTTCAAAATCCCCAAGATTCTTCGTCTGGTTTAAGTTTTCAGAACATTCCCAAATTTTTTTTTGACAATAGTCTAGCAGTAAAATGTAATGAAAATTATTTTAAGAAAATTTTAAACGAGTTTCAATTTACAATTAGCTCACGATTCACTTAAATTTTAAATGCGGCTTCACAGATTTTACTTGAAGCTCACAAGGCGTAGCTAAAAATTTTGATGGGCACATTCTTTTCTAAATTTATTGACCAACTTGATTTTCTTCATTCCACGAAAGTGTATGAAACTTTGAAGAAGCGTGTTCGGACTCGTTTACTCGTAGACTTTAATGATAAGGAAGGCCACCAATCCACGCTTCTATAAAATTTTATATTTTTCTAATAGCCAGAAAAACCAGCACATCAACAAGTTCACGAAAGAAAGCAACCGTCAAAATTTTGAGTTTCACATTCCAAGACCAATGGGCTAAAATCTTGAAATGCACGTTTGATAAAAAGTTGCTAAAAACACACTAGGGACTCCAGAGGGTGTTGTCACCAAGTTTCCTGAAAATCGGTCCATCCGTTTGGATCTGAAAAGGAGACATACAGACATGTGGTGAATTATGGTATGATATAAGCACACCGGACAAAAAATTAGTCACCCCTAATAGCACCGATAGTAGGAAGTTCAAGGTCACACAGAGGGCGCTGATGTAGCATTGGTAAGTGATAAGTAGCGGTGACGTAGCACACAGGATCAGATCTGTTTCGTGAGGTGGTGAAGAACAAAGTGTGTGTTGGATATAGTCTGCAAAATGGGTCGTGAGGCAGACGTTACTCAGTGGCAAAAAGGAGCCATCGTGTTTGGCAGAGCCCACGGACACAAAATGTCTGAAGTAGCCCAATTTGTTGGTGTGTCCAACGCGTACTGTCCAGCGAGTTTACAAAGAGTGGTGTAGTTCGCAATCAACTGCCAATCGACGGCGTAACTGTGGCCGGAAAACAATTCTCGACAATAGGGGCCGCCGCCATGTTTCTCGTCTAGTAACTGCAAATCGTTTTCAAACCAGAGAACAATTGCTCCAAGAAACCAATGAGGTTCTCCAGCGACCAATTTCCGAACGGACATTGCGACGAGAACTGCATGCGATGGACATCTGGAGCAGGGTACCACGGAAGAGGCCGCTGTTAACAGCAAGTCACAAATTGGCACGTTATAAATGGGCTCAGAGGCACAAAAACTGGACTGCGGCAGATTGGAAACGTGTAATTTGGTCCGATGAGTCCCTTTTGTTTGTTCTCCAATGATGGAGGCGACGAGTACATCGCAGGTCCAATGAAGCCTTTAATCCTGAATGCGTCGAAGGTGTTGTTCAGGCTGGAAACAGAAAGTGAAGCGCAGGAATAGACACCCACGGACTCTGGCGGAACTTCGGGACCGGCTGATGAACGAGTGGCAGCAAATCGATGTTCAGTACATGCACAACCTCGTAGAGTCTCTGCCTCGCCGGATTCGTGCGGTTATCAAGGCCAGAGGCGCCGTCACACGTTATTAGGTACATTCTGAGAGGGGTGACTAATTTTTTGTCCGGTGTGCTTATGTTATGTTATAATGTTTCAGACCAACAAAGACCCGAGGATCCACTCATGGCTGGTCTTGGTCTACCTAACTGTGGTTTTAGTTGTATATTGCGCATGTCCTCCGTGGTGGCGGAGAGGACCTACAATTTTATGTGGGTTCCGAACCACAAAAACCTTAATTTTACTCCCTTAAACTATACCCAATCTATCAACATATACGTCAAATCGATTTTTAAACATGTTTATAGACGTGCTACTAATTACTTTCACCGGCAAACTATTCCAGCTATTTACTATTCTCTGCGTAAAAAAGTTTTTGGCAACTGCTGTCTCGAACCTTCTACTTGTCAACTTAATCCGTTATTTCTAGTTCTATTGTATTGTGATATTTCGAAAAAGTTATCTCTATTTACATTATCGAACCCATTCATAATTTTAAAAACGTGGATTAGATCACCCCTTAGCCTCCTAGTCTCGAATGTAGTCAATTTTAACTCCTTAAGCCTATCCTCGTACGACTTCGACCTAAGCGACGGAATCATCTTAGTTGCTCGTCTTTGAACTCTTTCGATTTTGTCTATATCTTTGCGCATATGCGGACTCCAAAATTGGATCGCGTTCTCCAAATGGGGTCTAACTAATGATTTATAAAGAGGAACAATAATATCGCGCGATTTGTACTCAAAATTCCTAACTATAAAACCTAGCACCTTGCTCACCTTATTTATTGACCGCTGCTGTACTTTGTTTCGACACTTTTAAATTACCAGTGACGATAACTCCTAACTCCTAAATTACCGTTACGCGAACCTATATGTAAAATTTTGCACTTATCGACGTTAAATCTCATTTGTCATGTGACTGACCAATCAACGATTTTGTTCAGATCTTCCTGGATTTTACCTCTATCTTCATCATTAATTGTCCTACCACCCGACTTCTTATTATCCGCAAACTTTGAAACTGTACTGAGTAGGCCAACATCTAAATTGTGTTGTGTGTGTATAATATATATATAATATATATATATATATATATACTATATATATATATATATATATATATATATATATATATATATTATATATATACTGTATATATATACTGTATATATATACTGTATATATATAATATATATACTGTATACTATATATATATATATATATATATATACTGTATATATATATATATAATATATAATATATATATATATATATATATCTGATTTATCTGATGATCTAACAGAAGTATCTGAAATATTAAGAGCTCAGTATGAATCATCTTTCAGTATCCCAAAAACTGACAAATTGATATGCGATAGAAACGCGTTCTTTGAAGAAGAACCACAAGGAGAAAGTATAACGGATTTTGACTTTACGACGGATGATATTACACAAGCCATAGGGAAACTAAAAACACACACAGCGGCAGGACCGGATAAATGGAATGCCACACTGATCAAAAACTGCAAGAATGCAATCGCTGAGCCCCTATACTGGATATGGAGACACGGGAGAAATACTGGGCATCCTGAAGAGCGCGAACATAGTCCCAATATATAAAGGAGGAGATCGATCCGAGGCCAAAAACTATAGGCCAGTATCGCTTACGTCTCATCTCACTAAAATATTTGAAAGAATAGTTAGATAGAAAATCTATGATTTTTTGGAAACTCGGAAGAAATTCAATGATAACCAACACGGGTTTCGGTCAGGCAGATCATGCCTATCACAACTAATGGAACACTACAACAACATTATTGATTCACTTGAAAGTAATGAAAACTATGATGTACTATACACAGACTTTGCTAAAGCGTTCGACAAGTGTGACCACGGAGTCATAATACATAAACTGAAATATATGGGAACAACAGGAAAAGTAGGGAAATGATATATAATTTCCTTAGTGAGCGGAGGCAAGTCGTTACAGTACAAGGAGTATCTTCATCAGAATCAGAGGTCCTCAGCTCGGTACCACAAGGAACAGTATTAGCTCCACTACTCTTCATAATCATGCTGACATAGATGAGGACGTTACCAGAGACAGGACAGTAACATCCTTTGCGGATGACACAAAGATCAGTAGAAAAATAAGAAACCCAGAAGACACAGGATCTCTACAAACCGACATAAACAAAATCTACAAGTGGACGGAAGAGAACAATATGAAGTTTAACACCGAGAAATTTCAGCTATTACGGTACGGAAAAAAAGAAGACCTAAAATCCATGGAATATTATACCCCAAATGGACAGGAAATTCAGAGAAATTCCAGAGCAAAAGATTTAGGGGTTGTAATGACAGATGATGCGAAGTTTGAAACACAAAATAAGATAGCAGTAAACAGAGCAAAGAGAATAACGCGTCAGATATTGAGAACCTTTAAACGAAGGGATAGGAATGTAATGATTCCTCTACTGAAAACCCTGATAATACCCAAATTGGAATACTGCTCGGTCCTAACATCCCCATATAAAAAAGAAGACATTAGACAGCTGGAGGGGATCCAAAGAAGCTTCACAGCCAAGATCAAAGGGTGCAAAGAATTAAATTACTGGGAAAGGTTACGAGAACTAGACCTATATTCACTGGAAAGGAGAAGAGAGAGATACACCATTAATTACACTTGGAAAATAATGGGGAAACTAGTCCTTAATCTTACTCTGAATCCCATAACTCGCCAAACAACGGTGGAAAGTAGAAGCGGTAGACTGTCGTATTCGCAAATTGAAGGCGAGACAGGGAACATCCTTAACCCTGAAAGAAAATAGTTTTGTAGTGAGAGGACCAAAACTGTTTAATCAGTTGCCCAAAGACTTAAGAAACACGAAGGGAATTGCAGTGGAAATCTTCAAAAGAAGACTAGATGCCTGGCTCAGAACAATCCCCGATGAGCCTGGCGTACCTGGCTATGTGAGGTGGAGAGCACAAGAATCCAACTCACTACTTCACCAGGCCAACTCGAGAGGAGGGGGCGACAAGCTTGACCTTCGCGAAATGAGAAATCATCGCGCGGAACCTTTGTAAGGCAAGGTGTGTGTATATATATATATATATATATATATATATATGTATATGTATATATATCAGAAAAAGCAAGGGGCCCAATACAGAACCCTGAGGAACGCCGCTCGCTACATTAGCCCAAGACGACTCCGCTCCATCAACGACCACCCTCTATTTTCCTACCTCGCAACCACTCTTCTATCCAATTTATTACTGCACCCCTGATTCCATGATCCTTAGTGTATATATATATATATATATATATATATATACAGGGTGGGCGGAAAGTAGCTCCCTATTTTGGATTGGTAAAAAAATACGTGTATTATCCATTTATTTCAGAAGAAATAATATGAAAAGGTAGGCATACATGGTAGGTTTTCTCTAAAATTCAATGTGGGCTCCAACTCTTTCCACCAGCTTCTAGAGCCGCCCAGGAATGGCGTCCACTGACTTTAGCAGGAACTCCGGCGGGATGGAGGACATGACTTCCCGAATTCGGTCCTCCAGTTCTTCCAATGTCCTCGGTTTGGTGCGGTAGACTTCTTCCTTTACCCACCCCCAAAGAAAGAAGTCGCACGGTGTCAAGTCGGAGCTCCTGGCTGGCCATTCGCTCTTGTTGTCTGTGAGTGGCTGGATGCCCACTTCCCTGGGCGTTGGATGGGTCGTCGTGGTCCACATCAATGGCCAGCCAGGAGCCCCGACTTGACACCGTGCGACTTCTTTCTTTGGGGGTGGGTAAAGGAAGAAGTCTACCGCACCAAACCGAGGACATTGGAAGAACTGGAGGACCGAATTCGGGAAGTCATGTCCTCCATCCCGCCGGAGTTCCTGCTAAAGTCAGTGGACGCCATTCCTGGGCGGCTCCAGAAGCTGGTGGAAAGAGTTGGAGCCCACATTGAATTTTAGAGAAAACCTACCATATATGCCTACCTTTTCATATTATTTCTTCTGAAATAAATGGATAATATACGTATTTTTTTACCAATCCAAAATAGGGAGCTACTTTCCGCCCACCCTGTATATATATATATATATATATACACATTTTAACTGCAAACAACAGTGTAATTAATGTAAAGAACGACGCTTGTGCAGAACGCTCTTCTACACAAGATGAGGAGGGAGAACGAGCAAATGAAAAATGAGGTACCTGGGACGCACCTCATTTTTCATTTGCTCGTTCTCCCTCATCTTGTGCGGAACGCTCTTCTGCACAAGCGTCTTTCTTTACAATAATATATATATATATATATATATATATATGTGTGTGTGTGTGTGTGACACCAGTATTTTCGTCGATGTTCATTATCCCTGAGTCTTCCTCTCCGCGTAGCTCGTCTCCAATCTTTCCTCGTCTTAGCATCGTTCACCTTCAGGCTGAGTTGTATGTTGAGGGTAGAGATAATCAATATAGTTTCTTATAAAGGGTTTGATTCGAATTAAGCACCATTAAAGTTGTAAATCAATAAAAACATTGAGATTCAACTTTCAAGCAATTAATAGAAGAATTAAGGGAAGATATTCTTTATAACTCATAATTTTTGAAGCTGAATGCCCCTGAATTTCTTCCGTACTCGGTGCGTGTCTCATCAAACTGTGTGTGCCTTTATATAGGTATAAAGGGTAAAGGGGACTGCCTAAAAACAGAGGTGGGGATAAAGGATGCCATTCAATTTATAAATACCTTTCTTGGAAAACTCCAGAACAGCAGCAGTAATAATTTTCATTAACATCATAGCTTTTTTCCCCACCCCCCCACAAACGGAGTCATTATTATATAACGTATATAGTGTTAACGTTGGCACTATAATAATGTTAAGTGAATGATTGCTCGAGACTCGAGGTAATCGAATCTTTTCAGATTAAATAATGTTATCAATTAGTAAATTGAATGAGTTTTCTTCCTTTATTAAAAAAGAATTAATGAGAAGTTTTATAGTACTTATAAGATTTAAGCGCGATGAATAAACGTTGCAATTGCTCTGCAATAAAGGACGTTATAATGCTTAATGAATTGCTTGGTAAGAAAATTCTTGGACTACTGATTGATGTTAACAAAATGGAACGGATGTACAATAGTTAATTGATGAAATAATACGCGCCCGAGGCGTACATCCCCTGGGGTTGCTTCCGGCCTTGGTTGAAGTGCCAGATCGACTGAGTGAGGGTCGCTCGGAAGAAGTCTCGACTGGAGGTGCGATGTAACGTCGCTGCAGAAATTGTTGAAGATAGGTGTTTCTGTAGCCACACACACACACACACACGGTGACGTCAGAGGCGTCTTTATAGGGTAGACAGGGTAGGCTTTGCCTGACCGTTAATTTTGTCAAACTTTAGAAGCATAAATATGGCTATAAATTAGCGCAATTAAACAAAATCTGTCAATCGCGCCCTCTTAATCCAATATCATATGACTTTTTTGTTTTTCATATTCGCTATTATAATCTAAAACGCCCTGCCTACCTTGAATGTATAATATAAATTCAACGAGTGTGGCGGATTTGATATATACCATTTTTAATACAGAGTAAATGTACATATAGTCTGCGCGCGGACTTTCCTACTGAACGATACATTTTGCACGCTTACGCTCATTATCAAGCCATCCCGTATGAAGAAATATGAGAAATTACGATTTTGGGGGGGTGGGGTTAAAGGAAGAAGATTGACAGGCGAATGGTGTATGACGTTACAAGGGGAGTTGGTGTGTGTGTGTGTGTGTGTGCGCGTGTGCGCGCGCGCGCAAATATACAAATACACTATAAGTAATGAAAAATTGCAATGCATTGGAATCTCAACTGCGGTAAGTACCCTTATATACATACCTGGTAGTTATAATTATATACTTTTTATTGAAATTTATATTTATTTATTTTATTTTCTGCCTACCCAATGCACCAGTCCAAGAACCGCCTCTGTCACACACACACACACACACACACACACACACACACACACACACACACACACACACACAGATGCGAAGAGTTTTTCTTTTTGAAATCATGCAGGTATTTTGCTAATACAATTAAGCCATGCAAGTCCCATAAAACCTACATGTAATTTCATTTATGTATATGTGGACCCCTACATTTACTTTACCCCATTTTCTCAAACTTTGTGTAAATTATTAGAAATTTATTATGCGCATGTTTTATTAGTAATTTTGTTTTTAATTTTGCGACACCCGCGAATCCTTAAAGTTTTTTAATTTAAAAGGTCTTTTAATTTAAAAGTTCACAAAGTAAAGATGAATTAAGGGATTGTTCTTAAAAATTCTTATTTAAAATTACTTGCGGGAAGCCTTATTTCGCAACTGAGGTGCATCTGTTTCTTGTAATTAAAATGTTTTTTTTTTTTATCTTTAGTTTTAAATATTTTTTTTTTTTTTTTTTTTTTTTACTTCAAAGCGGTGTTTCCTGTTTGGAGCTTGAGATTCCCGGTATCTTGATACCCAGGACCGGTAATAAAGGTAGTAAATTTTTCATCGTAAAATGCTCGTTATCCCGACGCAGTATAAACCACTGCTGATTAATGTTTTCATAAATTTTATTCAGTCTTCAAAAAAAAAAATTGTGATTAGTAAATACGATGATATATATATATATATACACACACCAGGGTAATTCAATAAGTATCCGCACTTTTTATTTTCACATCTGATAGATTATAAACATATCACTTCTCAACATAGTCTCACTGTTTCTCAATACACTTAGTCCAGCGATCTACAAGCTTCCTAATGCCATCACAAAAGAATGTTTCTGGCGGTGTGCGTAGCCAGTCATACACCGCCTCCTTCAGGTCATCATCGCCTTGGAATCGCTGACCTCTCAAAGCGTCTTTTAGTGGTCCAAACAGGTAAAAATCCGAAGGTGCCAGGTCTGGACTGGAGGCTGGATGGTCGAGAACTTCAAATTTAAATTCTTGAAGGTATTTTCTAGTCTGTGCATCGGTATGAGGTCGGCCATTGTCGTGTAACAGAATAACACCGACAATCTCCCTCTCCGTTTTGTGCGGATTGCCTGCTTTAACTCATTCCGAGTTTTGTTATGCTAACGCTGTTTTGGGATACAAGAGGCCCTATCCTTGAGCATTATCTAGAGCGTGGAACTACAGTAACAAGTGCATCGTATTCTGACATGTTTCGGAATGAGTTAAAGCAAGCAATTCGCACAAAATGGAGAGGGAGATTGTCAGAAGGTGTTATTCTGCTACACGACAATGCGCGCCCTCATACCGCTGCACAAACAAGAAAATACCTTCAAGAACTTAAATTTGAAGTTCTCGACCATGCAGCCTACAGTCCAGACCTGGCACCTTCGGATTTTTACCTGTTTGGACCACTAAAAGACGCTTTGAGAGGTCAGCGATTCCAAGGCGATGATGACCTGAAGGAGGCGGTGCATGACTGGCTACGCACACAGCCAAAAACATTCTTTTTTGATGGCATTAGGAAGCTTGTAGATCGCTGGACTAAGTGTATTGAGAAACAGGGAGACTATGTTGAGAAGTGATGTGTTTATAATCTATCAGATGTGAAAATAAAAAGTGCAGATACTTATTGAATTACCCTCGTGTGTGTGTGTGTGTATATATATATATATATATATATATATATATATATATATTATATATATATATATAATATATATATATATACGAGGGATGGTCAGAAAATAAGTTTACACGGCGTATAATTTCGTAACTAGAGGACCTACATTGAATTTGTTTGTATCAGGTAAATTCGCTAATCATTGTTGGCAACAATGCACGTCGATTCGGCTGCCATCTACCGTACATTGGTTTATACGAGTTAGTTAAACAGTTGAAAATTAAGTGATCTTCAGGAAAGTTTAGGTTTAAAATTAAATACAATTTTTGAACTAAAATTACGCCCTTGTATGACAATGTATGTAATAAGTATTCAATATTCGGTGTGTGTGTGAGAATTTTAGAAAAATATGCTCCGAAATCACAGCCAAAAGGAAAGAGGAGCTGGCTAGAAAGGCAAAAGAGAAGACTATTCCGCAAAAGAAAGAGAGTGGAGGCGAAGTTAGGAAACTGCGGAGATAATGGCAGGAAAATAATAAAAGAAAAACTGGAGGGTATCGATAGGGAAATACAAGCCCTGATTAAGGACCATACAGAGAGGGAAGAGGAAAAGGCGGTAGAAGCAATAAAGGAAAATCCAAAATACTTCTATAGCTATGCAAAAGAAAAACAAAAACGCGCGCCGCTATTGGGCCCTTAAGGACCGGAAATAATGAACTAACCGACGATCCAAAAGAAATATCTGATACATTGAGAGCTCAATATGAATCAGTTTTCAGTACCCGAAAAAGTGACAAAGCGATACCTGACATAAATGCATTCTTTGAAGAGGAATTGCAAGGAGAGTATATAACAGACTTTGAGTTTACACCAGAAGATGTAGCGAGAGCTATAGAACAAATAAAACTACATTCAGCTGCAGGTCCGGACAATTGGAACGCATTATTGATTAAAAACTGTAAAAATGAAATAGCTACACCTTTATACTGGATATGGAGAAGATCCCTAGACACTGGGGAAATACCGAGCATCTTGAAAAGAGCAAACATTGTCCCTATATATAAAGGAGGGGACAGATCTCAAGCAAAGAACTATAGACCAGTGTCATTGACGTCCCACCTCACCAAAGTATTTGAAAGAATAGTTAGACAGAAAATTTATGATTTCCTGGAGACACGGGAAAGATTCGACGAAAATCAGCATGGATTCCGATCAGGTAGATCATGCCTATCACAACTAATAGAGCACTACAACAATATCCTAGATGCATTGGAAGGCAATGACAACTACGATGTTATATACACAGATTTTGCTAAAGCTTTCGATAAATGTGACCATGGTATAATAGCACATAAAATTAAAGACATGGGAATAACAGGCAAAGTGGGAAAATGGATCTACAACTTCCTTAGTGATCGTCTGCAGGTCGTCAAAATTCAAGGTATATCATCATCAGAATCGGAAGTACGCAGCTCAGTACCACAAGGGACAGTACTGGCCCCACTCCTGTTCATTATCATGCTAACCGACATAGACAGCGGAGTAAACAGCAATAGTATAGTAACATCCTTTGCAGACGATACAAAGATCAGCAGAAAAATCAGCAATGTACATGACGTGGAGGCCTTGCAGAGGGACACGAACAAAATATACAAATGGTCAGAAGACAACAACATGTCATTCAACGCCGAGAAATTTCAGCTCTTGAGATATGGTAGAAAAGAAGAACTTAAACAGACTGCATATTATGCTCCAGATAGACAGGAAATTCAGAGAAGCATGAAAGCGATTGATCTCGGGATAATAATGACAGATGATGCGAAATCGAAACACAAAATCAGATAGCGATAAATAAAGCAAAAAGAGTCGCCGGACAGGTTCTAAGAACGTTCAAGAGAAGGGACAGGACAGTAATGATTCCCCTGCTAAGAACACTGATTATACCAAAACTTGAATACTGCTCAGTTTTGACGTCCCCATATAAAAAGGAAGAAACTAATAAACTAGAAGAAACGCAAAGGCATTTCACAGCCAAGATTGATGGCTGCAAAGAACTCAACTACTGGGAAAGACTACGTAAACTAAATCTGTACTCACTGGAAAGAAGAAGAGAGAGGTACATCATAATCTACATATGGAAAATGATCGAAAAACTGGTACCAAACCTAAAACTAAACCCAATTACCATTCAAACAACACTAGAAAATAGGAAAGGCAGAATGTGTAGTGTTCCCAAATTAAAAGCACGACAAGGGACCTCCTCAACCCTGAAAGAAAATAGCTTGGTTGTCAGGGAGCCAAGACTTTTCAACCAGCTTCCTAAGGACCTCAGAAACGTAACGGGGGTCAAAGTTGAAGTCTTCAAGAAAAGACTGGATGCCTGGCTCAGGACAGTACCAGATGAGCCGGGCGTGCCTGGCTATGTACGGTGGAGAGCGCAAGAAAGTAACTCGCTCCTCCACCAGGCCAGACCTAGAGGCGGGGCCACCAGCTTGACCTCCGTGTGAAGAGAGACCAACACACGAAACAATATAAGGTTCATAAGGTAAGGTGTGTATATATATATATATACACAGTGTATATAGCAATGAACTCGGAATGGTTCCCCGAGGTTTTTTATGATACACACAGACCGTGCATGGAACAAAGAACTCTTCTAGGATAATTAAGTCCACTATAGTCCGAATAAGTAATGGTAAATGACAAATACTATAGTTTTTCTTTTTCATAGTGCTAGCCCGACGTGGGCAACGGGTCACTCGCAAAGAGGTCCCAAAAATATAGCTTCCCTCACCAGCTATCTGCAAAGCAGGATCCAGCTTTGGTACAGGATCTAGGGTTTAAAGTAGCCTAGCCCAGCTACATTTAGAACCTCAGTATAAGCAAAAGACTCGCTGCCTTCACGTCAGATTGAATACATCAAAGAAGAAGGGGTAACTATTATATTTTTAACCAAAAACCAAAACTTTAACCTCAACTGGCAGAATTGAGCGTCCACTTTTCAAGGCGCATAACATGTCCGTTTCAAGATGGGAATGAACCAGTCTGAGTTCATTCCCATCTTGAAACGGACATGTTATGTGCCTTGCAAAGTGGACGCTCAATTCTGCCAGTTGAGGTTTAAGTTTTGGTTTTTGGTTTAAAAAAAAAATATATATATATATATATATATATATATATATATATATATATATATATATATATATATGAGATAGTTACCCCTTTTTCTTTGTATTCAATCTGACGTGAAGGCAGTGAGTCTTTTGCTTATATTAAGGTTCTAAATGTAGCTGGGCTAGGCTGCTTTAAACCCTAGATCCTGTCCCAAAGCTGGATCGTATCTGCTTTGCAGATAGCTGGTGAGGGAAGCTATATTTTTGGGACCTCTCTGCGAGTGACCCGTTGCCCACGTCGGGCTAGCATCATGAAAAAGAAAAAACTAGTGTTTGTCATTTACCATTACTTATTCAGACTATAGTGGATTTAATTATCCTAGAAGAGTTCCTTGTTCCATACACGGTCTGTGTATCATATATATATATATAATCGCCGCCGCTCGAGCGCGAAGGTGCTTGCGCGCTCGTTCGTGGGACTCGTCCGCATATCGCGTTCGTTTGCCTCGACGTCGCGCCTCCTCGCGTTGTAGTGGTGGTGGTGGTTGTCTGGTCGTAGTAGTCATTATATATATATATATATACATTTTTTTTTTTTTTTTTTTAATTATAATACTACGGAATTGGTTGAACGGTAGATGCTCTAATTGCCTTAATAATGATGATAACCATGGTACTTACGTATTAACAGGAGGCCACCACATATTGATGATTGGTTAGGTTGAGTTGTAATATTTTCGTTAGTTGAAAATTTCTAATACATCATATTTTTTAAATAGCAATATTTTTTAAAATATTTACAATGATTAGGTAGAATTTCTTTGGCTTGGAAAAAAGAGACCGCATCTTCCCTTTTTGGTAGATCCCAAATTTTCATCATGAATAAGCCTAAAAAAATTAATTTTTTTTTCAGAAAATTGTATAAAAAAAATATTTTAAAAAATATTGCTATTTAAAAAATATGATGTATTAGAAATTTTCAACTAACGAAAATATTACAACTTAACCTAACCAATCATCAATATGTGGTGGCCTCCAGTTAATACTAAGTACCATAACCATTAATATTTTCGTCGATTAACCGTGTGGTTTGTTTAATTGTCGGTGGATTTTGTCATTGTAACACTGCAGTTATTCTAACCAGTTAAAAAGAACTGCCGTTTTCTATCCTCTTTCTTCAGAAAAGAAAAAGAAATTTTTATTTTGTAATTGGTTATGAATATACAAACAAACATTTTTTTCGTTTAACAGGAAAAAAATTTATTTCAGCTGCCAAAGACATTTTTGCGAGTCTCATTCATGTGCTTTTACCCTCTTAAATCCGTTTAAATTTTAAAAGATGTCTAAAATAAAAAATCTTGTATAGAAATTGGAATAAACCACCAAATTTCTTGCGAGTGTGGCCAATAAAGATTTTCTTAAGGTTTAGTGAAAAAGTTAGACTGCTAACGTGGCACTTTTCTCTCTCTCTTCTCTCTCTCTCTCTCTCTATATATATATATATATAAATTATATATATATATATATATATATATATACAGTGCTTAATTTGTGACGGAACGCTCCGGAACGCCGTTCCGGTACTTTTATTTTAAAACCTAATTAAAAAAAAAAGGTTTTTATTTTAATAAAAAGGTCAGCAACGTAATTTCGTAATTTAAAATCCAACGAAATACAGACCGTAGAAAGCGAAAACTAGTCGATCAAGCGGAAAGAAGTTTGGAGTGTGTGTGTGAAAATTAATGTGATTATTCTATCAACTTCCTATATATAGCAATAGCATGTAAGTAAAGCAATTTTATTTTGTTTCAAATACAGTACATATAATATTTTGTTTCACTTACATGCAATAACATTTCACTTAGATGTTGCAATCAGTCTAACTTTCTCTTTAAAATAATACTGTATTCGAAGAACTTTCATTTGCATGTTGCGCAGTTTTCGCAGAAAAAGCGCTTAAAATGCGTTGGTTTCCGGGGCGCCGCCCCGGACCCCGCTGGGGGAGCTTACAGCGCTCCCCCAGACCCCCTAACTGTGAGGGCTTCACCTGCGTTCCACTTCTTTTTCATTTACAAATTAAGCACTGTGTATATATAGAATTTTAATAAAGGTATATAATTATAACTATATACGTATATAAGGGTACTTGCTGCAGTTGAGATTCCAATGCATTGCAATTTTTCATTACTTATAGTGTAGCTTTATTTTTCAATCATTTTTTTATTTTTCTTTCTGTATATTCGCGCAACCCACCCCCCCCCCCCCCCCCCCCCCCCCGAGCCGGATTTAGACGTGTGGAGGCCCCCCTACCTTAGGGGAAGACATAATTGAAGTCATCCATAAGATTCATAATATAATTAACATACATACACTTTCAAAACATCGTGCACTCTTGTGTCTGTCCATTCCACTCATTTCTGCAAAAAATGAAAGCCTCGGGTATTCCATTATAGTGAGAGTAGGCCTAAAAGAGTAATAAAAACAAAATAATAATCAGTACACAACAAATAGTAATTGGTAAAAGTTTATGTACTACAGTGGTATTGGATGCGCGTGTTTTTTTGTTGATCATCTATCGGGTTTTTCTAGTTTCGGGTTTTTTCTATTTTGATAATGGCTTGTCAATATGTGGAGGCCCCCAAGATGTGGAGGCCCATGGGCAGCTGCCCACTTTTCCCACTCCTAAATCCGGCCCCCCCCCCCCCCCCCAATCCCCTTGTGACGTCATACACCATTCGCCTATCAATCTTCTTCCGTTACCCCCCCCCCCCCCCAAATCGTAGTTTCTCATATTTCTTCATACGGGATGGCTTGATAATGAGCGTAGGCGTAAGTGTGCAAAACATATCGTTTAGAGTAGGAAAGTCCGCGCGGTGACTATATGTACATTTACTCTGTATTAAAAATGGCATATATCAAATCCGCCACACTAGTTGAATTTATATTATACATTCAATGTGGGCAGGGCGTTTTAGGTTGTAATAGCTAATATGAAAAAAAGAAATCATATGAAATGATATGATATTGGATTAAGAGGGCGCGATCGACAGATTTTGTCTAATTGCGCTAATTTATATTGATATATTTGAGGGGTCGCGCGTCTTGAGGTACCTAAGCGCCACCACAGGCGAAAACGTGTTTTTGATGGATATCACTATTTTCACCCTTCCTCTATCGCGTGGTTTGGGTTATAATGACCTTACGACACTAGAAGTATGGTTGAAAACCTTATGAAGCGAACTACTTTTTTCACCTCTTTCGCCAGCCAAACACCCAAAGTTCAGCATAATAAGAAAATTAAAAAATATATACATATAAAATATGAAAATCTATTCCAAAAACTCATCAACATCATTAGCATACTTATAACTCTAATTTAGCCAAAAATGAACGTTCTAACTCAATTAATAACAGAGATACTATTGCGAGAATATTGCTGAACTTTGGAGGCGATTTCTGGCGAATTTTAATTTTGGCGCTTAGGTACCTTAAGACGCGGGACCCCTCATTTATGCTTCTAAAGTTTGACAAAATTAATGGTCAGGCAAAGCCTACCCTGCCTACTAGGCTTGCAAACTTTCTGAAATACAATTCCTGGAGATGATATATATACAGGCCATAAAGCTGGGTTGGGGCGAGCCGATCCAGCTGGCGGGTTCGGGGGGCGGGGGGGGGGGGGGGGGCTATAAGCCCCTCGGAGAAGTGTTTTAAATATGACAAATTTCAAGGGCATTTTGAGGCCATATGCAGGGGGTATATAGACCTATTCTAAGGTCAATTAAGTCAATCCACGCCCCTATATATATATATATATATATATATATATATATATATATAAACACACACACACACGAGTTATTCATATCAATAGTGAAAAAAAAACCAGATTATTTAAAGGCTAATAATATGCAAATGATAAGGTGATACCAAATTATATATTTAAAGAAAACTATTCTCAAATTGTAAGATATCCGGGAGATTAGGATAACGTTCGAGGAGCAGGGAGAACACACACTATTCCGGGAGGGGGGGTTGGTAAAGACTACTGCCTACCCTATAAAAACGCCTCTGATTATATATATATATCTTTACTTTTGCAGTTAAGTGATTTTTTTTTTTCGTGAAATCACATACAATACTTGGGCAAAATCAATCCGAAAGTGTAATTTAATTTAAAGAATAGAGATTTTAGCCAAGGGCATTTGTGGTGAAGGATATACAATTATTGATTAATTGTTTAAAATCTTTTTCTTACACACACACACACACACACACACACACACACACACACACACACACACACACACACAGGGTGCTTCAGGTCGAACCTAGAAATATGGAAATTTCTATTGCTGCTTAGACAATCGAAATGATCCACTTCCTCTATCGGCCATTTTCATTTACCTGCAATAAAAAGAAACGCTTCATATTAGTTACGGAATTACTCTGACAAACTTCAAATACAAACTACAAATTTCGCCAATTCCCATATTTCTAGGGTCGACCTGAAACACCCTGTGTGTGTGTGTGTATATATATATATATATATATATATATATGGTATATAATATATATATAAAATATTACATCTTCCACTCCCCGAGCACGTTTTATCCGTAAATAACATTTTCTTTAACCATTTTTAAGCACGTTATCAATTTCTTACTATTTTCAGCAACAGTAAAAAACTAATAATTTGAATGTTATTAAAATAAAAAAAAAAAAATAAACAGTTTTCTTACAAGTTTCCGGAATAATTTAACCTTGATGCAGTAATATCCTTTTGCATCGTTGATGAATTTTTAACGTATAAGAAATTAAAAATATGCGTACATATTATAGTGTTACCTTCATTAGTCGTAACGCTGTTAGTAATGCGAGATTTTGAAAATCAAATTAATTTTATTCTTTGAAGATCGTCAGGAGGATCTCATAAATATTTTTTTTTTTTATGAAAGTTGGAATTTTATGAAGTATAATTTTTTAAAATTTTATTGTGATAAACATCCTTAAAGATGTTTTCGCGAATGATACAAAATTTGCTCTTATTTATTATTATTATTATTATTGTTGTTGTTGTAGTGCCAGGAGGAAGTATATATATTGAACTCGGGTGTCTCAAAATAGATGGAACCCATTGACATGATAATAATTTATTACTCAGAAAATAAACTCCAAAAAAGATTACATTTCCTGGAAGCTGATATGATGATAATTAAAAACTGAAGATTTGAGGTCTCTAGATCAAAGGATACATTTATTAGAGCACATGTTCCAAATGACCGCCGTTGCGCTGCAGACACACTTGAAGCCGACGAGCGAAGTTGTCAATCACCCTGACACCCTGCACAGAGTGCAAGGGCCTCTGAAGCACCTCGTCTGGGGCTTGTGTGCCCCAGAACACATTGTTCTTGTTATTGACATACCCACTGAGCAAGAAGTGTGCTTCGTCGCTGAACCAAACATCATCAAGAAAGTCAGGATCCTCTTCGATCTTGTTCTCGAACCACCGGCACATCACAACACGTTTTGCCATGTCAGCTGGTGTGAGTTTATGCTTGATCTGGATCCTGTATGGGTACAGCTGAAGATCCTTGATCAAGATTCTTTGCACTGACGCACGTGAAAGACCCAGATCTTGGCAACGTCTTCGGATTGACTTTTTCGGACTCCTTCCGACAGAATCTCTCACCGCATTCACATTGTCAGGAGATCTTGCAGTCACCTTCCTGCCAGATCTGGGTGTTTCTGCTTTCTTGTTGAGATTGTTTACTGATCCTGTGGCTTGAAATTGTGTGCCCAACGATAAATTTGGCTTTTCTGGGGATAATTGTTGAAGTTGAACTTCCTGCGAAATTTCGCTTGCACAGTTTTGAATGATTTCATCTCCAAATAAGTAGTGATGCAAAAATTTTTTTCCTCCTTTGTCCAAGGCATTTTGATTGATAATTATTAGTTGTTATCGTCTCCTCTCTTCAAATCTGAAAAAATAGAACGAGAACATTAATATTGGCAGAATTATTAGCAGTGACATGGGTTGCATGTATATTGAGACACCCTGTATATAGGATATAGCGATAATTTTCTTTATGGGTGGTTATAGAGAAACTTCATTAGGGTCTAAATTTTTAGGTCGGAGGGAAAGGCTGGTTGGAGGTTCAAATGGATTTATATTGGTTAAAAAAAAATAAATAAATGGATTTGACTGAAATAACTTGGTAACGGAGTAGGAAAAAAAAAAAAATATTTTTTTTTTTACGCCAAAAAACAAAATTTAAAAAAAAGCGCATTAAAATTTTTTGGTTATTCAGTAATACTTTAAAATTTTATTCGTCACCAAAAAATTGAAAAACGACTGTTATGAATTATGTAATTTTTTTATGCGGTTTCGGAATTGTTTGTAGGAGAACTTTTTTCCGAACTGTGCATTCATCCATAAAGCCGTATTTGTATTTAAAACTCGCTTGCAGTTAAATTAAATTATTTATTATAATTATAATAAACGATTTAAAATAAGTCTGTCAACTATTATATAGGCATTTTTTTTTAAATTATTTACGTAGGACACTTATCATTGAGCTAAACTCCACTTTTTGTACAGCAGATTTTTAAAAAAGGGAATGTGAATGTGTTCAAATTAGGGTGGATTTAGGAAATAGCATAATTCTCACCTTTTATGATTGTGGATATATCCCTCAAAACGTTAAGTTTTCAACTTTGGACTCATTCACTCATTAATTAAATTCCGTCCGGCTCTCGTCGGGTTGGGTCCCATCCGTCATGTCGATATCTTCCCCACTCCCGTCTGTCGCCAGCCAAATCAAACAGCTCTCTCGTTCTTTCCTGAATCGACATGTTCATAACGGGTTTCTTGGCGACATAGAGCAACCGGCTCGCCACTCCTCTTGTTGCCCGTTCAAATAGTGTTCAAATCTGTTGTTTTTCCATATTACGTTCTTTTGATTTTATATTCACCATTGGGTGCTAACTAACTGTCTATTTCCATCGAATGAAGACTATTTTCGGAATAAATAATATTTAGTTAGAAGGGAAGACGTCCCTCTTCAAACTCTTCCATAGCAGTAGAACTTTCGCATTCTAAATACCGCAATTACTAACCCCGGATCGTTATTTATTATTATTATTTCCAACTCGAATTTCACCTTTCATCAACTCAGACACGAGGATAAACAAATTCTTCTTCATCACCCCCCACCCCCCCACCCCTCCTAAAAATTTGTTCTGGAAAAATCTGGATTTCGCATGAAATGTTTTTTTTCTTATCTATGATCTATTATTTCTCTTTATTTAGAGGTCTTTATCTTCCTTCTCTCCACTTAATTATCCTCTGATACTCCGCTCTGCAATTTTTGTCTCCCTCAAACATATACTGACTCTTCGTCTCTTCCAATTTTCAGGAAGAGCAATATAATAAATATTCATTTTTAGAGAGGTTTCCTCAAATATTTAAAAACCATGATTTATCTTGCTAACTGCATACATTGTTTAATAGATAATAGCAAAAAAACCTTGGCCTGCAGGCGAGATATTTTTTTTGCTAGTTTCTGCGTGAGGTTGTTATTACTCTGTATTATGTGTATTATGTTGCTTTTCTTTTTGTCTAATTTCCATCGGTCCTTCTGGTTTTCTTTCTTGCAGTTTGTTTGGTGGTTTTTCCAAGTGATGGCTTCCTTTTTCTTGCCATGTTCAATCCTTAAGATTCTTCCATAATTCCTAAATTAACTAAGCATAGATTAATAGGCTCCGTCAATTTAATTCACGTGGCACTAAATGACGCATGCGCTGTGAGTGGTCCATTCTCAGATTTGGACTACTTGAACGTTAATTACGTTAGTCCGAAGAACACAACATTTAGCTAACTAATCAATTGATAATTTTGACTGCTTACACGAATTTCCCTTAATTGGTTGTGGTTAGGGTTTTGTTCGTTTGTTGTTTCGTATTAATTAAATCCATAAATTCTGCGTTATCGAGTAAGAGTAACCGTAATTAAACTCCATTTCGAGTACTCCATGCTCGTATTCATTCATAATTAATATTTGTGAAGTTTAGAAATACACACACACACACACACACACACACACACACACACACACACACACACAACCGTTGAAAGACATCTGAACAAAAAGTAAATTCCGCTACTGAAAAGTTTACACACTCTAGCTTTAACCAGTAGTCTATTTGGAATGAGTAGTTGCCAGTTGGGCTCCATTGTAAAGGTTATTAATATCAATATAAAATGATATTTCATTTCGTGCGTGTTTGGTAATACTGCAGCGGCTGTACCAACAGTAATTAAGAAAAGTTCTCCGAAGGTTAAAAAATATGATCACTGGAGTTTTGCAGCTTAAGCGAAAAGTTGACGTCGACGAAGATGATGATGATATTGGAAGAGTTTTGTGCGTCATCGCAAACTAATACCGATGACCATTTAACTACAAAAGGACTAGAGATGGGAACTTCGTATTCAGATGAATACCCACAGGAGTTATCTACTACTACCTCGTTAAAATCGCCAAAAGTTCAGAAAAAGCCTCTCTCTCTTTAGTCAGTCATTCGGCGAACTTTTTCACTGAGAACACCTGAAAATACTCTCGGTGTTTCATTTTCATAAACCCAATCCTTCGTTAATATATCTTTGGCCGCCATTCTTTTATTTCGTCTATAATTTCGTGTCGTGTATATCACACACATTTCATATATATTACTCAACCTAATTGTCTGTACGTTGTAACCTCGTTGTTATTATTATTATTATTATTATTAATTATTATTATTATTATTATTATTATTCTGCAATTATCATCTTGTATCTTCTTATTACTATTAATTAGTACCATCAACTGTTAAATTGCAAAAACTGGTATAGGTTGTGCCAAGAAGTTTAAAATCAGTAAAGAATAAGAACATCCGTTATTATTTTCCTAATAAATCACGAATATTGACATTATAGATTATGACAACCCCGATATACAATCATGGAATGCTAAGGTAGTAGTAAACTATTATTGTATAGTAGGGTGGATCGATTTTACATTTTTTTCGATTTCCATATTCTAATAGAGACAAAAACTTGCGCATGCATGAGAAAATAGCCTCTGCAAAATCTTAGCTTAATAGGTAAACATCTTCTGCCCCCGGCAGAGCGATGAAAATCATATTTTAGTAGTCAAAAACGTATTTTTAAACCCTAGCCTAGAGTCATAAAATTTTGTGTGTTATTTCATGCCTAAGCAACGATATAAATGCTATGGGAAATATATAAATGCATTATTTCCCATAGCATTTATATCGTTGCTTAGGCATGAAATAACACACATGCAAAATTTTATGACTCTAGGCTCGGGTTTAAAAATACGTTTTTGACTACTAATAAATATGATTTTCATCGCTCTGCCGGGGGCAGAAGATGATTACCTATTAAGCTAAGATTTTGCAGAGGCTATTTTCTCATGCATGCGCAAGTTTTTGTCTCTATTAGAATATGGAAATCGAAAAAAATGTAAAATCGATCCACCCTATTGTGTAGTATGTTTCAAAAACTAGGATCTATACGCTATGTTCTATCTTTTATGAATCATGGGAGTGCGCAGCTGCACACTTCATTGTAGGGATTCATTAATAAATCGTATTCATTTCATTGACATTAATATTAATTGCCTAATATTTTCTTTAAAATGTTATACAGTACCAGTGTTGCCAGATCTACAGATTTTATGAAGCAATTCAGATTTTCAGATTTTTTCAATAATTTATGCATAATCTACAGATTTTTAATCCAGCAAGCAATCATTATTATTTACTTCCAAAATTTACAACAAGGAAATATTAGGCCTACAGTCTCAATCAATAGGACACAAATGTTCTCGGTATTCAGTTTCAGAAGTCGAGTCGACTCGCTTCTGACTACGATATACATGCCGATTAAATCATTTAATCGGCGCTGATTGGTTGATATTCCCTCTACGTCATGGTAGCATGGAATGTTTTTGTTTTTGTTGAAAAAAATGATATTTATCTGTTTAAATCTAAAAAGGATTTTTTTTTGTTTCATTTATGTGTATGAATTAAAGAAGTATTCCGGTTCTTATAGTTATTACAGCAATAACCAAAAGGTATTTCCTTTGTCACAAAGTAACGGAATTCAATTTGTTTACTTTCATTTACTTTACTTTTTTTATGTTAAAGTGCCATATTTATATAAGTTTATAAAAATAAACAAAATATTATACAAGATTTTATCATTGATAATACCTTAAGACAGTAAATTAAATAAAAATATGTCAAAATTATTATTTAGATAAATATTATAAATCTACAGATTTCTACAGATTTTTTAATCAGATTTATCAGATTTTTAAAAATTCCATCTGGCAACACTGTACTGTCAACCTACTAGTAGTATGTTAAGTGGCGCTCATAAGTATTTGTACAGAGAAATATTTCAGTTATATTCGTCCTTATTTTTTGCACCATGCATAGGATAGTTACGAAATGTTTATCGTTCAACTCCAACATATAATATAAAACATCAAAGAATCTGGGGGGGGGGGAAGGTGAAATGCATAAGTTTTCGTACATTTATTTACAAAATTATTTAATATTTTGTGTGTCCACCTTTTGCCTGAATGACTTCACTGATTTGTTTTGAGTATTTTTCTACGAGGTTTCGACATCTCTCAGTAGAAATTTTAACCCATTCCTCTAATGAAAATTGCCGCAATTCATTCAGACACGAAGGGTTTCTCTTGCAGACAGCTGTTTTCAAATCAAACCATAAATTCTCGATTAAATGAGATCTGGGCTTTGACTGGGCCACTCGAGAAGCTTGAAATTCTTTTGTTGAAGCCATTTTTCATTTTTATGATGCTCTTACTTTTACGTTTTGGAGGCAATACATTTTCTTCTAAAATTTCCCGATATTTCTTCGAATTCAAGATTCCATTGATGATGACAAGCTTTCCTGGATCAGAAACGCTAAAACATCCCCAAAGAAGCAAACTACCACCACAATGGTTAACCGTAGGAAGGATGTTTTTTTCCTCGAATGCAGTATTTGATTTTCGTCAAACATACCGTCGTTCATTGTTCCCGAATAATTCAATTTTAGTCTCGTCTGTCCAGAGAACTTTCTTCCAGAATGCAAATCCATCGTTTTGATGATTGGCGCGCTTTTCGTAGCGGAGGTTTTCTTCGTGCAACTCTTCAGTGCGGACCATTCTTTCTAAATGTACAACATAAAGTAGAGGGATGAACATCGATCTCAGTCTCAATGTTCTTCTCGTATCTTCCTATAACTCTTTTTCAAACTCGTGCGCAGCACCAACAGATCTCTCAAGATCCGTAGACGGCTCTTTACCTCGACGACCTCTCGCTTACTAACGGCTCGTACAATTATCCGTCTTCCATGAAAATTCACAGAAAATTCTAGAATTCAGAATTGTCGACAATCTCCAATCAATAAACAGCCAACTACTGATAAATTTTTTTTTAAATTCTACAATGGATATACAAAGTATTAAATAATTTTGTAAGTAAGTGTACGAAAACTCTCGCGTTTTAACTTTTATTTTCCTTAAGCCTGGATAGGAAATTCACGGGTCCCACGAACCCAACACGCAATTCATTTCTGACTCATCAGTTCCTATTAAGGGTTAAATTTGTTGGTTTTACATTTTATATATTGGAGTTAAACTAATTTGTCTTTATTTGTTAAATTTTTCCAAACGATCGGTAAACTTTTCGTAACTATCCTACGCATGTACAAAAGATGACGAATATGACCAAAATATTTCTCTTCGCGAATGCTTATGAGCGCTACTGTTAATTCCTCTAACTTTCGTACGTTTGAACGAAGCTGAAAATTTAAATCCAACGTCTATTTAAAATCAAGCTGTATCTTTTGTCAAATATTTGTAAATGTATTTTTTTTTTTTAATGGCCCCTAGCAGTTATTTTATTGACATTGGACACTTGCCACCCTCGTAAATGAATTTATTATTTTATTTTGCAAAACATAAAATATGGAATAAAAATCACACACACACATACATACATACATACACACATACATACATACATACATACATACATACATACATACATACACATACATACATATATTATGTCGATTCATTGTAGATAAAAACTTTTTTCATATCTTTTTTTTTGTAGATAGCGTTTCCATGTTTAAGTTTTTGGGAGTCTAATATTGCGAGGATGAAATGAAAGTTTGATTTTTGACGTGTTTGACTTTCTTTATTTCCTTTTGTTTCAAGTTTACTTTACCAAAGTTTGAGTTTGAATAAAGTTATTGATTGCGAGAGAAGCCAAGAAATAACTTTGGAGGGGCTCTTCCCTACTAACCTTAGGCTATTATTATTGATGAGGGGTTTGTACCAGTTTTGTACTTCATTTCATTGGTATTTAAGAGTTGAAACTGCCGGTACCGAGAAGAGGAAGGGGGATGAAGGAGGTTCAATGAAGGTCTTCAAACTCCCTTGTGCCAGTAATTGTCAAATAGACAGGCATGGCGATGTGTCAACAGTTCTTTGTTGTTCTTCCCGTTCATAAAACACGGACAAATAAGGTAGAAAGGTTCAGTATTAAGAGGTTTGTGTGTGTGTGGGATTAAGGAAAATCAAATGACGTAAATACCTCGCCTTAAAAATGGTTTCAAAAAGGTTAGGTAAGTAAATTCATTTACAATTTTATTTACGAGATTTATCTTTGTAAAATAATAATTAATAATAATGTCACACAAAATGAGTGATTATTATTATGTTCCAATTACCTCATTGTGGAAACTTCCCCCTAAATCATCTTCCATTGCTTTATTAATTAGGATTAATCGTTTCATTTTTTAATTAAATTTGAATTTCAGAAATTTGGAATATTGAGTAAAATATCTGAAAACTCATTTTTTTTTTTCTCATTTTGACTCGTTAAAAATTATTTTGTAAGCTGTTAAGGTGTCAGTTATGGATAGTGTGTTAATGCTACGCATTTCGAGGGGGGAGGACGCCTAATTAGGCATCATAATAAATCACTTCAGTTCTTTATTTACAAATTTTTATAGAGTTCACACGGATGAATATATTTTCACTTTTACGATATGTACACAACTGTAAACTGCCTTTAGCCAGCGTACACGCTTTACGGGCTGAAATAGACTATTTAGGTATAATTGTAACATTTTTCTATAAAAACTTACACTAAAGGAACTTACAAATTAGGACATTCTGTAATATATATTTATGTACAATTATATATTGTTTATATAAAATTATGACCATTCTTTATAGATAATAAAAGGAAAATTACAGACTAGCACATACTGTATTATCTTTTAAATATTACATTTCAATACACGACCTTCGAAAAGGGTTTTTATTGTACATCTATATAGCATACGGTATAGCACGGTAATATGTAATGTACATACGATATAGCAAGATACTATTTGATTATATTAGTTGTCGATTCAATCTGTAATACAAAACTTTACGATACATTCTCTAAATCAACAGTATCTTGAATGTTTGATTTAACCATTACTGTAAGCGTACAAGATACGCTGTTGTAAGAAGTCATTTGCTGTTAAAATAACAATGAATGTGTAGTATGAAAATTTCTAGGTCTTGCTTTTTAAATAAATGTTCATAATTGGGTGAATTAACAGTGGTTATATCGTCGGTAGTTTAAACCACGTTATAATGTTAAAAATAACAGTGAACCTGTGAATTAATTAAATTTAATATTGGAAAATCAAGCGTTTCTGCAAAAGTATATTATTATATATATATATATATATATATATATATATATATATATATATACCTCCAAGGCCTTTCGTGTATTCAGAAGTACACCTCGTTCGGGAATGAAGGGAGAAGGCGAGATGACAAAAATATATACACAAGTACAGCGGGACAGAAAAATAAAAAGATTAGCACCTGATTAACAAGAGTTAGAGGCAAAAGGTATTTTAACAAGATACTGTCAGTTTTATACATTCCCGCAGTTATTGAAATTACATATTTTTAAAATGGATGAATGCATATTCTAGAATATTCCTTTCAGTTATATCTGTTTTTTTAACGAACGCTTTAGAACTATCCCACTTGATACTATGATTGTATCTATACATATGGTTAAACAATGCAAGTGAATTATTTGTTGTTCTACACGCATATTTATGCTGTTTTACCCTGATATCTAATGTTTTACCGTTTGGCCTATTATATAGAGTATATACTGAGTTACATTGTGTGCATCCAATCAAATACGCACAACCACCGCATTATCGGGGCTATTCTTTATTAGGCGTGATTAACAGTATTATTATACAGTAAATATTATTATACTGTTTAACAGTATTATTATACTTAAAGACTACATTGATACCAATTGCTTTAAGTAAAGTCGGAAGATATTGAAAATTAACATGGTAAGGTAGGCTAAGGATATTTTTACGCTCAAATTCCTTTACAGTTACACAGTTATAATACACACATCCGCAACATCCGCATCCGGCGGATGCAGATGCGGATGTTGAATTTTATGCAGATGTGACGTCCATCAGTAATATATATATATATATATATCAGGTCAGCCCATAAGTAATGTCGTTTTTTACGATAGATTAAGTTTAAACTAGTCCTCCTCGGTTTAAGCATAAATTTTCCGAAGGTTATATCTAAGAGGAGATCTATCGTGTTTCGCTACATACTTTACAGACCTTGACCAGTGAAGACGTGTGTTTTGCTTTATGTGAACCCCTCATAAACATGGCGGTATCAGAAGAGCATATCAGGCATATAATGCTTTAAGAGTTCAAAAAAGGGAATAGTGCTATTGAAGCAACGCGAAACATTCAGGACGTTTATGGCAACGATATTCTGCGTGTGAGGAAATGTCAAAGGTGGTTTCAAAAGTTTAGGAATGGTGACTGCTGTTTGACAGATGCAGCACGCTCTGGACGCCCTGCTGAGTTTCATGATGACCCGCTGTTAGCCGCACTTGAAGAAGACTGTTCAACAACTGTCGAAGAATTGGCCCAGAAACTCAATTCATCCCCGTCCATCATCCATCGACATTCGCAACAACTTGGGAAAGTGCCTAAGTTAGGAAAATGGGTGCCACGTGAGTTGTCGGTCGACAATCTGAGGGTGCGGGTAAACATTAGCACCTCTTCATTCCCATGAATTCCAATATCCGTTTTTGCACCGTTTAGTGACTGGTGATGAAAAGTAGATACTGTACCAGAATGTTAAGCGCCGTCGACAGTGGGTTTGTGCCGGAGAACCAGCGACACCACAGCCAAAACCAAATCTTCACCCTCGGAAGGTGTTGCTTAGTGTTTGGTGGGATAAAGGTGGTGTAATACACTTTGAAACCTTACCACACAACCAAACAATCACCGCTCAAGTCTACTGTCAACGACTGGATCGATTGAACACTGCACTAAAAGAAAAGAAACCACCTTTGGTTAATCGGAAAGGAATCGTGTTCCACCACGACAACGCACGTCCTCATACCGCTCGGATCACTTCTGCAAAATTTGAGGAGCTTGGGTGGAAAAAACTTCCACATCCTCCATATTCTCCAGACCTTGCGCCTTCAGATTATCATCTCTTCAGGAGTCTGCAAAACTATCTTGACGAAAAACAGTATACTTCTTTAGATGACCCGCACACCAGTCTTTGTACGTTTTTTGCCTCAAAACCGCCTGAATTTTATAAACATGGCATTGAAAAGCTCGTAGGACGTTGGCAGAGTGTCATTGATTCCGATGGAAAATATATATACTCGATTAAAAAGTTTGAGTTGAGTTTTTTTTTCTCCTTCAAATTCCGATCTAAAAAACGACATTACTTATGGGATGACCTGATATATGAATGACACATTTGGTATATTTTTATTAAAATTAATTAATGGTTTATTAGCTAAATATTCGTTTGATCCTGAAGAATAAAATGTAGAAATATTTTAATAACGTGATAGTTTCAATTTAGAGATAACATTTATATAATTCCCAGTGTAAAATCGAAGTATGAGAAATAGGTCAAATGGCTGATTTTTTTTTTTTTTTTTTTACGAGTGAGAATGTACAAAAGTGAAAAAAAATTCCAGATTTGAGGAAAACGTGTCTCGATTTGGGAATCGATGTTTTCGTCGTTGAAGCGGCGCTGAGTGGGAATTTCCAAACCTAATTTAATTTTAACCAATCAGAACCTAACTTATCGTATCCTAACCAATCCTAACCAAACCTAACCAAACGTAACGAATCGTAACCTAATCCGGACCAAAGTGGGAAAGGCCGTGGATGAGAATGAGAATGTCACGAATTGGGAATAGACCGATTTGAAAAATGCCTCGTAAGAAATTCTCCCTTTCCCATTCTTGGCCGCGGAATCGAATGGGAATGGAGGTGAGAGAGTAAACCGTTCAGGTTTATTTGTTATCGTGAAATTTGGTATTGAATAATGTAGATGTCGCTGGAAAAGAAATAAATCGTGTCGTCAGGTAACCAAATCATCTTCCGCAGCTTATTAATATCCCATCTTTACATGGGGTCGCTGTTTTTGGTTCGTCTTCTCCACTCTCCTCTGTCGTATACCGCGTCCTCCTCCAAGTCCTTCTCCCTGATGTCCTCCACCACACAGTCCCTCCATCTCGTCTTCGGTCTTCCTCTTCTTCTCCGTCCCGGCAACTCCATCTCCAGCACTGCGCCCCACATACTCCTCCTCTTCTCCTGACGTGTCCATACCACCTCAGCCTGGCCTCCTGCACCTTCTTAGATGCTTCCGCCACCTTCACTGTTCCCCTTATACGCTCATTTCTGACCCTATCCCTCCTCGTCACTCCACACATCCATTTCAACATCTTCATTTCAGTCACATCGATTTTTCTTTCATTGCTCTTCTTCATTGGCACAGTCTCCATTCCATACAACATTGCCGGCCTCACCACTGTTTTGAATACCTTTCCCTTCAGTTTCACTGGGACCCTCTTATAACAGAGCACCCCTGATACGTCTCTCCAGTTCTTCCACCCCGACTGTATTCTACAGTTTCTCTCTCTCTCTGCTCCCCCATCTGCATCCACTGTTGACCCCACGTATTTAAAATACTCCACCGCCTTAACACGCTCTCCACTCAATGTCACTTCCCCTCCTCGGTCCTGCTGCACATCACATCTCATATATTCGATCTTCTTTCGGCTAATTCTCATCCCCCTACTTTCCAACGCCTCTCTCCAATTTTCCAATGCTGCTGCTGCTGCTGCTGCTGCTGCTGCTCCACCTCCTCTTTCGTCTCCCCACTCAACACAACATCGTCTGCATACATCATGCACCACGGCGCCTCCCCTCTAATCCCGTCCGTCAACACATCGAATACCACATTGAAAAGGAAGGGGCTCAAAGCTGATCAGGTAACCAAATAAACCTCGCTTTCCTCAATGTTAATATGAAATCATTGAGACGCCACAAAAATTGAAGGCGTTAAACCTGAGCGTTGAGGAACCCTCAACAAATTACTTTTGGACTCGGATTGAATATTATTATCAATTGATAGATACAGAGTTGTTTCGCATCAGTACATTTCTTTTTAACTTTTTTCTTTTAACGACGTCGAAACTGGAGAAACAACTGGTTTCTCGATGCAGTTATTTTGTATGAAGCCAAACTGGCGTTTGCGGGAAAAGCGAACAGTTAACAAAATAATAGATTCTGTTAGGCACGGATCTTTCAAAACATATCTGCTGACGGTGATAATACACGCGAAAATAGGTGTGTATAGTCGGATAGATCACGGTGTGGTTCCTATGGAAAAGGGGAATAACACACTCGTTTTAAGCGAGTCGGATGATATTCTCCGCTTCGAAGCGGCGAAAATATACCTTCAATAAGCAGCTTTCATGGTTCTACAATCGCGGGGCGAGATATAAAAGCGTACACTTAAATTATGTATATCCGTTATAATTTCATTGGGAGAAATGGCTAAAAACGGAGCGTTATATACCAAGAGCTTCGATATTTGTGTATGAACTCGTCGGGTATTTATATTCGGGATATCATTCGAAGTTTGATATGGTAAATTAACAAAATACCTTGATATTACGCGCTTTTTATCACTAATAATGAATTAGTTATTATATTTTGACACTTTCAATATTTTCTATTGAAACAGCAGCAGCTATTTGATAAATTTCCTATACACTTTTTAATGGTCATTATTTGCGAAGAAATCTAAGTGATTAATCGTTGTTAATATCTTATATGAGGAGCTTAAGTTTTTTCCTTTTTCTGAACACAAAGCTGTTAATCTCTCGAGTAATAGAAGAACCCTTCAATTATCGCAGTAAATTAAATCTTGTACGTATTATTGGGAATAACGAGAATATTAAATTCTTCGAATTGTCAATCGATGTTAAATCCTTAATTATTAATTCATAAATTCTCGTTTCTATTTATATAATTTCGGTTTCGAATTTATGAGCAGTAAAGGGGTTAAATTTTCAAAATTAATTTTAATCTTAAAGCCGGCCGCGCGCAGCATCGTCTTGCGACTGACGACTGAATCGCGTCGCTCGCTGTCGTGTGCGGGGCTCCCATTATGTCGATGTAACATAACACGCGACTCGAGTCGTCACGACGCAATTCGTGAGTCGCGAGACGATCCTGCGTGCGACCGGCCGAAAAGAATTCGGATCGTAATTATTATTATTATTATTATTAGAAACGACACGCGTTGGAAAAGTGCTCCGAGATATTGAGAGTAAAATTAAGCCTTTACGCATTTGATAAATGGGACCAAACGGTACCGAAAAATGAACGTAAATCTACAGGGTATTTCAAAAGAAAGTGCTTAATGAATTATTAATGACTCGCGTTAAAAAAATGGCGTGCAGTAGCCGAAATCCAGAAAGGAGGATGACCAGGAGTCGGAGATACGCGAGAAGATCGCCAATAGGGCGTTCCTCGCGGAACCCATACAGACATTCTGAAAGAAGATTGTAAGTAGAGAGATGTTTAAGAATCTTCCTATTAAGGATATATTCAAAAACTTTAGAAAGGCAAGAAATCAAAGCAGTTGGACGATAGCTGGAGGGCTGTTAGCGGTCACCTCTTTTGAACAGGCTGAATGAAAGCGAACTTCCAGCAGGAAGGAAAAGTACCGGCTGAAAGACAAAGACGAAAAAGTTTGGCTATGCGGGGTGTCAGCACAGAAGCGCAGTTCTTGAGAACAACGGTAGAACACCAGAACCGTACGCCTTCCTAGAGTTGAGCTCAGATAGGGCAGAATAAACATCTTTTGAAGAGATTTTAATTTCAGACATAGTTAAGTCAGAGGGAGGAAAGGAAGAGATGAGGAACAGCACCGGAATCATCCAGGGTTGAGTTTGAGCGAAGAGTTCAGCTTTATCAGGAGAAGAGTCGGCAACTTAGCCATCGGGATGGAAAAGAGTAGGGAAAGTAGTAGTAAAGTTGTTGGAGAGGTTGGCTAGGTGCCAGAAAGAGCGAGAAGTATTAAAATTGGATAAGTTTTCACATGTTTGTCTGATGAAGGAATTTTTGTCGAGTCGAAGAACAGATTTTGCGCGATTTTGGGCAGAAATATAAACTGAGTGAGAGTCTAGTTGGATGGCGACGGCACCTTCTGGAAGCCTCATCTCTGTTGCGGGTAGCACTACTACAGACAAAGTTAAGCCAGAGATTTCTGCGTTAGTAGTAGGAATAGAATATGAAATGTGTGCCTCCATGCTATGCGGTCAGCGCACTCGGAGGGGCCCCTGCCATGGAAACGGTAATCATTCCATGGGAAATCAGAAGTACTGCCTAAAGGCCCCCTAATTAGTGATGCCAAAGTGCCAAATGCGTATCCTCACGAGAGGATCCAACCGAATTGGAGCGATAGGACGGGAAACAGATATAAGATTGTGGTTGGAGGAGCCCAACGGAGAAAAAAACTTTGACAGAGTAAGGAGGAGGATGAGTGGTGAGAAATAAGCCCAGAATGTTGGGTATATTTTCAAGGCGATAGGGAATACGAGTAGGGTGCTGTACAATCTGCTCTAGGTCATTCAGGATAAGAATTGCAAGTTCTATCACCAGGGACGTCGGTGAAATGCGAGTAAAGCTAAAGGTGGTGGTGAACAGTGAAATCTTCTAAAATGGAGATTTCATCAAAAGGAGAGTGGGATAGAATGTATCCCATTTTGGAAATGAAGTAGTCAAAAAGAGTTTTGGATAGTCAGTAATTAGGAGAAAGGTAGACAGCGCAGGTGTATTTAGTTTGAGATTAACACGTAAGCCGTAGTCAGAGGGTGTAGAATTCGGATTCAAGTTCGGGAATACGAGAGCGAGTTACGCAACATCACATTTGGAATGAAATTGAGTATTGGAATATAAACTGGTCGAGTTTCAGTGAAGAAGAAAAAACGAGGTTTAGAGGAGGAGAGGTGGTGGTCAACAGATTGAAAATTTGAGGAAAAGCCACGAATGTTGCAAAAATTTATGGAAAGTGAATCGGGCAGAGGCCGAGAACATCTCGAATGGGCAGTAGCAGAACGCCAGCATCGGTGCCTGGGTCTGTGTTCCCGGTATCGGCAGCGGGCGGGAGCCAGAAGTGGGAACATTTGTGGCCTCTCCCCAGGACGGATAACGGATAATTAAGACTCTTAAATCCTCCAACGCCGAATCTTCAATACTTAAGGCAGCATTTGTTCATGCTTCTATGAAAGTATCGCGAGTTAGTCCGTTTTCGCGAGTGAAACTGGGTTATTTGTTTTGTTCCAATACTCTTTCTATACTAGTGTATTTCGCAGCTACCCATAATACTAATAGAATGGTGAGAACATCACCATTTTTCCCGTCCAGCGTTGCCACGTCTACGGAAAATTCTGAATTTCAACAAAACAATTGATGGAAAGAGAATTTAATGTATTTTCACAAAATTTCGACAGTTAAGAAAATCTATAAAGATATAAAAACAATAATATATTAACAATTAAAAAAGTCGCAATAGACAAATTTTTTTTATCATAATGGTCGAAAGTTTGTTTAAATATAGATTCAAGGACTAGGATGTTCTCGCCTCTTTTGTATGTCAACTTAAAATAAATAGAGCAGTTTCATGCAAAATGTGATTCAATTCATTTAGTTAATATCCGACCGATACCTTATCCACTGCCCTCCTAATTGTGCTGTGCGTTGCGATTGCAGAACGGAAAAGCTAATTTTTACGCTCGGGTGATGGGCGGCGCCATCTTGATTATTTTGTTCTGGAAAGTGGCTCTTCGTCGGACAGTGACGCGGAAGCGAGCTTATCCGCGTTGTAATACACTTTTCATTCGGGAATTCACGTTCCTTTCCTTCCTATTTTTGCACGCGAAACGTGTAAAGTACGAAAACGATTAAATTCTTCTTCGTTGGTTGCGGATAAGCCGTATTCGGACCGTGTAGAAATAAATTTTTCTTTATTTTTGTGCGCTCGTTTCGTAACGGTAGCAACGAAAAAAAGCAACGAAAAAAAGCAACGAGCAACGAAAAAAAGCAACGAAAAAAAGCAACGAAAAAAAGCAACGAAAAAAAGCGCGTATATAAATAGAAAAATGAGACACGAAGGATTAAAGCGCTTTAAAACTCGGAAATAGCCCAGGAGAGCTTCGATATTTCGATATTGATCGAACTTTTTTATATCGATCAAAGTTTCATCTCGGATTTGATGGACAGTCCTGGTATAAGATGTATGTACATGTAGTGAGGAATAGTGAGTGAGAGTGTGTGTGTGTGTGTGTTGTGAGAGCATGCTGCACTGCTCACAGGGTAGATGAGACGTAGAAAAAGATAAGCTAAGGAGGACAATGACGTGAGAAACGGGAGTTCCAGTACTTCTTGTTACCTGCCTAACGTCCCCCCATCCCCGCCCCGGAGTACTTCCCTGGTCGATTGGTGTCTACAGCCTCGTCGTCCATATCTTGCTATTGTTTCATTATTACGGTGGGATTTATCAAAGTTTGTAATTTACTTCGTATTTTCTTTTGGAACACCTTGTAGATATTAAAGTAGTTAAATTTATTGATTTAAATTTCTGTCGCAAAATATTTCCGGTCTCTAACTTCTCCGATGTAATTATTAGTTGACAAAAAATATCACTGTTAAAATTACGACTAATAGGTTGTAGAGTTTTGGGAGGAATTAAAATCATTACTAATAAACACGCATTTGAAACATTTGTTAATGATCCGTTTCATAACACTTCTACTCTTAAATAATCGTAAGATAAGTACAACCTCTCGTATGCCGATTGCCACATCTTAACAGTTCACAAACAGTAAATCAAAAGTGTTTAGTGTTGCACAATGCACCAAATTTACGGAATACGTAACAGTTACGATTAGCTTTATATAATAAATAATAATACTGATGAATATACTCGTAGATATTCCTCTTCAAAATTTATTGCGGGACAGGTGGAAAGATACTGTAGAATGGCGCTCATAAGTATTCGTACAGAGAAATATTTCGATCATATTCGTCCTTATCTTTTGTACTATGCACGGGGATAGTTATGAAATGTCTACCGCTCGTTTGGAAAAATTTAACAAATAAAAATATTATTTTAACTCAAAGAATTTGAAGAAAATAAAAAAAAAGTTAAAATGCAAGTTTTTGTACATTTATTTACAAAATTATTCAATACTCTGTGTCTCAACTTTAGGGTTGAAGAGTTTAAAATTTTTTCCAGTCGTTGCCTGTTTATTAGAGACTGTTGACAGTTCTGAGTTCTAGAATTTTCTCTGAAACTTTATGGAAGACTGTTCATTTAACAGGGTGGTCCATAAGTCCCAATCGGTTATAATTAAAGCGAAAATACAAAAAAAAAAAAAAAAATATCAAAGTAAAAAGTTTATAATAAGTTTAGAGATATTTATTGATTATTCAAAGTTCAAAATATAAACACCTCGACAAATATTCTTTTAGTAATCGATTACGTGAGTGAGAGCTCCGCTAGATGGATTTTCACTCTAATTATAATTGATTGGAACTTACGGGCCACCCTGTGCAAGCCATTAGCGAGCAATGGGTTGTCTCGGTAAAGAGCTGTCTACAGATCTTATGAGATATGTTATTGCTGCACACGATACTGAAAAGAGTTATAGGAGAAGAACTTTGAATTCCATCCATGACTGTTGCTGCAGTTAAAAAGAAATGGAAAGGCTTTGGAACAATCGAAACTCTACCAAAGTGTGGACGGCCTCGCGAGATTTCAGAACGTACAGCAAGACAGATTCAAAGTGTGGCTGCTCCGAATCCACTAGTGACTGCAGGTCCCTTTACTGTACGTCGTACATTGAGAAAGAATGGTCTGCATGGATGAGTTGCACGAAGAAAGCCTCTGCTTCGAAAAACGTACAAAGAAGCTCGTTTAAAGCGCGCCAAGGATCATCGAAATAATGGATTTGCATTCTGGAAGAAAGTTCTCTGAACAGACGAGACTAAAATTGAATTATTCGGGAACAACGAACAACGGTATGATAATAAAAACCCACTCTAATAGACAGAGTTTATTTCCACAACAGTTTCGATGCCCACTGGCATCCTCTTCGGGTGGATACAGAACAACGTTTTTCTGGAACAACGGTATGTTTGATGAAAATCAAATACTGCATTCGAGGAAAAAAAACATCCTTCCTACGGTTAAACATTGTGGTGGTAGTTTGCTTCTTTGGGGATGTTTTAGGGTTTCTGATCCAGGAAAACTTGTCATCATCAGTGAAATCTTGAATTCGAAGAAATATCGGGAAATTTTAGAAGAAAATGTATTGCCTTCAGTTCGGGAGCTGCGAATGGGTCGCAATTGGGTACTGCCAGAAGATAATGATCCAAAACATAAAAGTAAGAGTGCCATGAAATGAATTCAACAAAAGAATTTAAAGCTTCTCGAGTAGCCCAGTCAAAGCCCATATCTCAGTTTAATCGGGAATTTATGGTTTGATTTGGAAAATGCGAGAGAGGCCCTTCGAATCTGAATGAATTGCAACAGTTTTCTTTAGAAGAATGGGCTAAAATTTCTACTGAGAGATGTCGAAACCTCGTAGAAAAATACTCAAAACAAATCGGTGAAATCATACAAGCAAACGATGGACACACAAAATATTAAATAATTTTGTAAATAAATGTACAAAAACTTTTACGTTTTAACTTTTTTATTTTCCTCAAATTCTTTGATGTTTCGCATTATGTGTTGGAGTTAAACTAATTTTTTTTTTACTTGTTAAAGTTTTCGAAACGAACGGTAAACCTTTCATAACCATTAAAAATATGGTACAAAAGATAAGGACGAATATAACTAAAATATTTTTGTACGAATACTTACGAGCACCACTGTATATTGTTTCCAGTATATAATAGAATTGTCGTGCGGGCCCCTAACCCCCAATGTGGTTTTAGATAATTGCGCGCACTGGACGATCTGACGATGGGGTGGTCCTTGAAGTTTAATAAAGCTTTACTTCTAGGAATATATCAAACCAATTTAATGTACGAATTGCCCGAACTCCATAGAAAATGGGACTGAAGTAAGATGCGGAGATTTCTCAAAGAGAGTTGTTTCAATTCACTTCAATTGTTTTATTGAAGAAATTATATACAACAAGCAGGATACTGCCGAGGCTCAATTTGGCAAATGAGTCGAAGGATTATTTGTCTTGGACATAAATGAGAGAGAATCACCGCTGGTCAGGCGGAGAATGATTTAATTTACATCATAAAATAATAATATGACTAAGAATTATTCGGGGAACTGGAGTTGAAGGTTAAATCACCCCACCCCCTTTTAGTGGGAGACTGAAATAATTTCATTGCAAACTGTAAACTCTATAATCTTAAATAATAAAAATAATTATAATAAATGAAAATTTGTTGAGTATATACTTTCGAGTTTCTGGTGATGACGAAATTTATAACTGGCTTCCTTAATTAAGTACAGTTCAAGTACGTATTGGCATTTAGTACATTGTACACTTGCCACTACTAATCATTTACACTTAATAACGTGTCTTGCACTTATATAGTTTATAAGATTTATATAATTTGTGATATTTATTCGTCGTTATATAGAATTAGTTTTAAAGTACAATTTTTGTACGATAGTGAATTTAGTTTATTATGGCCTACTTAATTATGGATAAATGAAGGAATAATGTAAATACAAATGGCTGTACACGATTGTAAATACCTTTCCTTTCAACCTTTCAAATATTCCGTGCGAAGGTCAAACTTGTCGCCCCCTCTCAATAAATGTATAGAAATCTATCTGTAAATGTTACTTCCGGTTAGATTACATCACGTGCGTGGAAATTCTATTAAAGTAACGTTACGTTAATACAGAAAGGAAAACCAGAAGACACGAACGAAAGTAGTAAATACAGTACTGTATATATGACGGTATCGTGACGTCACAGATAGTGACGGTGGAATGTAACGATTTGCAGCGAAGAAGAATTGGGAGACAGGAGACGAACGAGTGCTTCGTCAAAGGAATTTGGAAGCGAAACGTATATACACAATCACGAGCCTTTGGAATGGAAACATTTCACCATCCGAGAGCAACTACACGAACGATGCAATGAGTTATACACGCGTACGTGGTTACGTGTAAGCGCAGTTATATACGTAATTATGGACAGGCAGACGTGTCTGAATACATAAAATATAAGGTGGATATATTAGAATAAGGAGTAATAAACGATAAATAATAGATTAAGTGGATTAAAAAGGTTAACTTAATCATAAAACGTGATTAGGACTTCGATTTATTCTAACGATTTGTGAATTTTTGAATGGATGATTTGTTTTCTGAAAGTAACGAGGATTTTATGTGATTTGTTCGGTTGTATAAACGGATGATATCAACACTTGAAATTATGATTAAAATAGGGATAATAAAATAGCGGAATCAGTGAATGAAGCTACTTTTACGCAGTAGACACAATCACGTTTTCGGATATCGAGCGAAGTTCACATTTTAGTGTATATTCATAAATAAATAATACTTAATTGCAACAGAAAATGGGATAATTGAGTGAAGAAGTACAAACAGGGTTTTTGGCCTTGCTACAACCGAGTGTGCACGCATGAGTGATATTCAGGAGTTTATAGATGGGTGTCACATTACAAAAAAAAAAAATGGAGGAAATTGAATAAATTATAAAATGGAACAATCTTGAGGAAATATTGTGTCGCCCAAAAGGCTTATCATCGTGGTTGTACCTCGATGGTTGGATAAGAGCAAGACACATTCGCTCTCAAAAACGAACTCATTATGAACAAAGGTGGAAAAAGTATGGAATTGGTAAGGATTCAAAATGGTTATTTTCACCTTCGGAACAATAATAAAAATAATAATAAATACAATTATTATATATATTTATTATACTCAAGGTGTTTCAGGTCGACCCTAGAAATATGAAAAAGAAACGCTTCATATTAGTTACGGAATTACTGTGACAAACTTCAAATACAAACTACTTGCAGTAATTCCGTAACTAATATGAAGTGTTTCTTTTCCATATTTATAGGCTCGACCTGGAAACTATATATATATATATATAAAATTAATTTTATTTTATTTTTTTTGATTTAGGGCATGGATCATCTTCATTCTTTGTTGTCAGGGCAACACAATTGGTATGCAACATCGCATGCCAGGCCCACCTATTGCAACATCTGCAGAGACGCTTTGTCAGGTAAGTAATTTCCATTTCGTTGAATGGAGCTTCCTTAGTGTATTATATAAATGTTATAATGTTTCAGACCATGGTTATTGCATGGTCCCATATTACGTATGGTTATTACATTAACAAACTAACTACACACACACACACACACACACACACACACACACACACTTTTTGTTAACTTCCGCCCGAATTGTTGATTCTGACGAAGGTCAAGCTTTTCACTCCACCTAAGCCCTACAGTTTAACGTGGAATCCGAACCACGCCCCCACCAGCAGCACAGCGTCTTAACCACTAGGCGACTGAGGGTATCAATTTATATACCAACCATTTTCTTTGTATGGAAGGATGAACAGCTGGGTTTTGCTGCACGCCGGTTGCCGTCACTGTGTCTCGAACCCGGGGCCGACGGATTCATAGTCAGGGACGCTAACCACACCACCACCGAGGCGCATATACCTTACCTTACAACCTTACAAAGGTTCCGCGCGATGATTTCTCATTTCGCGAAGGTCAAGCTTGTCGCCCCTCCTCTCGAGTTGGCCTGGTGAAGTAGTGAGTTGGATTCTTGCGCTCTCCACCTCACATAGCCAGGTACGCCCGGCTCATCGGGGATTGTTCTGAGCCAGGCGTCTAGTCTTCTTTTGAAGATTTCCACTGTAACTCCCTTCGTGTTTCTTAGGTCTTTGGGCAACTGATTAAACAGTTTTGGTCCTCTCACTACAAAACTATTTTCTTTCAGGGTTAAGGATGTTCCCTGTCTCGCCTTCAATTTGGGAATACGACACAGTCTACCGCTTCTACTTTCCATCGTTGTTTGGGGAGTTATGGGATTCAGAGTAAGATTAGGGACTAGTTTCTCCATTATTTTCCAAGTGTAAATAATGGTGTATCTCTCTCTTCTCCTTTCCAGTGAATATAGGTCTAGTTCTCGTAACCTTTCCCAGTAATTTAGTTCTTTGCACCCATTGATCTTGGCTGTGAAGCTTCTTTGGATCCCCTCCAGCTGTCTAATGTCTTCTTTTTTATATGGGGAAGTTAGGACCGAGCAGTATTCTAATTTGGGTATGATCAGGGTTTTCAGTAGAGGAATCATTACATTCCTATCCCTTCGTTTAAAGGTTCTCAATATCTGACCCGTTATTCTCTTTGCTCTGTTTACTGCTATCTTATTTTGTGTTTCAAATTTCGCATCATCTGTCATTACAACCCCTAAATCTTTTGCTCTGGAATTTCTCTGAATTTCCTGTCCATTTGGGGTATAATATTCCATGCACTTTAGGTCTTCTCTTTTTCCGTACCGTAATAGCTGAAATTTCTCGGTGTTAAACTTCATATTGTTGTCTTCAGTCCACTTGTAGATTTTGTTTATGTCGGTTTGTAGAGATCCTATGTCTTCTGGGTTTCTTATTTTTCTACTGATCTTTGTGTCATCCGCAAAGGATGTTACTGTGCTGTCTCTGGTAACGTCCTCATCTATGTCAGTTAGCATGATTATGAAGAGTAGTGGAGCTAATACTGTTCCTTGTGGTACTGAGCTGAGGACCTCTGATTCTGATGAAGATACTCCTTGTACTGTAACGACTTGCCTCCGCTCACTAAGGAAATTATATATCCATTTCCCTACTTTTCCTGTTATTCCCATATATTTCAGTTTATGTATTATGATTCCGTGGTCACACTTGTCGAACGCTTTAGCAAAGTCTGTGTATAGTACATCATAGTTTTCATTACTTTCAAGTGAATCAATAATGTTGTTGTAGTGTTCCATTAGTTGTGATAGGCATGATCTGCCTGATCGAAACCCGTGTTGGTTATCATTGAATTTTTTCTGAGTTTCCAAAAAGTCATAGATTTTCTGTCTAACTATTCTTTCAAATATTTTAGTGAGATGAGATGTAAGCGACACTGGCCTATAGTTTTTGGCCTGGGATCGATCTCCTCCTTTATATATTGGGACTATGTTCGCGCTCTTCAGGATGCCCGGTATTTCTCCCGTGTCTAATGATCGTCTCCATATCCAGTATAGGGGCTCAGCGATTGCATTCTTGCAGTTTTTGATCAGTGTGGCATTCCATTTATCCGGTCCTGCCGCTGAGTGTGTTTTTAGTTTCCCTATGGCTTGTGTAATATCATCCGTCGTAAAGTCGAAATCCGTTATACTTTCCCCTTGTGGTTCTTCTTCAAAGAACGCGTTTCTATCGCAAATCAATTTGTCAGTTTTTGGGATACTGAAAGATGATTCATACTGAGCTTTTAATATTTCAGATACTTCTGTTAGATCATCAGATAAATCACTGTTCTCATTTTTTAAAGGTCCGATAGTCGCTTGGTTTTTCGACTTTCTTTTTGCGAAATTATAGAAGTACTTTGAGTTAACCTTTATCGCTTCTATAGCGTCATCTTCTTCTTTTTCTGTATGCTTCTCGATTTGTTCCTGTATGACGACATCGATACTTTGTAGTTTATCATTTAATATTTTTCTGATGTTGTTATCTTTACAATTACTTAATTTTGCAGTCACTCTTTTTCTCTTTCGGAACAATGCCCTCTTTTGTCTTTCGAACCTGCTTCTCTTTCCTCTTTGTTGTATCTTTGGGACATGTTTTTCCACAATTTCTAACGTCTTCTCCTCTAACGTCATTAGCATCTCTTCCGTTGTCTTGGCCTCGAAAATGGTTTTCCAATCTATTACTTCCATGCTGGATGTCACATCTTCCCAGTTTATAGCTTTGGAGTGAAAATTAAAAATTTCGAATTTGCTTCGTTCTGTTGTGCGTGTTCTTTCCTTTCCTGTTGCCTTTATATTAGTTGTTATTTCAATGATATTGTGGTCTGATATCATAGTTGGGGAGATTTCTACATTATCAATTAGATTACTGTTGTTTGTGAATACCAAATCTAGGCAGTTGTTTTTTCTTGTGTTTTCTGTTATTTCTTGCGTTAACATAAATTCATCAGCTAAAGCTAGTAGCATTTTTACCTGCTCCTGGTCTTCTCGTGTGCCCCCCTTGTCCTGGTGGATACATATATTTTTTCCTATCCTTTTATATTTCATGAATGGGAAATTAAAATCACCACAGAGAAAAATATTTGGGGTTGGAGAGTGTAGATCTTTTACTAAGTTTCTTACCTCTGTAATGGAATCTGAAAATTTTGAGGTTGGCGTGTTTGGGGGTCTGTACATTACAATTAGTACCATATTTAATTTTTCAATTTTTGCTGCTACACATTCTACGTAGTTGTTTGAGGTACTTATAACCATTTCTGCTATGTGCCTTTCGCGTGTGTAAATAGCACATCCTCCTTTACGTCTCACTGTTCTGTCGGCTCGGAGGATGTTATAGTTGTCAATTTGTATTTCTTTTTTGTCAATACAGGACTCACAATTTTCACAGTTCGCCTGGCAGTCCTTTAGATGAGTTTCCGTGAGGCATGCAAAGTCTGCTCCGGCTTCTTGCATGAGTCCTTTCAGGTATGCAACTTTGTTCGTGGACTGGTTTGATTTAAGGCCCTGTATGTTGGCTAGGATTATTTTTATTTTTTCTCTTTCTTTTTCGCATACAGGTGGTTCCGCTTTGTTTTCCGATGGGGGTGCCGGTTTCGTTGCCTTGTGGTCCTCCGAGAATTTACCTCTTTTTATCTTTGTCGGTACCTGTTGTCCCGATAACGCATGAAGTGTCTTTGTTCGTACCTTCTGTCCGGCTCTCGGATTTCTATATTTATATTTGTCAGCTGGTTTGTAATTGCTGGAGAGTATTTAGCAGCTGAAATGTGTTGGCTGCGTCTA
>JAJOZX010001883.1:517500-567500 GCA_023014485.1 Bathynomus jamesi | reverse complement strand
CGAGCGAAAGTGATTAAAAAGTTGAAAATATAAAATGTATAAACCTGCTCGACCTATTAGGCATTTATGACTATATACACGCAATGGCTAATATGGAAGCAAGTTACATTCGTCACTTCCATATTAGCCATTACATATTATTCTACCTGCAACAGAAAAGGAGGTCCCAAAACAAGACATCAATTTGAACATTTGTTTTAGTTTTAATGTATTATTGTTGTAAATTTAATTTAAAATAAATTTTCCTACGAGACCAGACTTACGGGACACATTATATATATATATATATAATATATATATAAAATGTTTTATGTTTTCTTAATAAAACATAGACCAGCAGACTACATCATAGACTTGATAACTGTTTTCAACTTTTTAAATTAAAAAAAAATATATATATAAATGAAGTATTATAGCCAATAAAATACTTTGATAAATGTGTTATAAAAACAAATTGTTCAACATGAATTATGTGAATATTAAAAAATTCTATTAATTAACGCTAGCCAGATTGGGGTTCATCAATCAATTTTCTACGCAGTCCGCGTACTGTCTGGTTACTAATAACGTTTGCTCCCTAAGTTTTAACTAACGAACCAAAATACGTTCGTCGTCATCTGGACACGACCACTGACGTTATTGTCAGTTTTCGCTATTCGTTCCCGGAATCGTACGTGTTTTCAAATTCTGACAGTTATAAGTTTGAAACGCGCGTTTACGTTCACGGGTGGCAGTTGGTATTTTTATTACCTTTTAAAATCAGTTTTTCATTGACAGATATATTTGCGTTGTAACCAAATAGACATTTGATATTGGAAATAATTTTAAATGTTTCAAATGTAGAAGCGATAAATTAATATTATATTTTCAATTTATTAATGTTTTATTCTTCGAAATTAAGAAATTTCCTCACTCGTGCGAAAACGCGTTAAAAATCTTCGATACGTCCTTCACATTTAATAACGTAAAAAAATATGAAATGTTTATAAAAGTCTTCACTAAGACCATTTTCATTCATAATGTCTGTATTCGTTATACGTATTTCGAGAAGTTTTCTATAAAAATTTAAAGAATTTCCCCAATTTACGACAAGTTTAATCTGTTTCCCAGATACATGCGACTACATGTGTGTGTGTGTGTGTGTGTGTGTGTGTGTGTGTGTGTGTGTGTGTGAATTCATCAGTAATGATGAATTAATACGGATGAAGAGTAAATAGGATTGAGAAGAATTTTAGAGTTAATTTAAATTTTATTTGTTTCCCAATTTTTTAATTTGAAAAGAATTTGAAAACTTTTTAATTACTTCAATTCATTAATTAGAATTTAAGAAAAAAAGATTATCACCTTTTATGAAACTTTTTTAATATTAAGTCGTAATGGAAAGATACTACTACTACTACTACTACTAAATAATAGTAGTAATAATAATAATAATATTGCAGTTCCACCAAACTGATGAAAGTCTATATTTACAGTACCAACTCTGATCATTAGTTGTGAAATACTGTAGTTTTGGGCTAAATAAAGCGTGGCCATCCGTGCTAACCGTGAATGATGAGTGTATTTACACGTACGATATTGGTACGTTTTATGTATTAAAGATTAAGCGTGAAGAAAATGTATGTTTCGAACTTGAAACTTGTTCCAGGCGAATATTGTTTGCTGGTAAACTCGCTTCCATACTTTTACTCGTATACATTCAAAAGGACTATTATTACCATTCCTCTTTACCGTACCGTCAACGGATAAAAAAAAAAAAAAAAATGCACGTTTTTGCTCGCTTAATCACATTGGAATGTAATTAACTACGTTTTAATTTTATCCCCGTGAAAGTAATTAACTTTATTTCAAAACGAATTAGTTTTGTCAAAGACGGAGAAGACTGACGTTTCTTTGAAATGCGTAACGTTGTTTTTGCTTGGTGAAAAATTCGACCCGTTTAATTTAAGGAATAATTGACGGCGGAACGGTTTTAATGAAACGTTTTTCCCAGACATTATTTTGTCGGAGATTAAAGCTGCATTTCCTCTTTGATTAACTGCGTTCCCATCGTTATTTCGTTCAATAAAAGAGGTATCGCTGCGGCGTTAAATGTAAACGTGATACAGAGCTTGATCAGATCAAGGGAAACATATTTTCGTTTTTTTCGATTCACTGGTATCGTTATAACTGCGTGAAATCGATATGTAGATGCGTATTATATTGAGAACATTCAATATATTTGTAGTATACAAATATGTTATTTTTATCATGTTACAAAATCGTTGAATTATATACTCCGCTTGAAAAAGATTCAATGACTTTGAAAGGAGATTACGACGAGTGTAGACTAGACTTCGGAATTAGTAGGAGCCCATTTGGCTAATTCCACAGTCATCGAAGTCGCTGAAATTGCCCTCTCTATTGCGTGAAGTATCGTCGTTAAGGTTATGACTTCGTGGATGGTAATAAAAAGAAATACGAAATCAAATAAACACAATAATATAAAATTTTAATCACGAGCCGTGAACCGGAGAGACTCCATCATATTTTGTTAGAGCTTTACAATGATCAGCAGCGACCAGTATCAGTCAAAATAACTACAGTAAAGGAGAAAAAGAGTCAGTCGAACAAGTTAGGATACCGTGGTAAGACAGATACAGTGAAGCCCCTCGTAACACTAACCAACCAATGCAAAAGATCGACTGAAATAATGTAATGTTATTGTATTTATTTTATCTCCCGTTCTACATTACTGTCCTCCACCAAGTCACAACGTTAAAGACGCTCCTTCCTGGCCAATTTCGGTGACTTTGGCGATGAGGCACCTCCTCTTACTGCAATAATATGCCATTTTCAGAATCATTTAAATCTTTTCCAGATACTACTACTTTTTACTGATTTTGCAAGAAGCGCGCGCGCGCGCACACACACACACACACACACACACACACACACACACACACACACACACACACACACACCAACTTTTCTAAATCCATATAGCTAAGAAACTAATTAACTAAACGTGATTTAATCTAGCCTAACTTCAGTGCCATCAAACCGAGAAGGATGCGATACGTGTTTCGCACAAAATTGAGGGCTCGAAAGGTTTCTGTTAAGTCTTCAAATATTGCGGTATTAGCTAATCTTGCTTAGCTTAACCTACCCAAGCTTTAACTAACCTATCAGGATCAACATATCTTTTTTTCTGACAGCAAAATTTTCGATTTTTTATTGAAAATTTTTAATGTTACGAGGTACCAATAGTGTTACCTAACAGAAAATTACCCCACTATATCTCTAAGTTCACATACACTCGATCTCACCTCTGCCCAGTTGCGCCCGCACACATGTTTCGTTACCTTACAAAACGCGGACATTTCCACATTTCAATCGTGGATAACATTATTTAACCTAATAAAAATAATCTAAACAAACCTAACCTAACCTAACCTAGTTTAACCTTCACTATATTCCGTTTTTATATTTAATGATATTCATTAAAAAAAAAAAAATCAAACTTTGGCAGCACTGGTAATGTTGCTAAAACGCACGTTCCGATCGCATTGAGCTCTGTGTGTATACTAGAAATTCAATTAAACAAGGTAGCCAAGATCACACACACACACACACACACAACACACACACACACACAACTTATTCATAAAGTACGATTAGAAGTTGCATGAAGAAAAATGGAAAGAACATTTTTAAAAAGTTGTGCTCTAGGAAAGAAAACAACACTTTTCCCCATCACTGACTTTTTTGTTAACTTTTCGGTACTTTGCTTGTAAAGGGAGAATTTGATATATAATAACAACAACACTGGACGACAAATTAGAACTTTTCCCGTTTCTCAAGCAAAATAGGGTGATTCTGGTAGATTTTTGCACGCAGAACATGAATATGGATGCCAGATGTTTCCGTCACCCACAGTTTTTGAACAAATTGAATTTGAATTTTGTTTAAAAAACAGGAATATATAGGTATAATTCGTGGCATTAGAACTACACTTTTCTGGAGGTACTGGGGCCGAAGATGGTACTGTGGCACTGAAATTGGCTAAAATAGCAATTAGATGAATTGCACTTAATGGGGAAACTAGTGGTTTGCCAGCAAATGTAGGGTACATTTAGAAACATTGGAATGGGAGTGGTCGCATAGGGTGGCCCATAACTCCCAATCGGTTATAATTAAAGCAAAAATACCAAAAATTCAAAAAATTCAAACAGTAAAAACAAGTTTATCAGTAGTTCAGAAATATTTATTGATTAGTCAAAGTGCAAAATACAGGGTGTACATAAAGTCAGGATCTATTTTTGTGAAGCACTTGGAAATTATATGGAATTAAATGATAAAGTGGTAACATTTATTAAATAATTAAGAGTAGGATTCGACATGACGCCCATCAATATCCCTGCACAGCTCAAATCGTTCCGCAGCATTTCTAAACACATTCTTGAGCATTTTCGGGGTTATGTTATCTGCAGCAGTTCGTATACGTGTAGGTAAGTTTTCAAGACTCGTAATCTTCGTCTGATAGACGTGCGATTTGATAAAGCCCAATGCAAAGAAATCTAAAGGGGTTAAATCTGGTGATCTCGCTGGCCAAGGTCTGTTGCTTCCGCGTCCGATCCAGCGATTTGGAAAACGTCCATTTAGATAATCCTGAACAATTTTGGCATAGTGACAAGGAGCACCATCATGTTGATAGACGACGGTACAAACAATCCTATCCCCAATCAGCTGAGGTTCAAGGAATTGCTGCAACATTTCCAGATAAATAAGCCCCGTAACTGTAGCTTCAGCAAAGAAAAAAGGACCATAAACCTTAGATTTTGTTAAACCCATCCAGACATTAACTTTAGGTGAGTCTCTCTCCCAATTTTGGACGAAATCATTCGGTCTTTCATCTGCCAAAATTCGACAGTTATGCCGATTTACTTTTCCACACGTATGAAAAGTGGCTTCATCACTAAAGAGAATGTTGTCCATTAAATTATCACTCCAGATTTGTTCTACGAGATCAGCACACACACCACTTCGTCGAGGGAAATCTTCCTCATGTAAAACCTGCAAATGATAGCTTTTCTTCTGCAAATTAACTTTCAGAATTTTGTGCACAGATGACGTCGGGAGGCCGAGTCTGTGTGATGCAGTACGAACGGACGTACGTGGCTCCTCAGTGATAATTCCGCGTACTGCATTCACGGTAAGATCTGACATACACGGTCGTCCTGATCTTGCTTCATCATTTACAGATCCCGTTCGTTTAAATTTGTTCACCAATTTTCGTATTGCCTTGTCTATTGGCCCCGGCTTATGAAATCTTCTCCTAAACTTCTCTCTGATGTCATTGTATTTCTTTCCCTCGATTCGCCAAATTACTATTGCCACACGCTCTTCTGTATTCATTCTAAGGGCTTCTGAAAAGAAAAATAGAAAAAAATAATTATTTCACAAAAATAGATCCTGACTTTATGTCCACCCTGTATAACTATCTCTACAAATATTCTTTCCTTAGTAATCGATTATGTTAGTGTGAACTCCGTTAGATGGATTTTCGCTTTAATTATAACCGATTGGGACTTATGCGACGTTGTATATACAGTATTTTTTCGTACATGTTATGTCTATTACTGTATTACCCTAATCTTCACATCGTGATCAACACCTTAAATACTGTGAGCACTGTAAATCGGAAGTGTTCAAACCTGTGCACGCGGGCACATTTGTGAGCCCCCAGATTAGGTTTTAGAGACCGGTTAATAGAGAGAATATTGCAATTGAAACCAGATAATATTTTTTATGTATTTTTTATATTTTTGCGTGCCCGCCTGTGCTCTGGCATTTGGAAAATGTGCCCGCCTACGAAAAAGTTTGAGCGCCCCTGCTGTAAATGAAATTATTGACTCTGAAAACATAGTCAACTCCAACAATATCTCGGTAGACAACTTTTTAAACAAGAAATACAGTAATGCCAACCTGTCTTTCCTAAACTTAAACATTCGCAATCTCCCAAACCACTCTGACCAATTGACAGCTAACCCGAAATTCTTGCAGCATAAATTCATCTGCATTGTATTAACTGAAACTTGGTTAAATGAAAAGAATACGATATTTTTTAACATTGCAGGTACACGAGCTACCATGTATGTAGGACTAACAGTAGGGTAGGAGTTGGAAGTATATTTGTAGACTCAAATTACGAGAGAAAAGTATTAAAGAACTGACAAGTATAAACAATACCTCAGAAACACACACAAGTGAAATGTTTATTCATAACCAGTGGTGGGCAAAAAGTAATCCATTAAAAGTAAAAATTACTGATGTAAAAGTATAAAGTAGAAATTACTTCTCTGGATTAATTATATTATAATTAATTTAGAAAAGTAATTTCTACTTTATACTTTTACTTTTCAGACCAGTAATTTTTACTTTTAATCGATTACTTTTTGCCCACCACTGTTCATAACAACCAGTATTCAATTTTTGGCACTTACCGACCACCAACTGCTAACGTATGAATTTTTATTACAAATATCGATAGAATTCTAACCTCCAATTATATTGATAACGATTGTGTTATTGCGGGAGATTGATCTCACAAAAGACCATTCAAATAATACCGCAAGCTTCCTTCACAACATCATGAATGCAAATAGTTTTAAATTAGCTATTACAAAGCCAACTAGACTTCACAATGCTAGATCAGATCTGTGTGTGGTCCCCGCTTGACTGCATCTCGGGTATAATCATATAAAATATCACGGATCACTTGCCTATACACACACACCATGCTAATCACCCGTTTCTCAGCAAAAGAAACTATAAAAGTTGAGTATAGATCTTACAGCTATAATAACAAATTAAAGTTCCTGAGAGAAATAACGGCGTTTGACTGGACTAGAATAACCGAAGGTAACCATGATATTGGAACAAAATTTCAAGCATTTTCAAACACACTAATGGATATATTCAACGTAAACTTTCCTCTTAAATAATATGTAAAACTAAATACAACCACCAATGTATCACCCCAGCACCATTGTGAGTATTAAACGCGAGCATACGCTCTTTAAATTATGGGAAATTGATATTATAACCGAACAGACGTGTACAAAAATTACTAACAGACTTAATGCAGTCATTATAAAAACAAAAGCAGATCATTATTGTTCAAGAATTGATGAACAAAAACCCAATCCAAAAAGGTTATGGAACCCTCTAAAAGAGTTAATTAATACAAAGAAGGTTAAGACAAATCCCATGTCCCACACAGAAGGCAGAAATTTTTAGTGACCGCAAAGACAGCCAATTTATTAAACAACTACTTTGCAAATATCGGCTCCAATTCTGCAGCCTTGATCCCGGTTACAGACACTCGCTACCGGCAATACATGCCACAATCGAATCCAAACTTACCATACGGTATCTCTCTAGCAATAAAAAATCTAAAAAAAATAATGATTCTGATATCACTACGATCCTGGTAAAAATATACAAATTGGTATCCGATAAAATTGCAATACCATTCAGTAAGCTAACGAATGAATCGTTAACACTAGGTATATTCCCTGCCAGTCTAAAGCAGTGGTTCTGAACCTGGGGTACGCGAGGGAATTTCTGTATTGCCAACTTTAGGTAAAGTATTTGAAAAATTCCCGTACAATAAACTTACTAAATTCTTAATCAACTACGATTTTTTATAATTAAAACACAATTTTGGTTCAGAAGTGGACACGCAACAGAAGATGCCATAAACCATGCTGTTACAAAATGTGTATCAGAATTTAAACAGCAAAAAACACACTGCCTTGATCTTTTTCGACTTGTCAAAGGCATTTGACACACTTTCGCATGAAATCTTACTGAATGAACCTCACATATATGGAATAAGAGAAAATATTGAATTGAATAACCTTTATTGATAAAATAAATACATCAATTTTACAATTTTTGTTTTAACATACGGTAAATAAATTGTGAAAGTGAACTATTTATTTTACTCAATATTTTTTATCAGCGTTTAAATCATTCCATTGTTTCAATCCAACGAAAATGGGGTAATTTTTGAGATGAAGACAATCTAAAATTGAGGTAAAACCTGTTTTGATCTATTTCTCGTCTGATGCGAGTGAATTTCTTGATGAGTCTCAAAATATTTATTTATCCATTGTAAATTAATAATTTTGTTTTTACACTTTTAAATAAAATGTTCCAGTTTGATTACATCTTTAAGCGTTATTTGTTTTAATTTAAATGATGCACTAGAATGACCATGGAAATTAGCATCAGATAACCTTTTTGCTCGTTTTTGGATGACAAAAATATCAGTAGTCCAGGCAATTTGTAGTTAGACCTGGGCAAAATTGCTTCAGAAGCTTTCTAAACTGTTTCCAGCTCAGGAACCATTGCCGAATAACATATCCAAAATCCGACAAAATTGGACCCCGGGAACACCCCCAAAAATGAAATTCAAAATGGCGGACTGGATGTTTCCTACGAAAAAAAAATATATATAATTTACGCTTTTATTTATAGAGATACATTTGATGCTTTTTCTTTCAGTTGTAATGTTTTAAATAATTCAACAATATACAACACAACCAGTTATTACGCAAATATAATGTTATATAGCTTTTACAGATTTTTATAATCAATAATACAACAATTATTTTTTTCCCAGTTTCAAGTTATGTTCATTACAGAAGAAGTGATACCTGGTCACAAACATACAGAAATTAATCCTCTTCATCACTATCATCGGATAGATTACCGGTACTTGGGTTGTTATTGCAACCACTGATTTGGCACTCGCCACAAGCGGCTGAACAGGGCATTCCATTACGCTTGCATCCACATCTTGAAGTAGCACATTTCGTCTTGCAGGAGCAGCGGATCATGTTGAGTAGATAATTTGGAGCTGGTGGCTTGTCGCAGGCTGTAGGGTAGTAGGAATTATTCTTTACATACCAACCCCACTGTTCTGCATCGATCTTCTCTTCTGTAGACTTCCAGATTAGTATTTGAAAGTATGTGCGAAAGCTGTGGTACTTTGTGGACGCATCGGTAGGTGGCAAACGTTCGGGTATAACAAAAGATTTAGCTGTAGCTACCTTTTCAACTAACATTCGATGACGTAGTGCGTTAGTGGATTCAAGTGTTTTGCAGCCATACAACAGAAGCATTGCCTTTCTTCCTGCGGCTTCAATGTCAGTGTGTTGGCAACAATCAGAACAGAATGTATTTGCAACTGAACGGAGTTCAGCCACCTTCATCAGTGTGTCGAATGCTTTGGCTTTACCGATCGAAAAAATTCTGGATGTGCTATCACAGCCCGTGAAAGCATGCACAAACAGGAGATACTTGCAGATGTCATTGCCTAACAATGATTGAATGCTGAGAATATCATACACAGGATTAGGAGATGGTCCCCGTCTTATATCGCTGCGATAGTACAACTTGAAACCACTGTCCTTGGCATGGTACAGAAGGAGAATCAGCAAGTCGGTGTCTTCCCCTATTACTGTTGTAGTTGCATTTTCTGATGAGGAAACTGCTGCATGAACGATGTCCACATGAGCATCCCCATCTGCGTTGTGAACAGTACACCCGTGCTTCTTCAACATCTCACCTACGAGGGAAATAAATGCTTGCTTGTTGTTTTCATTAGCCAAGAAGTGTTCCTTCTGGCCAACAAACTTCATGCTTGGACTGAGATTCACATTTCTGCTTGTCTTGGTGCTGCGTCTTCTGTGGCTCATGTCCTTGATCGTAGGAGAGCTGCTGTAGCCATCAAAAACAATGATTGCTTTTCCATATGTTTTCAGAGTGAAATCGGCATATGAGTTGGCGATGCTGTCATATGTTTCATCTTGACGCCAGGAAACACGATGTAGTAGAGATCCACCATCCAATACGTACTGGTCTGTGCACTGAATTTCTTGAACTTCTTCCATGCGTAAAGTGTCAGTGTATTTGATTATTGCATGAGCTAGCTGAGACTTATCGGGTTTCCTCAAGATACTTCGTGATTCGAACAATGCAGGAGGATATGCACACAGTTCGTAACACATGACATCTTCAAGATTCATGTCTCCGCCAGTGGCAACAGTCATCATTCTCTGAAACAGTAGTGCAGGATCTACTTCTATATCTGAAGCATCAGTGATCACAACGGCAGAAGCAGATCCTAGTGTTTTCACTTTGTCAGATCTTTTGGCAGAATATGTAAAGGCTTGTTTCCCAATCATTTTTACGACAATGTTCGTACCGATTGAATGCAATTGATGAACGTTAACTCCAGGATCAGCAGTTAGCCCTGTTACAATGTTGCAGAGACCCGAGGTAGAATGGAATGGGGATAAGGATTCCAGACGTTCAAGTACTTTCTTCATGTCATTACTGTCCCTGATTTGTCTACTTCCCCTCATTTCCTTGTGCTGTTCACTACTTTCCAACAAAACTCTGGTGTATTCCTGCATTGCTAAGTTATAAGTGGAACACAGAGGCATAGAAAAGAGCCACGTTGTCCTTTGGATGTCTGTAAATCCACTTCCGCGTGTCAGTCCGCCTCTGCTTTTCAGGGAACGCATTAGTACTTGTTCTATCACCAGGTCTGTGCCGAGTCCGGCCCATAATCTGTCGCTTCTTCTTACCACAAACTTACCTTCCTGGAACATTTTGTTAACGGCTGGATTTTCAGAAGGCAAACTTAACATTTTCTACAGGTACAGGTATATCGATTTCAGGTAATTGTGATGTCCGGCTGCTGCAATTATGGGGATGGTCTCCAGCATAGCTTGCAAGTGCAAATCCCACGAGCCGGTTCTGTCTGCTGTTATCAAGGAACGTGCAATGTTGATCATTCGCTGATATTCCAACCAGAGTTGACTTGTTTGCGAAGTAGATTGTAGGTCAGTTTTCTTCGCATCCAAAGTGGTAGCAATCTGAGACAATGCATTCGAAGATTCCACATCCTCAACTGATTGTTTGGCGGTCATAACATCGTGAGCAGGTCACAAGCTTCCTTATGGAGGTCATGAGGAGTTCCATCTTCATTACGAGGGAAAACGTCTGCGACTAGTAAGGTACTAAGAGCTGCATCTACTATCATATGACGACGTATCGCTCTTGAAACAGCTTTTCCAGACATCATGTGTTGCACGGCATTTGGTCCGTATATTTCTTGAAGTACTTCAGACAATCCTGAACCATTCATAAGAGTACCGACTGCTCCCAAAAGATTCATCAGAGTGTGAAATGATCCCAGCATTAAAACAATGTCCTGCAGGTCTCTCTGTTCATTGATGATTTGGGAAGCTTTCCAGAACAAAGGCTGATCAAAGGTAATAATGCATGGGACTTTTTGATCGCGTGCTATCTTGCTCAAATATAGTAACGTCGAAAATATGCAGGTCATGTCAGTTGGCGACATATCTATGATGGGAAGGAACGTGATCGACGCCACACCTGGATGTGACACTTGATCCACCGTGAATTGCCTGCATTGTTCCGGACCAACTTGGACCTGATCTTTCTGCTGAAGATATCTGCCAGAGAAGACTAAGTCGACTTATGGTGGCAGTGGGTACTGGAAGTTCGCGGAATGAGATGTCCCTGAACATGCTTCTCGCGTGTCTATATTCCCTAATGTCAACGGTTGCAATCTTCTTAATGTCATTGTCACCAACATTACGCCTGTGAATAGAAGGGTGGATCTTGATCTCGGAGTTATTGCGGCAATCATACCCATTCCATGAAAGGTATTCTTCCCATACAAAGTGCAGACATCATGATCGACGTTATCTGCTGCTAGAAGGACTGCAGTGTTTCATCAACAGTAAAAAGAGCCAGCCCCACTTGCCAGCGCCGCGTTTCTTTCGAATCTTGTTACTTCTGCATACGACGAACAGTAACCCAGCTGATGGAGAACGTCAATAAGGTACCTTGACCTAAAGTTGTGGTGTAGCTGAACGACAAACCGATCTGTAGTGGACATAGTAATCCTCTAGGACGGGTTGCTTGCATAATGCTCTGCCCAATTGCACCTATTTTCTTGAAGCATCCTGTCCCGCAAATGCTTTTGATAATAGCAATTTCAGACTGTTGGGAATGTAATCAAGAGCACTTTCTGCAGTGATGTCATTTGGAGATGGATACACATCTTTTCTAGGCGAGTCGACAGACTTGATATCACTTCTGATTATTTTTGCAGCAGCTTTACTAGGTAAATCTTCTGTAGCTCTATATCTATATCACATTCTTTCGACTTTTTGTGATAATCTATAAGAATTTCATTCGCTGTCTCTCGTAGTGTTACTACATCTGCCTTCCCACTTCACCTGATATTATGATCTTGTCTCCGTAACGTTCTAAAAGCTTTCTCTTCATGTGCCTGCGTTCGTAGACAGAGCTCTGACTTCCTTGAAGATATTCCTCCATTTTGGAAATTAGGTCTCCAATCAACAGTTGTTCATCATCATTCTCTTCAGGTAAGCACAGGTCTGAAGGAATGCTTGGTGTTGCTCTTCATTAGTTGGTCTCCCTTTCTTCGAATCATGATCGTCGGAGGAGTATGCGCGAGGAATGTTTTTTCCACTACGAAAATTTACGCTGCAGGTGTGATGGTAGACACAATCTGCAGCAGGAAGATCACGAAGATAATACTCCAGACGGCCTTTTACATTAAACGACCATTCATCGCAGCGGCTTTCACAGCACCTTTTTATGGTTTCGGAGAACTCTGTAGTTCTTATTTTGACATGCTCTGATTTTGGTTTGTGTTGTAAAAAAAAGTCCACAAAGGTATCACAAAACAAACAGTGAGTAGCACTGGAAAATGCGTATTCATGAAAACGAGCACTTTTCCTTGGTATTGCCTCGGCTGGCTGCGGTCTGTCGCTTCTTTATTTCAATGGTCTTTTTATCCGTAAACCTTTTCCACATACAACGTGAAACTTATTCCAGCTGTTGCAACAACATCGCTTCCACGGCTGCGGCTGGATGCATTTATACCATCTGCTCCTTTTTGCGAGATGTGAACCACTTCCTGTCCGCTGTCCAATTTCTCCTTACAAATCACGCACAATTCTTCAGGGGTCTGCATTCTTGAAGGCGGACGTACACCGAGTCAGCCGTACACCGAGTCAGCCGTACACCGAGTCAGCCGTACACCGAGTCAGCCGTACACCGAGTCAGCCGTACACCGAGTCAGCCGTACACCGAGTCAGCCGTACACCGAGTCAGCCGTACACCGAGTCAGCCGTACACCGAAAACACAAATTAATAAACTGTGTTGCAGTATTTAAAAGGAGTACATAATAACAGTTTTAAAGAAAATGACAAGCACAAATACGCAGATTTGATAGTGGGTAGTAGGAATTAAAGAGTTGTATATAATATAAGTTTATAAAGATGTAGCAATGTCCATTCTCACATACACTCCATACAGTATATTTTATTTACATTACGTGACGTCATAGTTTAATACTAGCCGCCTAATACAATTTTTAGTGTCATATAGGTTAATTTAGAAACGAAAATGTGTTTTAAAACATTTTACTGATCAAGAAAAACGTCATAACTCTCTCTACAAAGCGAAATTGAAATTTATTGTATTTCGTAGGAAACTGCCAGTCCGCCATTTTGAATTTCATTTTTGGGGGTGTTCCCGGGGTCCAATTTTGTCGGATTTTGGATATGTTATTCTGCAATGGTTCCTGAGCTGGAAACAGTTTAGAAAGCTTCTGAAGCAATTTTGCCCAGGTTGAAGCTATTTTTGCTCTAGATTGCCTGGACTACAGGTTGTAACGTAAATTCTGCTCGATTAGAACAGTGGTCTTAAAACTTTTTTGATCACGCACTCTTTAATCAGCAAAAATAAATAACACCCCCCTAATGAACATGGATATATATATATATAATATAATATATATATATGAAAAATTATTTCACGAAAGTGACACGTGAAAAATATTTGATGAATAAAACCACGAAAGGAAAAGAAACACAAAGGGGTGCTCAAGCGCTTTCGTCTAATGACATCCTCAGGAACACTGGAGTGAAAGGACAGATCAAGGCAATATATAGGTTACAAAAATAAACATACATATTCATATATATATATATATATATATACATATATACAGGGTGTCCGAGAATTATCTGTACAATTTTTGGCTGTTATTAAAAGTCAACCATGAAGTGTAGAAATTCCAGTGTTGTCCCATTTTACAGAGAATCTCATTACGTTTTTTCTGATACCAAGTTTTGACAAGTTTTTTAGAAATTCCAGTGTGTCCGAACATTATCTGTACAATTTCATCTTTTAATAAAATTCTTGATAACACGTAAAATTCTTAAACAAGATTATTTAGAATCTGTATTTTCAAAAGTTTCTTTTATTAAAGTAACGTTGTTGCAAACATTCGATATGTGCACGATTAGTGATTCGCAAAACATCCAATCGATACTCCAAATGTTGCCATGTACGCTGCAGCATATCCACATCAATTCGCTCAATAGCAGCTGTGATTCTTGCTTTTAAATCATCAATGTCTGTCACCCGCGTACATTTCTAAAAAACTTGTCAAAACGTGGTATCAGAAAAGACTTAATGAGATTCTCTGTAAAATGGGACAACACTGGAATTTCTACACTTCATGGTTGACTTTTAATAACAGCCAAAAATTGTACAGATAATTCTCGGACACCCTGTATATATATATATATATATATACATACACACATATACATATATATAGTATAGTAAGCATATAAAAAATTGTGGGAGGAGCAAACATTTGTATGGGAGATTGACACTTTTAACACTTCAGCCGACATTCAATATAAATTCAAATGGCTTGTTTATGAAACAGGTCACAAAAGAATAAAGAAATAAAAATAAATATAAATATAAATTGAGAAAAAAAATTAATTACAAAATAGTGCCTTAGTGATATATATGTCAGCCTAAATAACCATAAAGAAATAAACCGGCAAATAAAAAAACCACATATATATACATATATATATATATATATATATATATATATATATATATATATATATATATATATATATATATATACACATACACACACACACATATACATATATATAGTAAGTAAAGAAAAATTGTGGGAGGATAAACACATTTGTATGGGAAAAAATGACACTTTTAGCACTTTGGCCGACCTTCAATATAAATTCAAATGGCTTGTTTATGGAACAGGTCACAAAAGAATAAAGAAATAAAAATAAATATAAATATAAAAAGTGCCTTAGTGATATATATGTCACAGCCAAAATAACCATAAAGAAATAAACCAACAGATAAAAAAACAAAAATTGTAAGTGGAGTCTACAAATTCAAGCTCAAAAGGGAAGTTTACAATCAATTTAATAGATGATGCCAAATTGATATATATGTCACAAAGAAATAAAGAAATAAACCAAAAAAAATTAAAAAATAATAAAAAATAATAATAATAAATTGAAAAATAAATTTTAAGAGAGGCACACCAATTTATAAGGGAAAAATTACCACAGGTTTTTTAGTTATTGTCTGAATCATGCATATTATAGTCACAAACGAATAAAAAAGTAAAAGTAAATATAAATTGGCAAACAAAATGATGCCTAGATGATATATAAAGAACCATAAAAATATATACAACATATATACGAAATATAAACGCAATATATATATATATATATATATATATATATATATATATATATATATATATATATATATATATATGCATAAGGGAAAAAATTACCAAAGATTTGTTTTATAATTATTGTCTGAAAAAACGGTAGGTCGCAAAAGAATAAAGAAATAAAAATAAATATAAATTGAAAAAATTACAAATAATACACCTACACATGTATACCCGCATAACCAAATATATATATACATATACACACACATACAAACACACACACACACACACCATATATATATATATATATATACACATACAAGCTTGACCTTCGCGAAATGAGAAATCATCGCGCAGAACCTTTGTGCGGTTGTAAGGTAAGGTAAGGTACATACACACACACACACATATATATATATATATATATATATATATATATACACACATACATACATACATACATACACATACATACATACATACATATACACACATACATACATACATATACATACACATACATACACACACATTTAACTGCAATGACCACACACATACTCACATAGACATACATACATACACATACACGCATACAGCAAAAAATTGAAAAATAAAATTGTAAGAGAAACCTACAGATTTATAAGGAAAAAAAAAGACAAAAACAAATTTTTACCAAAGATTTAACAACCTGCCCTTTTTGTTTAAATCCATTCTGAAGGAATTCAGAGCAACGGGATCGAGTTGAAAAAGACCTTTACTCATGTTAAGGTTATTTGTAAGTTGAATTATAGCCGACTCAAGAATATTTCTATTAACAATGTTGCTAGAGTGAAACAAAACTGAAACATAACATTATTCCAATCAATACAATGGGATAACTCTGACAAATGGACAAAAAGGGCACTGGACAACTGTCCCGTTCTAACGGAATATTGATGCCGTTTTACACGCGTTTGCAAATCCTTTCCCGTCTGACCTATGTAAAAGGAATCACATTGCTTACACCCAATTTTATAGATAATGCCTAAATTATTGGTAGGGTTATTTTTTACTATGATGTTTTTCACAATATTGTTATATGAAAAAACTACACTGATATCCAAAAGTTTAAGTACATTAGCAATGCCTAAGAAGCCCGGGAAAAATGGAAGTACTAAAATATTCTTTGACAAGGTGCGAGTGTTATTATTCACACGATAGAAGGTTCGTTTAGCCTTATTAAGACAAGATTCCATGAACGCAGATGGGTAACACAACTCACTTCCAATACCGTTGATATTTTCCAATTCGGCATCGATGTATTCCGGACTGGCGATCCTAAGAGCGCGGAGAAACATTGAGGAAAATATGGCCTTTTTAATAGGGGTGTCATGTCCAGAGTAAAAGTGTACGTAGGACAAATTGTTTTTTTTTTCCGATAGATACTAAACTTAAAACCCGGGCTATCCTATGAACACGCACATCCAAAAACGGGATTGAGTTGTCTTGTTCCACTTCTAAAGTAAATTTAATGGAGGGGACTTGGTCATTTAACTGAAGGAGGAAGTCATCCAGGTCACGATTCATGGGCCAGATACACAAAATATCGTCGACGTACCGCAACCAAGGGATGCCAACCCCCAGGATTCTCGGAATGTAAGTAATTTCAAAAAACTCCATATAAATATTGGAGAGAAGGGGCGACAAAGGGTTGCCCATGGCCATCCCAAAAACTTGTTGATAATGCTCGCCATTGAAAGTGAATTTACAATCCTTGATACAAAGCTTAATAAGCTCCAAAACAGTGTGTGGGGGTTGGCATCCCTTGGTTGCGGTACGTCGACGATATTTTGTGTATCTGGCCCATGAATCGTGACCTGGATGACTTCCTCCTTCAGTTAAATGACCAAGTCCCCTCCATTAAATTTACTTTAGAAGTGGAACAAGACAACTCAATCCCGTTTTTGGATGTGCGTGTTCATAGGGATAGCCCGGGTTTTAAGTTTAGTATCTATCGGAAAAAAAAAAACAATTTGTCCTACGTACACTTTTACTCTGGACATGACACCCCTATTAAAAAGGCCATATTTTCCTCAATGTTTCTCCGCGCTCTTAGGATCGCCAGTCCGGAATACATCGATGCCGAATTGGAAAATATCAACGGTATTGGAAGTGAGTTGTGTTACCCATCTGCGTTCATGGAATCTTGTCTTAATAAGGCTAAACGAACCTTCTATCGTGTGAATAATAACACTCGCACCTTGTCAAAGAATATTTTAGTACTTCCATTTTTCCCGGGCTTCTTAGGCATTGCTAATGTACTTAAACTTTTGGATATCAGTGTAGTTTTTTCATATAACAATATTGTGAAAAACATCATAGTAAAAAATAACCCTACCAATAATTTAGGCATTATCTATAAAATTGGGTGTAAGCAATGTGATTCCTTTTACATAGGTCAGACGGGAAAGGATTTGCAAACGCGTGTAAAACGGCATCAATATTCCGTTAGAACGGGACAGTTGTCCAGTGCCCTTTTTGTCCATTTGTCAGAGTTATCCCATTGTATTGATTGGAATAATGTTATGTTTCAGTTTTGTTTCACTCTAGCAACATTGTTAATAGAAATATTCTTGAGTCGGCTATAATTCAACTTACAAATAACCTTAACATGAGTAAAGGTCTTTTTCAACTCGATCCCGTTGCTCTGAATTCCTTCAGAATGGATTTAAACAAAAAGGGCAGGTTGTTAAATCTTTGGTAAAAATTTGTTTTTGTCTTTTTTTTTCCTTATAAATCTGTAGGTTTCTCTTACAATTTTATTTTTCAATTTTTTGCTGTATGCGTGTATGTGTATGTATGTATGTGTATGTGAGTGTGTGTGTGGTCATTGCAGTTAAATGTGTGTGTATGTATATGTGTGTATATGTATGTATGTATGTGTGTATATGTATGTATGTATGTATGTGTATATATATGTGTATATATATATATATATGTATGTACCTTACCTTACAACCTCACAAAGGTTCTGCGCGATGATTTCTCATTTCGCGAAGGTCAAGCTTGTATGTATATATATATATATATATATGTGTGTGTGTGTGTTTGTATATATGTGTGTATATGTATATATATTTGGTTATGCGGGTATACATGTGTAGGTGTATTATTTGTAATTTTTTCAATTTATATTTATTTTTATTTCTTTATTCTTTTGCGACCTACCGTTTTTTCAGACAATAATTATAAAAACAAAAATCTTTGGTAATTTTTTCCCTTATGCATATATATATATATATATATATATATATATATATATATATATATACAGGGTGAGTCAAAAGTAGCGCCCGATTCTGTCAGTTGATTGCAATTGTGCATCGATCACGAGGGAGGGCACTTTGAAAATTGCAATTAAAACAGCTTGGTACAGTTCCGTAATAATTTTCCCCCGAATAAATGGTTAGATAAACATGTCATTCATTTATTTCTACCTTCTTGTACACTGTAATACAAATGGCAAACAAACAATCAACTGACAGAAATCGGGCGCTACTTTTGACTCACCCTGTATATTCTATATATATTGCGTTTATATTTCGTAATATACCGTATATATGTTGTATATATTTTTATGGTTCTTTATATCTCATCTAGGCATCATTTTGTTTTCCAATTTATATTTACTTTTACTTTTTTATTCGTTTGTGACTATAATATGCATGATTCAGACAATAACTAAAAAACCTGTGGTAATTTTTCCCTTATAAATTGGTGTGCCTCTCTTAAAATTTATTTTTCAATTTATTATTATTTTTTATTATTTTTTAATTTTTTTTGGTTTATTTCTTTATTTCTTTGTGACATATATATCAATTTGGCATCATCTATTAAATTGATTGTAAACTTCCCTTTTGAGCTTGAATTTGTAGACTCCACTTACAATTTTTGTTTTTATCTGTTGGTTTATTTCTTTATGGTTATTTTGGCTGACATATATATCACTAAGGCACTTTTTATATTTATATTTATTTTTATTTCTTTATTCTTTTGTGACCTGTTCCATAAACAAGCCATTTGAATTTATATTGAAGGTCGGCCAAAGTGCTAAAAATGTCATTTTTTCCCATACAAATGTGTTTATCCTCCCACAATTTTTCTTTACTTACTATATATATGTATATATATATATATGTGTGTGTGTGTATGTATATATATGTATGTATATATATGTATATATATATGTATATATATATGTATGTATATATATTTGTGGTTTTTTTATTTGCCGGTTTATTTCTTTATGGTTATTTAGGCTGTGACATATATATCACTAAGGCACTATTTTGTAATTAATTTTTTTTCTCAATTTATATTTATATTTATTTTTATTTCTTTATTCTTTTGTGACCTGTTTCATAAACAAGCCATTTGAATTTATATTGAATGTCGGCTGAAGTGCTAAAAGTGTCAATCTCCCATACAAATGTTTGCTCCTCCCACAATTTTTTCTATGCTTACTATATATATGTATATGTGTGTGTATATATATATATATATATATATATATGTATATATATATATGAATATGTATGTATGTATGTTTATTTTTGTAACCTATATATTGCCTTGATCTGTCCTTTCACTCCAGTGTTCCTGAGGATGTCATTAGACGAAAGCGCTTGAGCACCCCTTTGTGTTTCTTTTCCCTTCGTGGTTTTATTCATCATATATATATATATATATATATGAGGGGTCGCGCGTCTTAAGGTACCTAAGCGCCACCACAGGCGAAAACGTGTTTTTGATGGATATCACTGTTTTCACCCTTCCTTTATCGCGTGGTTTGGGTTATAATGACCTTACGACACTAGAAGTATGGTTGAAAACCTTATGAAGCTACCACTACTCTACTGCTACTACTACTATTGCTGAACTTTGGAGGCGATTTCTGGCGAATTTAAATTTTGGAGCTTAGGTACCTTAAGACGCGGGACCCCTCATAGATATATATGAAAATTATTTCACGAAAGTAATAGTATACAACATAAATACGATAGGGTGAAGATATACTTACCAATATAATTTAATGAGAATAATGTGGCCGACTGTGCTTCATAATTTCTGAAAATCTTGCTTTGACACTGTGATACAGCGATTCGAAGGTCCGGTTCCAAGTTCAGTTTATTTCGATTCTTGGTTTTAATACATTACATATCGCAGAAAAAGACACCTCACACAGATATGTAGGTCCAAATGGAAGGAGCGTGTCGTTCGCTGCGCTTACTAAATCTTCCCTAATCTTCCCTAAACTTGTATCTTCCCTGATGTCAATCAACTGTTATTTTACAAAATAATGCGGCGATCTCGAATTATGATATTTAGTTTGCTAAATTTTAATCGCAAGTAAGCGATATCGCGCATACTATCTCGCAAATTCCTAGGAATGACTGTGTTAGCGAGTATTTTCTTTCTCGGTCATCATCTTGAAATTCAAGAACTTTCTACGAAAAAAGTGATAAATCAGAATCATCAAATTTTCTTCGCGCACCCCCTAGATCGGCAGGCGCACCCCACTTTGCAGACCACTGGATTAGAAAACGGACGATAGATAATAGAATAACCTCAAGATAATATGAAATAGTTTTAGAAATGTTGCAAAATACACGCGGCGACAGGTTCGCACAGGTTTTATCACGATACAGAATGACTTAAGCTAGTGTAGGATTAGGCTAATGAATATTTTCTCTGATGTTTTTCATAGTTACAACGCCACCCCTACGATATTACAGTAATTGAAAAAAACATGGAGCCCACGAAAGAGCATATTCGACATGTGATGCTGTATGAGTTCCATAAAGGATTTAACACTAATGAATCGGCAAGAAACATTCAAAGAATTTATGGAAATGTTGTGAGCGAATGGATGTGTAGGAGATGGTTTGAAAAGTTCAGAAATGAAGACTTCAGTCTGAAAGATTATCAACAAACAGGACGACCAAATGAGTTAGATGAAGAGTTGCTGAAAGCAACAGTGGAGGAAACCCAACGGTAACTAAGAGAACTTGGCCTGCAGCTCGGCGTTAGCCATATGACCATTCATCGTCATTTGAAGCTGTTGGGAAAAGTAGTGAAGGTTGGAAAATGGGTTCCGCATGATTTGTCACAAGCGAATCTTCAACATCGGATCGATATTTGCACAGCACTGCATTCTCGGCAACTGCAGGCACCGTTTTTGAATCGGATCGTCACTGGGGATGAAAAATGAGTCCTCTATAACAATATTAAGCGTCGACATCAGTGGCTTAACTGTGAAACAAAGCTTGAACCTCAGCCAAGGAATGGACCCCATCCAAAGAAAATTTTGGTATGCGTTTGGTGGGATATGCAAGGAATTATTCATTTTGAGCTTCTGCCAGATAACCAAACAATCACAGCTGAAGTCTACTGCCAACAACAACAACGATTGAAGATGGCATTAGAAGAAAAACGTCCTGCATTAATTAATCGCAGAGGTGTTCTATTCCACCAGGATAACGCGCGCCCTCACACTGCTCGAATCACCACTGCCCAATTGGAGGCATTTGGTTGGGAAAAAAAATGCCTCATCCACCTTATTCTCCGGACATCGCACCTTCAGACTATCATTTATTCAGAATTCTGCAACACCACCTAGATGGACAAAAGTTGCAATCCAGGGAAGCTATCGAAAACGAAGTGATCGCTTTTTTTTTTTTTTTAACTCAAAACCAAAGGATTTCTTCGAACGTGGCATAAAAAAAAAAAACTTTTACAGGTGGGAAGAGGTTATAGAAAAAGAAGGGAATTATACTGATGATTAATTAGTAAATGCAAAAAAAACTTTTTTCTACGTGAAAGTCACAATATGATAATAAAAACCCACTCTAATAGACAGAGTTTATTTCCACAACAGTTTCGATGCCCACTGACATCCTCTTCGGGTGGATACAGAAAAACGAAGAGGATGCCAGTGGGCATCGAAACTTGTGGAAATACTGTAAATTCTGTCTATTAGAGTGGGTTTTTATTACCATACTGATGATAAATTTGTCATTAAGTCATTTAATTTTTGTTCTGAATGAACTAAGAAATCGAGCAGAATATATGTTACAACCTTATAGTTTAAATATCCTAGATTTGTTTAACTCATATGTCAAATCGTCATCAGTACATCAGATTGAAAGATAATTTATCCGACAAGGCCGATACTAACAAGTGGAGTCCCATAAGGATCTATTCTTGGCCCGTTACTATTTCTAATTCACGTCAACGATTTTCATCTCAACCACGTGAAATTGTGTACAATACGAAGATGATACTGCACTTCTTCCCATCATAACTCAGCCTTTCTATTTAATGAAACGCAGGCAATTGAAGCCTGTGTATAAATGGATGTGCGCTAATAAACTTTTATTGAACCTGACAAAGTCATCTTATATGATTGCCACCACAAAACATATTAATACGAACTGTCGAATAAAAATTAGGAATACTACTATTGCAAGGGTGAATGAGGTTAAGGTACTTGGCATTAATTTAGGCAAGAAACTAAATTCCGAAAGTCATGTACAACATACTAAATCCAAAATATCAAGATTTCTCTTCATATTATTTAAACTAAAAAAGATCCTTCTCCAGGACGCACTCCTTATCCTATATTGTTCCTTCATCCGTCCACATTTATTACAGTATATTGCATTACAACATTGGGTGCCTCAGAGAAATGTGTAAAACATCCTTTGGAAATAATTCATAAAAAATGTCTGCGAACACGAATAATGACAACGAAGTAACACTGCCCCAATGTTTAAAGCGCTAAATATTTTAAAACTAAATGACTTCACAAATTCAATGTTGCTGTCAGTATGTTCAAAATTAACAGTAAAAATCAACATACGTCACCCATTCAAAGAGCAACCATGTCCCATCAAATACATCATCGTTATAACACCAGACTGCCCACGGATTTTATACACAAACCTAACTATACAATAGAAGCTGCAGGAAATGCACTTTCAAAGGAGCAGATGTATAGAATACAATCCCATGCCTATCAGGTAGGCCTCATCACCGAACGTAATTCGCAAATCACTAAAAAAACACTTCATTAGCTCCTACTGATGTATAAGTTCACTACTTTCATTTTTACCAAAGTAATGAAGCTCTCATTTTGTAATTAACTACTAAAAATATGCTAATTTCAGTAAGTATTTTTAATTTAATAATTTATTTTTCTTCATTAAGCATCAGTGATTTTTTATTATGCATGAATTTCTACTAAATGTACAATAAATAATTAATTTAAAATTATGTAACATTTTGTAAACTTTATCATTATTATTATTATTTGTTATCACTACAAATACATTACACACTACATTGTTTGCCACTTTCACTTTTTTAATAACGAAACAATTCCATTAATTTTGCCTAAAAAGCCTCCATGCTTTTAGAGCAGATTAGAGTGCTGTGAATATATGAATGTCATAATTATCAAGTATCTAAAAATTGGGAAACTCTGTCACTTGTATTCTTTTCTCAATTTTGAATTTGGATTAATGAAATTGCCCGTTTTTGGGTATGTCTTATAATGTTCATTTATGTTTAATAATGTCTGTCATGTCACTCACTTCTTTCTCAAGGAAGTTACAGACAAGTGTAAAACTGGAAGGTATTTTTGAAGATTCAGATATATAGTATATATAAAAGCCCCTCGAGTAGCATCAATTTGAAGCCACCTTTTTACACATTAACTCCTATTTTAAAAATAACTCCTACTTGAGGTTAGGTTAGGTTAAACTAAACCTAACCTAAAGCAAATAACTGGGTGTGTAAAAACCTGATGTAGCATGAAAAAGGAATAATTTGATTTAGAGTTTTTTAATTAAAATTCTAACACTGGCGAAATTCGGAAAAATAATTAATCATCGTATAAGGTAAAAAAAAAAGAAGTGCTTTCTAAACTTTTCAGTGGAACCTCCCTCCCTCCCTCTCTTCGCTGCCTTAACATAAGCATAAAAATATGAAAAAAAAAAAAAAATAACGTAGAAACTACTGGGTATGAAATGAGCACGGGTGAAAACTTAGCGCAAAGTTGGAGTGAAGTGGGTATTTGTTACACACACACACACACACACACCTTGATTTAAGCGGAAAGCGAAAAAATATTTCTCTCAATTTTTTCTATGCTTTATGAAGCCCTTTCACACTGCAGATATACACAAATTGAAGTGCTAAATATGTTACCGCCAAACGTGTGTATTAAGTTTAAATTTCCTGTAAATTATACGATATTGTAAAAGAGTGGACAATCCATAGTCTTTGCGTGTAGAGAGAGAGAAGCAATTGTTGAAGGCAACCACACTATATTGTATTGTATTTTTCTGTGTGTGGTTAAAGAAGGCACAGAAAAATTCGGGTCACCTGAAGATCAGGGCCCCCAGTCTTCTTTAGTTAACTTTATAAGGCTAACTAACGAAAATATTACGACTTAACTTAACCAATCGTCAAGGGAGTACAGTTGACCTAACGATTGGTTAGGTTAAGTAGTGATATTTTTGTTAGTTAGCCTTATATAACTAACGAAGGCTGGGGGCCCTGATCTTTATTTAGGTGATCCAAAAATTCAACGAGTAGCGTCTTCCTCAAGTTCCGTATGTGAAATTATATGATGTTTGATTAGATTGTTTAAACTCCTTCGCGTCGTCTTTTAAAGTTATATGACGGAGGGGACCTACAGCTTAACGTGGGATCCAAACTACGGGTCACTACATCATATTAACGCAAAGGACGGTTTTCCATCCAGCTACTACCCAGGGGTAGTGTATATCAGTGTATCGATGTCAGAGGAACATAGGATAGGTGTTGCGTTAACATTTTGGTGTAACTACATTATTTTATAGTACGTAATTGGGCATTTTTTGAACCCTTTTCCGTTGAAGTTACAAACGAGTGTAAAGTGGATTTAAGCTTTCAATTTTTTTTCTCTTAACTCTTTCTTTAAGAGGTAAGAATTCCAATTTAATTCCCATTTCTCAATTGTGTTTTCTAGTATATAGTATGTTACAGAGAATCTGTGTAAATATGAAATCTCTAAAATGTTCAAGGATTTCATGTAAGGTTAAGTCGTGATATTTTCGTCAAACCAACGGGAAAATTATTGAATGCCCGGTTAGGTCAGCTGTACGCCCTTGCCGATTGGTTAGGTTAAGTCGTGATATTTTTTTAAAACTTAACGAAAATTTCACGACTTAACCTTGCATGAAATCCCTGAACATTCTAGTGATTTCATGAAATCCCTAGTTACAGATACCCTGTAACACACACATATATATATATATATATATACGCGCTAAGATGGCGTTTAATTATGCTCCGCCCCTTTTGTATTGTAGGCGTGACCTCGCACGGTCTCAGCTGCGAAGTGTGCAAGATGAAGAGTCACAAACGGTGTGCAACAAAGGCATTGAACAACTGCAAGTGGACAACCCTCTCATCGGTCGGCAAGGAGATCATTGAAGAAGAGGATGGGGTGAGTACTGTCCTTAAGTTCATTCGGGATTACTCTCCTTCAGGAGTATTGGGCCTTTTATTTATTTTTTTATTTTTTTATTTATTTGCTAAAGTTTAAGTTTTAATTTTGGATGAAACCTAATAATTTCAAGCAGTCATTTTTATTTGCTCGTGATTGGGGAGGATTGTTTACCAGAAAAATGTATTTTCCGATACACACACACACACCACCTACACCTCGGTGGTGTAATGGTCAGCGTCGCTGGCTACGAATCTATCGACCCCGGGATCGAGACCCGGTGACGGCAGCCGGCGCGCAACAAAACCCAGCTGTTCATCCTTCCACACAATAATGTACGTAGTTGGTTGATAAATGGGTACCCTGTGTGGCCTAGTGGTTAAGACGCTGTGCTGCTGGTGGGGCGTGGTTCGGATTCCACGTTAAACTGTTGGTCTAAGGTGGAGTGAAAAGCGTGACCTTCGTCAGAATAAACAATTCGGGCGGAAGCTAACCAAAGGTGTGTGTGTGTGTGTGTGTATATAATGGCAAGCAACCTGGAAAATGCTTGGAATTCATTCCTGGGCTTATAAACATTGCTTATTATATTACAGGAGGTAGCATTCCTTGGGCCTCCAAGCTACAGAGTACAGATTATAAGAGTTAGTGCTAATGATCAGTTTACGTAGTGTTGTTGAGTAATTTTGTTTCACTGTTACTAAGCGGATATAGGGGTGGGTATTGGTGGGTTTTCATTTTCTCCTTTTTTTCGATCATTTCTAGGCAGTACAACCTATAATTCGCGAGTATACCTGCTGTAATGAAAAAAAGTAAATTAATTAATAAGAGTGGAGCAGATTTTTTTTTTCTTCATTTTCAGTTACAACGTTGTTAAGAATGAAAAATTTTATTTACACACACACACACACACACACACACACACACACACACACACACACTGGCGTAGCCAGAAAAAAAAATTTCGGTGGAGGCTGAATTTTTTTAAATTTTACTTTTTATTTCTTAAATTATGATGTTAAATTATAATTGATATTTTATTGAATGTTATATATATATAATGAAGGTCAATTTGTTTGAAGATTTGGTCAGTTAGGCACACAATAAAGTAAGTGGTTGGTAGATAAATGGGTACCCTAGGTGGCCTAGTGGTTAAGACGCTGGGCTGCTGATGGGGGGTGGTTCGGATTCCACGTTAAACTGTAGGTCTAAGGTGGAGTGAAAAGCTTGACCTTCGTCAGAATGAACAATTCGGGCGGAAGCTAACCAAAGGTGTATATATATATAAATAAACTGCGAACACAGTATAATTAATGTAAAGAACGACGCTTGTGTAGAAGAGCGTTCCGCACAAGATGAGGAGGGAGAACGAGCAAATGAAAAATGAGGTACCTCCCAGGAATCGAACCCGGGATCATCCAATTGCCGGTCGGATATGCTAACCACTGCACTAAGGACCCCGATTAGTCAGTACTCGTAATTCTCCTACATACGAGCGGAATCAAATCCCCTGAGGGGGCACCTTCGCATGCCGTACATATATACATTTTAACTGCAAACAACACAGTATAATTAATGTAAAGAACGACGCTTTTGTAGAAGAGCGTTTCGTACAAGATGAGGAGGCAGAACGAGCAAATGAAAAATGAGGAACCTGGGAAGTACCTCATTTTTCATTTGCACACACACACACACACACACACACACACACACCACACACAGATGCGGAGAGATTTTCTTTTTTCCTTTTGAAACCATGCAGGTATTTTGCTAATGCAAATGAGCCATGCAAGTCCCATAAAACCTACATGTAATTTCATTTATGTATATATGGAACCTTACATTTACTTTACCCAATTTTCTCAAACTTTGTGTAAATTATTATTTATACTACATTTATCCTTAATGAAATTTATTATGCGCATGTTTTATTAGTAATTTTGTTTTTAATTTTGCGACATCCGCGAATCCTTAAAGTTTTTTAAATTAAAAGTCTTTTAATTTAAAAGGTCACAAAGTAAAGATGAATTAAGCGATTGTTCTTAAAAATTCTTATTTAAAATTACTTGCGGGAAGGAAGCCTTATTTCGCAACTGAGGTGCATCTGTTTCTTGTAATTAAAAGTTTTTTTTTAATCTTTAGTTTAAATTTTTTTTTTTTTTTTTACTTCAAAGGGGTGTTTCCTGTTTGGAGCTTGAGATTCCCGGTATCCTGGTACCCAGGACCGGTAATAAAGGTAGTAAATTTTTCATCGTAAAATGCTCGTTATCCCGACGCAGTATAAACCACTGCTGATTAATGTCTTCAAAATTTTATTCAGTCTTAAAAAAAAAAAAAAAAAAAAAAAAAAAAAAAATCGTGATTAGTAAATACGATGCTATATATTATATATATATATATATACGAGGGTAATTCAATAAGTATCCGCACTTTTTATTTTCACATCTGATAGATTATAAACATCACTTCTGAACATAGTCTCCTGTTTTTCAATACAATTAGTCCAGCGATCTACAAGCTTCCTAATGCCATCACAAAAGAATGTTTTTGGCTGTGTGCGTAGCCAGTCATACACCGCCTCCTTCAGGTCATCATCGCCTTGGAATCGCTGACCTCTCAAAGCATCTTTTACTGGTCCAAACAGGTAAAAATCCGAAGGTGCCAGGTCTGGATTGTCGTGTAACAGAATAACACCTTCCGACAATCTCCCTCTCCGTTTTGTGCGGATTGCCTGCTTTAACTCATTCCGAGTTACGTTATGCTAACACTGTTTTGGAATACACGAGGCCCTATCCTTGAACATCTTCTAGAGCGTGGAACTGCAGTAATAAGTGTATTGTATTCTGACATGCTTGGGAATGAGTTAAAGCAAGCAGTTCGCACAAAACGGAGAGGGAGATTGTCAGAAGGTGTTATTCTGTTACACGACAATGCGCGCCCTCATAGCGCTGCACAGACTAGAAAATACCTTCAAGAACTTAAATTTGAAGTTCTCGACCATACAGCCTACAGTCCAGACCTGGCACCTTCGGATTTTTACCTGTTTGGACCAGTAAAAGATGCTTTGAGAGGTCAGCGATTCGAAGGCGATGATGACCTGAAGGAGGCGGTGTATAACTGGCTACGCACACAGCCAAAAACATTCTTTTGTGATGGCATTAGGAAGCTTGTAGATCGCTGGACTAATTCTATTGAGAAACAGGGAGACTATGTTGAGAAGTGATGTGTTTATAATCTATCAGATGTGAAAATAAGAAGTGCGGATCCTTATTGAATTACCCTCGTGTGTGTGTGTGTGTGTGTGTATATATATATATATATATATATATATATGTGTGTGTGTGTGTGTGTATATATATATATAATATATATATATATATATATATGTGTGTGTGTGTGTGTGTGTGTGTTATATATATATATATATATATATATATATATATATATATATATATATGATGAATAAAACCACGAAGGAAAGGAAACAGAATAGTGCTCAAGCGCTTTCGTCTAATGACATCCTCAGGAACACTGAAGTACATAAAGAGTTACAGCCTATATATAGGTTACAGAAAAAAAAAAAATATATATATATATACAATAAACGGAGAAATAAAAATAAAAATTAAACATTAAAGGATTGTGGGAGGAGCATACAAATTTCTAAGGAAAAACTACCGATTTTTAGCACAAGATCAAATGAATTTTCCAACCAATGTTATAGATAATTAAAAAAAAATATACAAATTTACACTGGAAATCTGCCCGGGTTTTAGCACTCTGCCCTTCTTGTTTAAGTTCGATGTATATAAATATAAATTGAAAAATAAAAGTTATTAGAGTAGCATACAAGTTTACCAAAGATTTAGCGTTCTACCCTTCTTATCTAAATCTGTTCTGAAGGAATTCAAGACACACAGTTTATATTGAGCACTACTTCTACTCAAAAGGCACCATACATCGTTAGTGTGTTTTGATTCCCTTTTCAAAGGAATAGTAAAATCATTCCATCCAGGAATAATTTTAGTATGATAGTTGTAAGATTTAATGAGAGGCCTTCCTGCTTCCCTTAATATGGATACTGTGTCATTAAAATACATGTTTTTGAGTTTAAAATGAAAATAATTTGAGCAGAAATTACTAAATTAACACTAAAATTGCCAAATGACTATCTTTGCTCAGTGACAACCCGACTGAGGTCACCATTTTTGTGCGGTCCGGCAGATAATTTAATCTATTCTAAAGTAATCCTACAAAAGGCCTTTTGTTCCGTATTCCACATTGTGGAAATTCACCAGTTTTACCCAACTAAAAATAATTGTCGTTCAGAATTTAAACTGTTAAGTGACTATACGACTTTAACAACAAACAATGGTTTTACAACTTAATCCTTCATGCATGACGCGTAACTATAATTTTTGGAAGATTGTTTTCGCAGTTAAATAAAATAGAAAGTTAAAATGAACGCGTTTCACTGCGAAAGTTTATCGTTTTTTGAGCATTAATGAAATAATCCTTCTCAGAGCTCAAGCACGTGATAGAAAAAACTCGGGAGGTTTGTTATAGACTCTTTTCGGAGAAGTATTAAATTTTATGTCGCCAACCCAAATGAATTTGGAGGAGCCAGAATGGATTGCATTTACCCACTATATCCGTTCGTCACACTTTCGTGTCCGCGCAATATCTTTTGAACCGCACAAAGTACAGGGCTATTCAAAATGATTCATCCGATTTCAACTGAGAATACTTCCGTACCTATCAACCGTGCATCAACTGGGCATACACCACATGAAAGAGGAAATCTCCGAGTTTTACAAGATCACCGCGAGAGGGCTCCAAAGTCACGCCGTGGCCTAGCCTAGCAACAAACAGTCAGTGTGAAAATGGCGTCCGCACAGCAGAAGGCGTTTTGTGTGTGGCAGTTTTCGAGCTGTAAATCGGTAGTCACAGTGCAGCGTGAGTTTCGTCGACGTTACAGAACAGATCCACCGGATGCTCAGAGCATCCGTCGGTGGTATAGGCAGTTCGAGGAAACAGGATGTTTGTGTTTGCATTGTTACTGTCGTAGAGTCAGTGACAACGGACATGCTGGAGCGAGTATGGGAGGAATTCGACTATCGTGTCGACGTTGCTCGTGTAACTAGGGGAAGTCACATTGAGCATTTATGAGGTGAGAGACAAAATTTGGACAGTTTTTGTTTTGGTTGATGTATCACAAATCACACTGTATTTGTAACATTAAAAAATATTCTCATTTGAAATCAGGTGAATCAATTTGAATAGCCCTGTACATTAATGAAATTTCACGCGCACGTGGATCGTTACAAGACCAGTGTGTCATGAACCAAGAATCGGGTCACTGTGTCCAAGTTCTAGGTCACAAATATTTGTGGGGACATCAATGTCGTTTCAATTATTTTTTTTTTATGACTACCCGACAAAATTGGCCACTTTTGTTTGGTTCCGATACTAGTAATTTGAAGCAGGTTCTACTTCGTATAAATAAGTAAATAAATAATAGTGTGAGCGTGTAAACTCGAATTAGATAAATTGCGCGCGCACAGTTTATATTATAGATTAACTTGTACAGGAACTTCTAACTGTAATGTTAATTAAAAGTGATCTGTTGAGTAAATGACGTTCAGACGAATGGCTGTTTTTTAAAAAGTTTCTATTCATTTATATACTGCGTGGTCATTGCAGTTATATGCGCATATTCACGATTTGCGAGGGTGCCCTCTCAGGGCATTGGTTTCTGCCCTATGTGGGAGAATTTCGATTTGTGATTAATCGAGGCCCGTAGCATAATGGTAGCGCGTCCAACCGGCAATTGGAAGGCCCTGGGTTCGATTCCCGGGCGGTTCGCCTCATTTTTTATTTATTCGTTATCTCTCCTCCTCGTGTGCAGAAACGTTCCTTAATACTTATGTCGTTTCTATTCATATATATATATATATATATATATATATATATATTATATATATATATATATATATATATACACATACCGGGTGTCCGAGAATTATCTGTACAATTTTTGGCTGTTATTAAAAGTCAACCATGAAGTGTAGAAATTCCAGTGTTGTCCCATTTTACAGAGAATCTCATTAAGTTTTTTCTGGTACCACGTTTTGACAAGTTTTTTAGAAATGTACGCGGGTGACAGACACTGATGATTTAAAAGCAAGAATCACAGCTGCTATTGAGCGAATTGATGTGGATATGCTGCAGCGTACATGGCAACATTTGGAGTATCGATTGGATGTTTTGCGAATCACTAATGGTGCACATATCGAATGTTTGTAACAACGTTACTTTAATAAAAGAAACTTTTGAAAATACAGATTCTAAATAATCTTGTTTAAGAATTTTACGTGTGTTATCAAGAATTTTATTAAAAGATGAAATTGTACAGATAATGTTCGGACACACTGGAATTTCTAAAAAACTTGTCAAAACTTGATATCAGAAAAAACTTAATGAGATTCTCTGTAAAATGGGACAACACTGGAATTTCTACACTTCATGGTTGACTTTTAATAACAGCCAAAAATTGTCATTTTAAAATTGGTTTTGCTTTGCTGTCACATAAAGGCTCGATCATAATACAAAGAACAAGTTCATTTCTCGCTCTAGCCTCTAGCGTTGATTAATTCTTTTGTTTATCCTGAGAAACGTCGTCGGTTCTCCAGAAAACAAGCGCGCGCGCGCGCGCACACACACGCACACACACACACACCACACACACACACACACAGCCTTTATCTTCGTTGCTGTTAGCAGTCTTATCTATTTCAGCCAAGTTTCATAATAACAGCATTTTTTTTCATTTGCTTGGAAGTTTTGTAAGTAAAACTCATTCGAAATACATTTCACTAAAGAGGAATAAGAAAAGTTGCTTTTAATAAGAGGGGGAATGTGTTTTGTTTACGAAACTAATCGCAAAAACAAATATAAAACTTAATATTCGTAAGTATTGATTTTTTTATTATTATTATTTTCTTTATTAAAAGGAGGAGGAGGAGGAGGAGGAGAGGAGGAGAGGAGGAGGAGGAGGAGGAGGAGAGGAGGAGGAGAGAGAGGAGGAGGAGAGGAGGAGGAGGAGGAGGAGGAGGAGGAGGAGGAGGAGGAGGAGATTTTCATTACGTCTTTTCTCATTTATGGTTCGAGTATTTCTGTAATTGATGTGAAAATAATAATAATGCCGTAAAATGATGCCACAATATATTTTAGACGTTAGAATTTAATCCTTGTTATTGTAAGTTTTTTTGGTTGAACAAATAGTTGGAAATTGTGCGAGAAAAAGTGAACGCATCTTTTTTTTGTTCATTAGAAAATGGATCAATTAATAATAATCGTAACGCTAATTGCGTTTGAAGGTATATGAGCTGCTTCGTGTTAATGATATTAAACTAAAGGTTTGTTACCGAAGGGTCACGTTGATGATGGATGGAAATTTTACTTTTGTTTTTTCTTTTTTATCGATGGTTTCCCGGTCATTCCAGTCGGTGTGTCCGTAAAAATAAATGTTGCAGCCGTTATTCCTCTCCATTTATTGAGTTACGATTGAATCTGAATTAATCCTACAAAAGCCCTTTTGTTTCGTAGACCGCACGTCCTCCGTCAGCGAACCGGCGTCAGAGGGATTCCCGTCACTCCAATCGGCCACGGGTATTTTTGCCTTTCTCGTCTGTGGGCCGTTGGAGTACCATGAATTTTCATTTAAGCCAAAGAACGACAGTGTTTGAGCTCGAGAGAGGGTACGAAACTTTGTACCTCGTTTAAAATTCAATGCAGTCTCGAATTTCTTGGGAATTAATTTTAATGACGTTATAGAGAGGAGTGTAATTAGCAGTAATTAAAATTATTTATAGTTTCATCTTTAATGTAATAATTTTACCAGTCAGAGATTTTTTAATAATAATAATTATTATTATTATTATTATTATAATGATAAGAAAACGTGCGCTTGCTTTTTTTTTCAAAGCCATTTCCTGATGATGGAACAAAAAAGATTAAAATTGTACGCTTGTTTGGTTTCCAATTTGTAGCCTTTAATTTAATATTCATCACTACCATTTTTAATATATATACAGGGTGTCTCAGAAGTCGCGCACAATAGGTTTTATTCAGATTTATGAGGTTTACGAGTCGAAATGATTTGTAAGTGATGTTTAATTACAATCTCTGTTCGAATAATAAAATTAATAGTATGTACAGTTAATCAAAAAAGTTATCTTAAAATAATTAAATTGGATGAAGCTACATTAGACAACCGTGCTCGTCTTCTGAAACACGATTGTCTAATGTAGCTTCATTCAATATAATTATTTTGAGATAGCTTTTTGATTAACTGTACATACTATAATTTTATTATTCAAACATATATTGTACACGTAATTAAACATCACTTATAAATCATTTCGACTCGTAAACCTCGTAAAAAATACAGGCCTTTTTTTAGCTTTATTCTTTTACCCCCCGCCCCCCCAGTCTAAGCCATAGAAAATCCATTTACAGTGTGTCCGTAAAGTCATGGTGGGATTTTAAATAGCTATATTATTGCCACGAAACATGATAATGAGATGAAAAAAAGGCAAATTGAAGAACAACTCTAAAAGAATAACTTTATTTAACGTAGTTCGATATGGGCTCCTCTGGTAGCCCTGCAGACATCTAGGCGGTGATTCAATTCCAGCCACACACGCCCAAGAACATCAGGAGTGACGGATGCGATAGCTTCCGTGATTCGCTCGTGCGAGTGATGAATATCCCTAATGGGTACACTGTACACGCTTTGCTTGACGTAACCCCACAAATGAAAGTCCAAAGGTGTCAGGTCCGGAGAGCGTGGAGGCCATGGCTTCCATCCTCCTCTTCCTATCCATCTCTGTGGAAATTTTTCATTAAGGAATTCTCGAACAACGTTGGCATAGTGCGGAGGAGCACCATCTTGCTGAAAGATAACATTATTGTCAATAAATTGGGGTACTGCAAAATGTTCCAACATAGCGAGGTAGTTGTGTGACGTCACAGTGGGTTCCGCGAAGAAAAATGGGCCAATCACTCGATCTCGTGCTAGAGCACACCACACATTAACTTTCGGGCTATTACGCTCATGTTCAACATAGGCATGTGGACAGCCTAGACTAACTACGAGATAAAGGTTAAGCTTAGCCTGGACTAACTACAAGATACAACTTTGAGAGTTGTTCTTAAATTTGGCATTGTTTCATCTCATTATCATGTTTCGTTGCAATAATATAGCTATTTAAAATCCCACCATGACTTTACGGACACTGTATATAAAAATTGAATATATATCATAGTTCGGGTAAATAATTTGTTTGTTGTTGTTTTAATTAAACTTTGACGGACAGGCAACAGCAAATCTTTAATAACTATTTTCAGCTTTTTGTATTCCAGATTAAAAAAAAATATATAGATATAGTTATTAAAATGCTTGATAAATGTTTTACCCCCTTCACCGCCACGTTATGGTACAACGAATATATGCGGGTATGGCGTGGCAGGTACGGATTTATGGCAACGAATATATGCGAGTTTGGCGGTGAAATGGTTAAGAAAAGCAAAGAAAAAAAATATCCAACACGCGTGTAAAGATTACAAAAGATTCTCACTTAACTTTAGACTTAAGCCTTGGAGCTAGTATTACCAATTTATTTTCTCTTCTTTTCGCGTATAGCTACGCGTTTCTCTCGGAAAATAGTTTCTGCACCAAAATTTAACTTCAGCCAAAGTGCGTTCGTTTTGTCTTCTCGTTTGTGCCAAGTGAAAGAGACTTCGTTTTACTTTTATATTAGTAAAGGTTAGTTTAGTTTAGTTTTATTTTCCGGTAGATTAATATACAGTATCGTTAAAAACTTAGTACAGTCGAAAGGTACAGTGCGTTTTGGCCCATTCAAAACCCTAGAATATAAACACATTTTTGGGCCACAAGTTTAATTTTTGGCGCAAACGTTATTAGCACCATTTCTGTAATTCCACCAAGGTCGTATACCGACGCTTCAAGTTTGTTTTTTTTCTCCCCCCCCGGAGTGTTTTCGTGATGTACCGTATCTGTCGGATCCGACATTGGTTTTTTTTTTTACCAAAATCAACCTAAAATCACAACTTTCAATTTTCCAAAGTAGAAAAATTTTGGCTTTGATCGTGTCGAAGTGTCGGAGTTTGCCTATATTTTAAAGTAAATCCCGTAATCACTGTACGAGTTTGTTCCCGGCGGTCCTGATTCGGACTGCAGTCCGCGTATGGGTGATCCCAGCCTTAGAGAGGATATACTGTATTTTTAATTCTCTTCTAGACATTTTTAATAGTTAGAAGCAATCAGGCATATTCAGAACCCTAACCATACCATGATAGACTATATTAGAATACTTATGGATATGTTAATTTTATTATATATTTAACTAATTATTATTATTATTATATATTATAAATTTAACTAATAAATTATTCATAATACTCAACATCTCTAGTTAATATTATCATGGGATATGATTAAAAGTTTTTTATGTTTTTATCCCTTTTAAAGTTTGTATTTCATTATGTATTTAATTGAATCACATTTTAGTATAATAAAATACATTAAAAATAGATCATAATAAATTACTCTTAATATTCAATAGTAACGGTTAATATAATCTTAGTAAAAAGAGTTACGTCAGTATAGATAGTGATATATATATATATATATATTATATATATATATATAATATATATATATATATATATATCCCTTTGTTTTGTCCGGAGCGATAGGGCGCGTCCCTCTGTGGCGAATGTGGGAATACACCTTTCTTCGGTGTAAGGGCTTTCTCTGCCCTCGTGGACCATTGGGCCCGTTTGGGGACCCGGCTGATCTCCTGCTTCTTTTTCTTTCTTTCTCCTTTAACCCATTTTTTCTGGCTTCTCCCTGTTTATTTTGGTGTTGTTCTTTGGACTTTGATTTTGACCCTTTCCTTGGCCCTTGGGTGTGGGTGGTGGTTGCCCTGCACCCTTGTCGCTTTCCAACCAAACCCAAACCCTGTCCCTGCCACTTTTCACCGCGCGTTGGATGAGAGTGGCCGCCTTTCAGGCACAGGGACTGGGTGCGGGCGTATCTCCCCTGCGTGACATCTATCGGCGGTGGGACCAAGTGTGCCCACACTTCGCCTTTCCCTTGTTGGAGTCGGTGGTGGCTGGATGCGCGCGGGGATGAAGTTCTTTTTTGTTTTGCTATGGACACTTCTCCCCCTCGGCCTACGACTACTGCTTCTCATTCCCGGACTACTCCTTCTCTCAACACTCGGGTGGTGGGCAACCAGGCCCTCGAGTCCTTTACCACTGGAAGACCGCAACCTAATGGGGTTGACCCCCCTGTGGAAGCGGAACGCTTGCACTCTCCTTTTCCGTTGCCGACCCTAGTCCGTCCCTCGACTACGCCCTTGGACCTACACTCTCTGGAGCAGGGGTCTCGCCCCAGCCCACTTCAGCCACCTTCGGGCAAGCCAAGTTCCACCGAGGACTTGCCCCCACAACCTGGCTTCTTGCTCTCCCCATATGCCCCCCTCACCCGCCGTCAGCCCACCTCCCCACGGAGAGAGCCTCGCGGCGGACGGGGGAGCCAGCATTCACGGCCGTCCTATCGACCGTTGAATATCCCAGTCTATTTCGACTCTACAGCCTCCCTCTCCCTCCCAAGTCTCCACAAATTCCTGGTGATTCGGCCTACATCTGGGTCCCTCCCGAACAACTCTGAACGGACGTTCCAGGCGATCCGAACCCACAGCAACTCCAGCCGCTATGACGTACGCCCACAGAGGGATGGCTCCCTCCTCATAAAATCACGCTCAGCCGCAGAGACGAAAGCCCTACTCTCCGTCACTGAGGTCCTTGGATGCTCGGTGTCCGTTTCCCCACACCCTCGCCTGAACCAGAGTCAGGGCACTATTTACGCCACCCGCCTATTGTCGGTCGCAGTGAACGAGCTCCTGGAGGACCTCGCACCCCAAGGAGTCACTAAGATCTATCGTTTCACATCCCGACAGGGTGGCACCCCCTCCCCCACCCCACGTCTGCTCCTTACTTTCAACACACTAATCCCCCCCGGCCGCATTGTATGGGGTATGGGAGACCGCGCCTCATGCGAGTTTTCTATCCGCCCATACGTCCCAGACCCGACCCTTGCTTCAAATGCAACAAATTCGGACACGTTAGCTCCGCTTGTCGACAGCCGCATCAATTGTGTTCACTGTGGACGACTCGCTCACCCTGACAGGTGCCCCAATACGCCCAAATGCTCCAACTGTGAAGGTGCACACCCCTCTTCATCTCGAGAATGCCTTTTCTTCAGGTTCGAGAAGGATGTCCGAGGCCTACAGGTGACGGACTTCCTTAGCCCCCGTGAGGCACGCGACAGGGTGCGGAGTCGGGAGGTGAGGCGGGGGTGTCCTATGCCGCTGCTCTCGGCTCTATCATCTCGGCACGCCGCCCTGGCCTGCCGCCGAAACCCCCCAAGCCACTGCTCTCTGTTCCCCTCAAAGAAAACCCTCGCAGGACCCGACGGTTTCCTGTCCCCCTGCCATTCCTCCTCTTCCCGCATCTCACCTGCCACGAATTCCCCAGGTGTCTGGGACCAGGACACCCAGGTCCCATCCACCTCAAACCCCGCCTTCCCAGTACCCCCTGCACACGCCCGAACCTGCGCCCGGACAAGCCGTCGAGGCGGAGACGCCGGAGCGTGTCACCGGACCCTCCGGCCTTCCAACGTCTCTCTCCCTCTTCCCCTCGGACCAAGAAGACGGCTCGGATCCTCACTCCGCCCCCACGCCTACTACCATGTCCATCTCTCCCCATCGTAGAAGTCCCACCACTCTACCCCCACAGACCCTGACAATAGTGGCTGAGATCCACGACCCGCCCCGGACGACGGGACCCAGTCCGAACAATATCCTCTCCCCCGAGGATCCGGTGGATGCGGCCCTGGCGCGGCTGCACGGTGTGACCGAGGGAAGCTCGGCCGCGCCCACGCCCACGAGTCTTATGGATCTGCCCTTGCCTCCTGGTGCCATTTTCTCCACCCCTCCACGAGACTACTCTGATTCACCTCCTTCCACCCCTATCGTACCTATTCCCCCAACATCCCCGGCCCCCTCCTTGTCAGCTACCCTGTGTACGCCCTCCCTCCCACCCGCCCAGTCTTTTTGGTACCCCTTATCACCACCTCGAGTCCGCCATGAGACCCCGGACAGGCGGGGTAGCGCCACTTTTGGGGCTGCCGTGCCCCCTCCTGGTCCGACCAGAGAAGCCCGTCACAATACATCCGACCCTCTCAGCCCACGATGTTCCTCTGCCTGCCGTGATCCACGCCTCCGGTCTCGCTCGGCTGACTCGATCCCGCCACCTCCGCGGGGTTCGACAGGCCGACCGATTCCTTCCATGGTGAATTGTAGATAGCCAGCCATGCTCCCGACCAAGCCTTCAATTTCGCGAACTCCGGATCCCTCTTCATACTCCAACCTCCTACTGCGATCCACACTCGCCGACGGCCCCTACTTTTCAACGGAAGCGATTCTCTTCTTCCTTACTCACTCCCAGCTGCTCCATCGCATTTAAAACCGTACCCCTCCTACCCACTATCCAGTGACTGACCCTTACTCACTTCCCTAGTCTACCACCCCCAACACAGTAACATCACCCAATCACCGCCTCGCCGAGATATGTACCGCCCTTTTAGGTACGAATCGGCGGTAAATCAGAAAAAAAAATATATATGTATATATATGTATATATATATATATATATATGTAATATGAAAAATAGAAGACCAATTGGTTGCCATAACAACCGCCTGAACCTCTTCTTTACGCGAGTAAGGAATGAGAGAAAGCGCAATTCTATTTTATTCAAAATTCGAAAGTCTTTATTCAGAAGAGAATACGAGAGAGAGTTAGTTTTACGATCTTTAGATATTTGATATGACATTAATATATATTCATAGTATTGTACTCGAATCTGAATATGCCGTTGGAAGCATGGAGGCTTTTTAGACGATTAATGGCATTTAGTTTATTACATAAAGTGAAAGTGGCGAGTAATAGTAATAGCTAATAATAATAATAAATACAATATAAAGTTTAGTAAATGTTACATAATTTTAAATTAAATGATTTATTGTATGTTTAGTAGAAAATAAATGATGCTTAGTTGATTATAAAATGGGGACTTCTCAGTTCTCACTACAGTAAAAATGGCAGTTCGTCAACTTCAGATTCAGTAATTTAATTTACGGTATTGACAGTATTTGAAGCGTTGGTCATGATGGGAAGATTAGGGTAATACGGTAATAGAAATAATAACAGGTAAGAAAAAATATAACACACACACACACACACCACACACACAACACACACACACACACACACACTGTAAAACAGAATATTTAAAAAAATATAAAAATTAAATGAAAAATTTTCTAACCTAATCTTATAGTATAAATTTCAATATAATTTTAAATTTTTATAATTCTATGATTAATTCTATAATTTATAATTAGTGTTCGTTAATTAGAATAGAATTTAATTTATATTTTATTTAATTAGGCCTAACCGGTCTTTTATTTCGCGTTAGTTTCAATGACGTCATTTAAGTTTATTTTTAATTTAAACGATGAGAAGGAAGTTCCATAATTTATTTGCGGATTGGCGTTCATATTATTGGTCTTAATGGTAATGGTTTAAAACGGGGTGGTAAACCTTCATTATGTGGCGGGAAAATGTGGCGGGTGCCACATGAATTGTCGGTCGACAATCTGAGGGTGCGGGTAAACATTAGCACAGCTCTTCATTCCCGTGAACTCCAAGATTCGTTTTTGCACCGTTTAGTGACTGGTGATGAAAAGTGAATACTGTACCAGAATGTTAAGCGCCGTCGACAGTGGGTTTGTGCCGGAGAACCAGCGACACCACAGCCAAAACCAAATCTTCGCCCTCGGAAGGTGTTGCTTAGTGTTTGGTGGGATAAAAGTGGTGTAATATACTTTGAAACCTTACCACACAACCAAACAATCACCGCTCAAGTCTACTGTCAACAACTGGATCGATTGAGCACTGCACTAAAAGAAAAGAAACCTTGTTTGGTTAATCGGAAAGGAATCGTGTTCCACCACGACAACGCACGTCCTCATACCGCTCGGATCACTTCTGCAAAAATTGAGGAGCTTGGGTGGGAAAAACTTCCACATCCTCCATATTCTTCAGACCGAGCGCCTTCAGATTATCATATCTTCAGGAGTCTGCAAAACTATCTTGACGAGAAACAGTATACTTCTTTAGATGACCCGCACACCAGTCTTTGTACGTTTTTTGCCTCAAAACCGCCTGAATTTTATAAACATGGCATTGAAAAGCTTGTAGGACGTTGGCAGAGTGTCATTGATTCCGATGGAAAATATATACTAGATTAAAAAGTTTCAGTTGAGTTTTTTTTGTCCTTCAAATTCCGATCTAAAAAACATTACTTATGGGATGACCTCATAAATTGATGAAACTTCACATACACATTTGGATGATCGTAAGACGATGTGTTTTGACCAAGAATCAGATCCTTCCATCAAAAGTCAACGTTACAGATATGCGGAGGGTCATTGTTGGTGTTCCGACATAATTTTTGCTTGCAATAATTTACCTTTTTTTCAAAGCATGGATTTGTAAATGTTAGAATGGATACATTATACTTCTGACCATGATATATATATATATATATATATATAATTTTTTTTTTTTAAGTTCGGGAAGAACCGATTCGCCTCTATTTAAAAGGGCATATCTCAGCGGAAAAACAAAGAAAAAGTGAGAGGAAAGACAGAGGAAAAAGAAAGGGTGGAGGGGACAGTCGAAGTGGAAAAAGACCAAGGATGAGAAAGACTGCAGGGTCGAGCCCCATCATCCTTGGGTGCTAGGGCCGGGATGGCGCACGTGAAACCTCCAGGAACAAGCACGTACAAACGAGCACAAAGAGCACTCAAAAGCACGAGCTTAGAACCCCCTTGCGGGGAATATATATATATATATATATATATATATATATATATATATATATATATATATATATATATATATATATATATATATATATATATATATATATATATATATATATATATATATATATATATATATATATATGTGTGTATGTATATATGTATATATATAATATTATATATTATATTATATTATATTATATTATATTAATGGAGTGCTGAACTTAATCTTTCATAAGTATTCTTTTCGTGACAAATTTTATGAATTCCTTTTTCCCCAAAAGATATTGCAGAGAATTCTTTTAAAAGATGTCAGTCAACGAAGGATTTATCTATTCCATGCATTATTTTTCAGCCTTGAAATCAAAGGAAGAGGACTTTAAATATATATATACAGGGTGTCTCAAAAGTCACTATCTATTTTGAAAAATAATGGGAATTACGAAAAACTGGTTTAAGACATGAAAAATATATTTATTTCAAAGTAAGTGCCACAAAGAATTAGTGCTATTTATTTATCTGTCTCCACATGGCGACCATCAGTGTGTCTACAGAGCTCAAAACGATAAGTTGTTTCCCGGAACACACTTTCCAGCATTTGAGGTGTTATTTTCTGAACTGCATCGGTAATACGATTTCGAAGTTCGGCTACATCACTAATTCTTCTACCAGTGTACACCTTAGACTTAATGAAACCCCAGGCGAAAAAATCTAATGGTGTTAAATCGGATGAACGTGCTGCCCATGGTTGTGTTCCTCCACGACCAATCCAGCGACCGGGGAAGCGTCTGTCAAGATAATCACGTACAATTATTGCATAATGGCACGGTGCTCCATCCTGCTGAAAAACTACTGTGTCAAGAATGCCATCTGTAAGAAGTTGAGGTTCGAGGAATTGTTCAAGCATGTCAAGATGGGTCTCAAATGGAAAATTTATAAATTACACAAAATTCTAAATAAACCAATTAACTTTTTTTAAATACACAAATTTGCACCAGAAGTACATTATCTTTATGCCAGCATAGCATTTTTAAAAAAAACATCTAATGTCACCGAAATAGATAGTGACTTTTGAGACACCCTGTATATATAGTATGCAGAAATGTAAGTGTTGAATTGAATTATATGTTTCGGCGGAGAATACATATGGGTTTGTGTGTGGGCAGGTTGATTTAGTTTGAGTAACTGAATTGTCTACGGTAGGAAATGTTGTTAGTGCGCGCGAATGGCTGTACAAGTGAATTTACATAACTATTTAATATTAGATACCGCCATTGTCACACACATCAAATTCTTAATAGGCATTGTAATATATTTTATGGGTTACGTAATTGACAGGTTGTCCACCTCTCGTTGGAATATAACCTTGTATAATATATATATATATATATATATATATATATATATATATATATATATATATATATTTTATATATATATACTTGGTTGAATTGTTTGTTCTTAGGGAAGCGTAGCTTAGTGAGAAATAGGACGACGAAAAGATGGTACATGTTTATTTACAGACGTTTCGGAAAAGTTCAATTTCCATCATCAGTGCTGAAAAGTTTAAAAACAAATATAAATAAATAAGTATAATAAACAAAAACGAACAATAAATTAAAATGGCGCAGAAGTAGCGATAATTAGCGAGAATTAATAGTATGGTGACTATATATATTAAATTAGAAGATTAAAAATTAAATGATATAAAGTATAAAAGTATGGACGATAAATGAAATATAAAACGGTTAAAAGGTGAAACAGAATTGAGGGGGTTCTTACCACATTGTTAACGTAATGAGAGACTAATTGTACAGAAGAATGGGAATTGTTGCTTGTTGAAAAAATTCCATATTAGAAAGATGGAGCCAGGCGGAGTGATGGTGGATTTCTTTGGAGTTTGAGAGTTTATTTGGCGATGTTTAAATTGAAAGCGGAACTGTAGTCGTTGAGGGTTGGCTGGATACTGAGGATATAAAGGGACTCAAGTATGCGGAGGTCGATTAGTTGGTTGGCTGAATTAACGATTTTGAAATTGGAGGGAAGTAACGGGTGGTTGTGAAGGTGGCAATGATCTCTTATTGCTGATTTGAAAGGTTTGTTCAAGGGCTGTGAAGTTCTTGTAGAAATCCCACGATGCTCGTCCACTCTTGTTTGATATTGGCGGATGGTAATGCCAATATAGTTTGCTTTGCAGCGAACACAATTAAAAGCGTATATATATATATATATATATATAATGTGTTTTTTTTTTTAAAGTATAATACTATGGAAATGGTTGAACGATAGATGCTCTAATTGTTGTTGGTGGAGGCGAAATGAAATTTGATTTGAGGGTAAAGCGGGGTGAGTAAGAGACGAAGTTCTGAAAGTATTTTGTGGCTAATGTGGTCATAATAGGGGAATGAAAAATATTGTACGTCTTTTTTAACAGTGGGAACTTTAAGGGGGTTTGATAAATATTATTAAGAAAGTTTCTGGTTAAACATTGTAACATGTTTTGGGAAGGAGTTATTAATGCTGAAGTTATGAATGAACTCTATTTCATGGTGGAAGGATAAGTACGAGGAGCATAGATGATAGGCGCGGTGGATTAAAATTTTAATACTGTTTATTTTATATAGCGAAGGGGTGTGACTTAGTAAATTAGTAGCTATGCCTGTGTACGTGGGTTTTCGATATATGGAAGTGTTGAATTTGTTGTTTTGTTTAGTTATTGTAATATCTAGGAAGGGTAAGGTGTTATTGGATTCGTCTTCTTTGGTGAACTTAATGTTTTTTATGTTGGGAATAAAGGTAGTTAAGAAAAAGGGGGGCGTGGTTGGCATTGCGAAAAAGGAGAAAGGTGTCATCGACGTATCTTTTATATAGGTGTGGTTCATAATGAGTGGGGCAATGAAGTAGCCAGTTATTTTCGTGATGGCTGAGGAAGATGTTGGCTAAAGTGGCACTTATGGGGGATCCCACAGCTAGTGAGTCGGTTTGTTGATAAAGTTGTTGGTTAACGGAAAAATAGGTGACTGAGGCGGCAAGCGTAAGCAGTTTGGTAAATTCTTGTTTTGTTAGATTCAAAACTGTGTTCGGATTGTTGGCGGAAAGGCTGTTAATACAGATATCGATGGCTTCTTTAATTGGAACGTTGGTGTAGAGAGAGACTATATCGAAACTATGCATATGGAGGTTATTTGAGTTATTTATGGTCCATATTTCTTTAGCGAATTCGTAGGAGTTGGTGACGGAGTATTCGCTTTGAGTTAGGGGGGTTAAAGTGGGAATTAGGAATTTTGAAAGTTTGTAATTGTGGGCAGTACCATCCGCCAATATCCAACAAGAGTGGACGAGCATCGTGGGATTTCTACAAGAAATTCACAGCCGTTGAACAAACCTTCCAAATCAGCAATAAGAGATCATTGCCACCTTCACAACCACCCGTTACTTCCCTCCAATTTCAAAATCGTTAATTCAGCCAACCAACTAATCGACCTCCGCATACTTGAGTCCCTTTATATCCTCAGTATCCAGCCAACCCTCAACGACTACAGTTCCGCTTTCAATTTAAACATCGCCAAATAAACTCTCAAACTCCAAAGAAATCCACCATCACTCCGCCTGGCTCCATCTTTCTAATATGGAATTTTTTCAACAAGCAACAATTCCCAATCTTCTGTACAATTAGTCTCTCATTACGTTAACAATGTGGTAAGAACCCCCTCAATTCTGTTTCACCTTTTAACCGTTTTATATTTCACTTATCGTCCATACTTTTATACTTTATATCATTTAATTTTTAATCTTCTAATTTAATATATATTGTCACCATGCTATTAATTCTCTCTAATTATCGCTAATTCTTGCGCCATTTTAATTTACTGTTCGTTTTTGTTTATTATACTTATTTATTTCTATTTGTTTTTTAACTTTTTAGCACTGATGATGGAAATTGAACTTTTTCGAAACGTCTGTAAATAAACATGTACCATCTTTTCGTCGTCCTATTCCTCACTATATATATATATATATAATAAAAGGACGTGTGTGTGTGTGTCTTTTCCAGCCATTACTCAAAAATGGAAGCAGTTACAAACCTGAAACTTCACACACACATGTTGATTAGGTCTCGAGGTTGTGCACCTGGGTGTTAATAAATTAATTAATTTAAAAAAATTGAATGACGTCATCGAGATCATTACGTCATTACGTGTATATATAATATATCGAAACCTTTGGTAAAATTATTGAATACCCGGTTAGGTTCATTGAATGCCAGGTTGGGTCATCTGTACGCCGTTGACGATTGGTTAGGTTAAGTCGTGATATTTTCGTTAGCTTTAACGAAAATATCACGACTTAACCAATCGTCAAGGGCGTAAAATTAACCTACCCGGGCATTCATTTGACCTAACCGGGCATTCAGTTTACCTAACCAGGCATATATATATATATATATATATATACACACACTTTAGCTTACTTTAGGGTATACTTTAAGGGAGTTTGAACGACGGTTCAGAATACACCTGTGGTCGACCCCTCTGCAGCATCCCGCCTCATTTGCTTGATTAGGTGCAGGAAATTGCTGTCTGATCTCCTCCTACCCTCGTAGCCAGCCACGCATGGCTGGTCAGGGACTTTGCACAGGAATCTGTCCAGATGGTTCTTGAAGTTATTCAGGTCGGTGTGCTGGAGATTCCTCTACTTTTGGTAGGACATTGAAAAGCTTTGGGCCTCGTATTCTGAGGGTATTTTCCATCCTCGTTTTCATGGCCCCTTGTCCCACCGCAGCTGGGACCGTACAAAATCTGCCTCTTCTCTCATTCCAGTTTGTTTCTGTTTAATTTCTAAGGTTAGGGACAGAGGCCTCAAGTATTTTCCATATGTATATTATTGTGTACCGCTCGCGCCTTCTTTCGAGAGAGTAGAGTTCCAGGGATTGTAGTCGAGACCAGTAGTCGTCACCTTCCGTTTCCTCTATCTTAAACGTAAAAGTCCTTTGTATAGCTTCAATGTTCGCAATGTGTCGTTATCTGTGTGGGCTTGCGAGTACTGAGCAATACTCAATTATTGGTAGGACTAGACTCTTCCATAATTTGAGCATGACGTTTGCTTTTCTGCTGCGGAAGCTCTTCCAGATGATTCCCATTATTTTTCTAGCCGTTGTAATTTTGATGTTATGGTGCTCTCTGAATTCTGCATCCGATGACATTATTACTCCAAGATCCCTGACTTGTGGATTTGGTGTTATCTGTTTGGCTTGCATAGTTTTGTACACCATATCTTAGAAGTTGGAATTTTTCTTCGTTAAACTTCATATTATTGTCTTTTACCCACTGGAATATTGTTTCAATGTCGTTTTGTAACTTTCTTAAGTCACCTTCGTTCAATATTTCTTTACATATCTTTGTCTCATCTGCGAAGCATGATACAATACTGTCCTTAATATCTGCATCAATATCTGCAAACATTATTATGAACAGCAAGGGAACTAATACTGTCCCTTGTGGGACAGAGCTCACGACTTCCGAGACTTTCGATTTAACTCCGTTTACCACCACTCTTTGTGTTCTTTGCGTCAAAAAATTAAATACCCACCTTCCTAGCTTTCCAGTAATTTCTGTATTCTTAAGTTTGTGTGCTATGATTCCATGGTCACATTTATCGAAGGCTTTTGCAAAGTCCGTATATATTACATCTATGTTTTGTCCTCGACACAATTTTTCTAATATTTTCTCCTGGTGGTCTAGTAGCTGTGAGAGGCATGATCTTCCCGCCCTGAAGCCATGTTGATTTGGGTTGTATAAGTCTTTTTCTTGTAGGTAGTAGGTAGTTTTGCCGCTAATTATACGTTCAAAACACTTTATAAGGTGTGAGGTGAGAGCCACTGGCCGATAATTCTTGGGCATTGCTCTGTTACCTCCTTTAAATAGGGAGGCAATGTTCGCGTTCTTTAAGTGGAGTGGAACTTGTCCTATGTCGAGTGATTTCCTTCATAGTAAGTATAGCGGTTTGGCAATACTCTTTGCATTTCTTTAGAAACTTGGCACTCTTCTCCATGTGTCTGGCCCTGGCGCTGAATTGTCTCGCATCTGTAATAAGGCCGTAATTACATCTTCCGTGAACTCCAAGTCCATTAATAGGTTTGTGCCGAATTTGTTCTTGTTGATCTGTATCTGTGTCGAAAAATTCGTCTGGATTTTCCACTTCCATCTCGGACTTAGGGGTGCGAAACACAGAGTTAAATTGTTCCCAAAGCAGTTCACTTATTTCTTTCGGTTCATTTGTGTATTCGGCGTCCCCGTCTATCAGCGGACCAATACTCTCCTTACACTGCATTTTCCTTTTCGCAGACGTGTAGAAGTATTTTTTTTTTCTGCTACCTTGTTTTCTTCCTCGTTTGTCTTATGTATGAATGTTTGCTTTAGGTCCATTTCTATTTCGCCAAGTTTCCCCTCTCGTTTAAGTGTCTCTGCATCAGTTCTGCATCTGTGGAGATGTTTGACGGTTTGTCTTCGTTGCCTGAATAGTGTCCTGATTTTCCTCTCGAGCTTGCTACGTTTTCTTTCCTCTCTCTGGAATATGTTTCAGTATTATATATATATATATATATATATATATATTTTTTTTTTTTTTTTTTAGTTCAGGAAGAACCGATTCGCCTCTATTTAAAGGGCATATCTCAGCGGAAAAACAAAGAAAAAGTGAGAGGAAAGACAGAGGAAAAAGAAAGGGTGGAGGGGACAGTCGAAGTGGAAAAAAGACCAAGGATGACAAGGACTGCAGAGCGAGCCCCATCATCCTTGGGTGCTAGGGCCGGGAGGGCGCACGTGAAGCCTCCAGGAACAAGCACGTACAAACGAGCACAAAGAGCACTCAAGAGCACGAGCTTAGAACCCCCTTGCGGGGATATATATATATATATATATATAATATATATATATATACCTTATGAACCTTATGTTGTTTCGTGCGTTGGTCTCTTCACACGGAGGTGAAGCTGGTGGCCCCGCCTCTAGGTCTGGCCTGGTGGAGGAGCGAGTTGCTTTCTTGCGCGCAGTGTTGTTTGAATGGTAATTGGGTTTAGTTTTAGGTTTGGTACCAGTTTTTCGATCATTTTCCATATGTAGATTATGATGTACCTCTCTTCTTCTTTCCAGTGAGTACAGATTTAGTTTACGTAGTCTTTCCCAGTAGTTCAGTTCTTTGCAGCCATCAATCTTGGCTGTGAAATGCCTTTGCGTTTCTTCTAGTTTATTAGTTTCTTCCTTTTTATATGGGGACGTCAAAACTGAGCAGTATTCAAGTTTTGGTATAATCAGTGTTTTTAGCAGGGGAATCATTACTGTCCTGTCCCTTCTCTTGAACGTTTAGAACCTGTCCGGCGACTCTTTTTGCTTTATTTATCGCTATCTGATTTTGTGTTTCGAATTTCGCATCATCTGTTATTATTATCCCGAGATCAATCGCTTTCATGCTTCTCTGAATTTCCTGTCTATCTGGAGCATAATATGCAGTCTGTTTAAGTTCTTCTTTTCTACCATATATTAAGAGCTGAAATTTCTCGGCGTTGAATGACATGTTGTTGTCTTCTGACCATTTGTATATTTTGTTCGTGTCCCTCTGCAAGGCCTCCACGTCATGTACATCGCTGATTTTTCTGCTGATCTTTGTATCGTCTGCAAAGGATGTTACTATACTATTGCTGTTTACTCCGCTGTCTATGTCTGTTAGCATGATAATGAACAGGAGTGGGGCCAGTACTGTCCCTTGTGGTACTGAG
>JAJOZX010001883.1:397500-512500 GCA_023014485.1 Bathynomus jamesi | reverse complement strand
ACACCACAGATGCTCGATAATGTTAAGATCCGGGGATTGTGGAGGCCAATCCAAGCGTTCTACTTCACTAACCTGCTCTTCAAACCAGTTTTTAACGACCCCAGCGGTGTGGATTGGTGCATTATCATCCTGGAAGACGGCGCCGCCATTGGGAAACAGCGTTTGGACCATGGGATGGACCTGGTCAGCCAATATTGACAGATAGACCTGGGCGTTAACCCTACCATGCAGTACTACAGCTGGGCCAAGAGTATTCCACGATATTGCTGCCCAAACCATCACAGATCCGCCTCCATGCTTAACGGTTGGGGTCAGGCAGTCGGGGTCATAAGCATCTTTAGGCTGTCTCCAGACGTAAACTCGACCGGAACATGGAAATAGCGTAAAGGAGGATTCGTCGGAGTAGACTACATTCTTCCACCGGTCCATTGACCAATTCTTATGGTCATTACACCATTTTCTGCGCCGCTCAATGTTGATGTGCGAAAGGAAGGGTTTGGCAATTGCAGCCCTCCATGGTATCCAGCTCCATGGAGCTCGCGACGTACAGTTCTGGTCGATACCGGGCTTGCAAGATGCTGGTTAAGCTCTGCAGTCACTTTTGGAGCTGTGGTCTTATGGTTCTTTGTCACAATGCGCTTTAGCACCCGGCGGTCTCGATCACACAGCTTCTTCTTGCGTCCACTATTGCATTTGTCGGTGCTTGTCTTTCCATGGTTTTGGTATGCAGACATGACCATAGAGACAGTTCCTCTGGATACATTGAACATCTGAGCGGTTTTCGTCACCGATGCACCAGCCATCCGCGCTCCGACAATTTGCCCTCTCTGGAAGTCTGACAGGTCTTTCATAACTGCTAATTCATAATTCACTCAGATCTGTAAAAATAACGTGAGGGTTATAACATGACGTATACACTCTCTGTTACCCATTTAAATAGGTTTGCCAGTCATTTGACCGTTTACTTTGTGTCTGAGCAGTCCGTAAAGATAACCGGTGAAATCGGCGGGTGTTCATATTATTTTGTCTAACCCCTGTGTGTATATATATATATATATATATATATATACATATATATATATATATATATATATATATATATATATATATATAATATATAATATAATTTAGGGTGGTCCACAAAATGGAAGTATTTTAAATTCTTCCTCCCAGGGTTTCATTAGGTTCCTTTTCCCAAAAAACTTCTCTGCGCAAAATTTGGGTTCAATCGGTTAATATTTAGAGGTGGCTCAACTACCCCCAGAAGTCCACATTCATGGCTTCTGGGTCCCCCCCATATATATGGGTATTATCCGCTTGTTGGCGGGGGTATCATGGCTGACCAGGCTACTCATTGTTGCCCAGCTAAGATTGTGGACTTGTTAGAATCAGGAAACCTCTTTCGGTGCTCATCCACCACACTTAAGAGAAACTGGAGTTGATCTTCTTTCGTCAGAGTTCCGCTGAAGGTCTGAATGAGAGCTACTGCCCTTTCAGCATGATCATTAACTACTTTGATGTTTCCTATGATTCTTTTAGCTTCTTGGAAGTTTTCATTCTCCTCCCAGGTGCTGGGGTCATCATCAAGAAAACTAATATTGATCGGTAGGGCCTTAAGAAGCTTTAATGAGTTCTTTGTGGCAAGAGTTTCTAATTTCAGTGTTGCTTTGCATTCTTTGAGTCTTCTTCTCTTTAAGAAGTCTAATGACCCCTCCTTTTCCCTCATACACTGGACCATGATTCCCTTGGTGTCTGGTGCAACAGTTTGATCGAAGAGAGCAAGGGCCACCAGCTCTTCTGATAAGTACCATAGGTGGTTTTCAAATTTCTTGAGAGCTGCTTTGGCCACTTTCTGGTCATGATAGTCCTTTAACTTTTGAATAAGATCCAGATCATTCTTCGGAGCTTGTGATGGAATAGGAGCAGTGATCCAGCTTTTTAAGTAGATTAGGACTCCAAAAAGGGTAAGGGTTTTCAGGTCCTTCTTCTCTCGAGGAGTCAGGGTGATTTGATTTCGAAAAAGCCACATTTTGATGGCATAGATAACTTTAGCCATCCACCTTGCATAGTGCGTGCCAGCAGGACGTTTGAATGTGTAACTTTCAATTTTTTCACCAAGAAAGATCAAAGAAAGTTCCAAAAACTCTCTATAGTCATCTCGAAAATTTACAGTGGCCAGATGTTCTTTGGCAAAGGCAATTATTTCATTTCTGAAAGGATCAACTTGCTCCTTCATCTCATCATCATCCTGTGATGTAGAGAAGGTTTTTAAATCAATGTAGTCCCACATAGATTGGAACCTTTTGAACAAAAGTGGCTCAGGGGCAGAAGATGAACCATGGACTGCTTCAAACACTCCTCCATACATGACTTCCATGCAATGATGCCTACAGGCAAAATAGAAGAGTGGTCGACCAAGTTTCTGTTCCAGAAGAACGCATGCTCCCCTGTTCCTGTATTTGATGCTGTAGTATCTGATAACATTCCGATTATTGACTTATCTATGTTCCATTCGGAAAGAAGATTATACACTGCAGCTGATTGAGCTTCCCCTGTTCCACTTGGTAGTTTGGGAACACCAAGCAGTTTTGAATCACCTGATTCAACTGAAGAGACAAGGACTGGGAGTCTGTCTACCTTTTCATTCTTGGCAAGTAGATTAGGGATCAACTTCCCATCCCAGTGGACAATCGAAATACTTGGACTAAAGCTAGCTTTAATGGCATGGGTTATTTGCCTTCGATGCCTCTCTCGGTGCCTTTGATTGAAGAACGAGAGATGTTCACCTCTGAAAGATCTTGACCAAGGCTAGATGCAGTTTCAGCTAATACAAAGGTGGCCCTCCTGTCACTGATGCCAGTCCTGTCCAGAGCAGCAGCCAATTCAGGAGATATGATATTCTTTGCTGCCTTTTTCTTCGGTGGAGTTGGTCCGCTGGTAGATGGGGGATTAATAAGGTAATCTTCATCTTCTCTTTCTGACTCACATAAAGACTCAGAAGAAGAACTTCCCTGATCTAGCATAACTTCCTGTGAAGCAGCATATTTTTCTTCTTCAGCTTTCCGCTACCTATTTACCAATTTCATTTGCTTCTCAGCAGCTCTCTTTTCTGCCTTGTCAGTCACCATATCTGCAGAGACCATTGATCCCACTCGTCCCGCTTTCCTTTGTTGAATCAAGAACTGCCGGTCTTCTTCATTTTTGATTAAGGTAAAGGCATCAGCATGGGCGACATCAAATAGGTTCTCCATTTCTTCCTGAAAGGTTTTCTCTTTTTCTAACTGAGAGTTGCTTTTCCTCCCAGCATTCTTCTTAATCGCTTTCCACTCCAAGTGTAGAGCCTGAATTTTGTGAAGAATGTGGTCTTTCCTTTGAGTAGGGATTCGGGCTCTCTCCCAGAAGAGACGCAATTCTTCAAAAACAGCTTCTGAACTAGGTTTGATCTCCTTTTTCAAGACTTGATGATGGTGGAGGAACATGCGGAGGACCTGGCCACGGGAAGGCAGCTTGGCTCCAGTGATTGTTTCCTCTGACTTTTTCATTAAGTAAAATGTACGTTTATTTGACATTGCAAAACCTGTAAATTTAATAAATCTATCTGAAAGAAAAATAATCATTAGTTAATGTATCTATAAATAATGTTTCTTTTAATTATTCACTATATTAATAAAGGGCATAATGGTATACAAAAAACAGCTTTGAGCCACCCCTAAATGTTATTCGATTTGCCTTAAATTTTACATGAAATATTTTTTAGCTAAAAGGAACCAGATTATAGCCTGGGAGGAAAGAAAATTGAACTTCGATTTTTTACCCCATTCTGTGGACCACCCTTATATATATATATATATATTTATATATATATATATATATATATATATAATATATATATATCATACATACATACATGTATATATATGTGTATATATATGTGTGTGTATATATATATATTATATATATATATATATATATATATATATATATATATATATATATATAGGGTGGGAGAACAGTCTTTAAGGATTTTATACATAGAAATAATGTTAATAATAAATAAATTCCAATGATATCACTGCAGTGTATGCAGTACTTTTCGAAGTAACTATACAAAGCCAGGAATGACCCGAGGCTAGAACAGAAAGGCCCTACGCCCTAGCCCCAGGCAGCGCCATGTCAGTAAGGTTGGAATACAACAATGAAGAAAAAGGGTATCTTGTATCGTGGGCTATTTCTTATAATAATTGTGAAGAAAATTTGCGTTCATATAAGAAAAATGTAATAAATTACCACCACCAAATGCAGCCACTCTTCGATACTGGAAGCTCAAACTTTTGGAAATAGGGAGCCTGGTTAAAGATCGTCGAAGAAGCGGAAGGCCAGTAATGACGACAGGAGACAACAACAACAACAACAACAACAACAAAGAAAATGTTCTCGCCAGTTTTCAAGTCGATCCAACAACTTGAACGAGAAAAGTCGCACAGAGATTGGGTATTTTCGCATTTTCAGTAGCAAAAATATTGAAATCACAGAGATACCACGATTACAAACCCATTTACTCTCAGCTCTTATACGACGATGATTGTGATAGACGGCTGCAGTTTGCTGAAACCATGAGACAAAAGTTCAACCGTGATCCAAATTTCCTTGGAAAGATAAAATTTTCAGATGAATGTGTCTTCGGTTTAACGAGCAAAGGAAAAAAAAAACAACGTTCACTACTGGGCGAAAAAATATTCAAAAATGGGATTGGGTAAACCCGTTAAAACGGCTACATTAACAGTTTGGGTGTGCATTGGTTATTGAGGACTCGTTTCCTTTGACATATCGAGAGATATGATGGATGGAAAACGCTGTTGCTACGTATTGAGAGAGAAAGTTTTGTCACGGTTTACTAATGACGTTGGCAGGAATTGGAGCGTCTCCAGATTACTCTGCAGCTGCCCGTGAGACTCTGGATACGAACGTTGAAGGAAGATGGGTTGGGTGGCGTGATCCCATCGTATGGCCAGCCAGATCATCTGATTTAATCCCATGTGATTTGTGGCTTTGGTTTTATTTGCTTGACAAACTCTACACTCCTGGTTTCATCTATTCAAATGTGAATACATTTGGCCGCAGAATAGATGAAGAACTGAAAAGGATCCCATTAGATATGTTCAGAAGAACGATGAAGAGTTTCACAGAGAGAATCCGCAAATGTATCATAGCGAATGAAGAACTCTTTGAAGATTAAATTACAATTTAACAAAATATTTGTATGAAAAAATTCTTAGACTTTTTGTTTGGTTTGTTTCATCATTTGAACACTTATCTGTATAATGTTGTTAACTAAATAGTTGTACGTATAAAATCCTTAAGGACTTTGCTCCCACCCTGTATATATATATATATATATATATATATATATATATATATATATATTATAATATTATATATAATAGTGATGGGACGATGCATCGCAATCGCAATCGCGATACAATCGCACATTTTTTACAATCGCAATCGCAATTGCAATCGCATTTAATGAGTGCGATTGTGAACAAAAGATTTAAATCTCTACAAAAGTTGCTATGAAAGCTGCTCTTTCATGCGTACTTAAAGGAAAGTTTAGCTAACAACAATACGGAATAATAAATAAATAATAAATAAGTCAAAACAGAAATGAAAACGGGTTGCGAATTAGTTGAAAACAGAATAAAAAATTGGTTTAATAATAACAATAAGTACACCTCTTTATTTGCTCTATGTAAAATTGGAATGTTAAAAAATCAAGCTAACCCTATGGTAGGTAACGCGTTTAGGTATATTTAAAGCATAAATGAGCGTTATGTGAGGCTAAAGCTAAAACATCGCAATCGCAATCGCGCGATTTTCAAATTCTGACAATCGCAACAGCGATTGTATGAAATATGCAATCGTCCCATCACTAATATATATATATATATATATATAATTATATATATATATATATTATATACATACACATACAGGGTGTACATAAAGTCAGGATCTATTTTTGTGAAGCACGTGGAAATTATATGGAATTCAATCATAAAATGATAGTGGTAACATTTATTAAATAATTAAGAGTAGGGTTCGACGTGACGCCCATCAGTATCCCTGCACAGCTCAAATCGTTCCGCAGCATTTCTAAACACATTCTGGAGCATTTGCGGGGTTATATTATCTGCAGCAGTTCGTATACGTGTACGTAAGTTTTCAAGACTCGTAATCTTCGTCTGATAGACGTGCGATTTGATAAAGCCCCATGCAAACAAATCTAAAGGGGTTAAATCTGGTGATCTCGCTGGCCAAGGTCTGTTGCTTCCGCGTCCGATCCAGCGATTTGGAAAACGTCCATTTAGATAATCCTGAACAATTTTGGCATAGTGACAAGGAGCACCATCATGTTGATAGACGACGGTACTAACAATCCTATCCCCAATCAGCTGAGGTTCAAGGAATTGCTGCAACATGTCCAGATAAATAAGCTCCGTAACTGTAGCTTCAGCAAAGAAAAAAGGACCAAAAACCTTAGATTTTGTTAAACCCATCCAGACATTAACTTTAGGTGAGTCTCTCTCCCAATTTTGGACGAAATCATTCGGTCTTTCATCTGCCCAAATTCGACAGTTATGGCGATTTACTTTTCCACACGTATGGAAAGTGGTTCATCACTAAAGAGAATGTTGTCCATTAAATTATCACTCCAGATTTGTTCTACGAGATCAGCACACACAGCACTTCGTCGAGGGAAATCTTCCTCATGTAAATCGTGTAAAACCTGCAAATGATAGCTTTTCGTCTGCAAATTAACTTTCAGAATTTTGTGCACAGATGACGTCGGGAGGCCGAGTCTGTGTGATGCAGCACGAACGGACGTACGTGGCTCCTCAGTGATAATTCCGCGTACTGCATTCACGGTAAGATCTGACATACACGGTCGTCCTGATCTTGCTTCATCATTTACAGATCCCGTTCGTTTAAATTTGTTCACCAATTTTCGTATTGTCTTGTCTATTGGCCCGGGCTTATGAAATCTCCTTCTAAACTTCTCTCTGATGTCATTGTATTTCTTTCCCTCGATTCGCCAAATTACTATTGCCACACGCTCTTCTGTATTCATTCTAAGGGCTTCTGAAAAGAAAAATAGAAAAAAATAATTATTTCACAAAAAGATCCTGACTTTGTACACCCTGTATATATATATATATATATATATATATATATATATATATATATATATATATATATAATGCATATAACTGCAATGACCGCGCAGTATATAAATGAATAGAAACGACATAAGTGTTAAGGAACGTTTCTGCACACGGAGGAGGAGAGATAACGAATAAATGAAAAATGAGGCGAACCGCCCGGGGCAATTGGAAGGCCCTGGGTTCGATTCCCCGGCGGTTCGCCTCATTTTTCATTTATTCGTTATCTCTCCTCCTCGTGTGCAGAAACGTTCCTTAACACTTATGTCGTTTCTATTCATATATACTGTATATATATATTATATATATATATGAATAAAACCACGAAGGATAGGAAACACAAAAAGGTGCTCAAGCGCTTTCGTCTAATGACATCCTCAGGAACACTGAGGATGTCATTAGACGAAAGCGCTTGAGCACCTTTTTGTGTTTCCTTTCCTTCGTGGTTTTATTCATCATAAATATTTTTCACGTTACTTTCGTGAAATAATTTTCATATATATATATATATATATATTATAATATATATATATATATAATGAAAAGCAAACAAAATTGTAAAGATGATATTAACTGTGCGTGTAATATTTACTTCTTCAAACGTTGACGTGTTGAAACGATTCGTTCGCTATTTGTATATGTGGGAATCTTTACTCACTACTTGTTTCAGCGTTTGATTCGTGTTTTTATTTTTTCTCCTCAAAATCCAAAACCTCAGTTAACCTCTTAACTTTTAATTAAATCAAGGGTGGGGAATTGTCATTGTGGTGAGAAAATTTCAACTAAAATACTCTTAGCGGACAAATTGCAGCTTTAAAAATAGTTTGGAACATATGTAAATACTGTATGACTTCAAATGATCAAACTGTCCGCCGCAATTAAATTGCACTAATTTAATTACACATTATGCCCGTGGGCGGCAGGTTCCCCCACCCCTGAATTAATTGATTTTCGGGGAGTTTCAAACTACTACTAAAAGCTCAATTAAAATCACTTTTTACGACAGTTTTATCGAGTCCTGTTGCTGTCCGTTGTATCATGTGAGTGGGCGTAGGCAACTGGGTATAAATGAGGTCGTGTGTGTAATAATTCACGGATGTAGAGGGGTAGTTTTCGTTTTTGGGAGGTTCATTGTGTAAAAATTCACAGATAGGGCTGAACATTTCCCGTTTTTTTCTTAATCCCGGGAAACGGGATTCAAAAACTTGCGATCCCGGGATTAAAAAAATTAAATAAGGTTGAAGTACTGGAATAAATTAAATAACTAAGCAGAAAATTTCCTTTTATTGAACAAAACATGATTTGATAAAAACTTTCTAGAGACTAATAAAACTGAAATTATTGATTTATTTGCATTATGACAAAATAATGCTTTAAAAAACACGGATGATCGATACTATTATCACTTAAAGATGTTCGGAGTTTTGTGATGAATATATAATTCAACAGCAGAAAATGCTCTTTCTGACTCTATTGAAGTTGGAAGAATTGTCGCCAGAGCATTAAATAAGAGGTTTAAATTTTCTCTTCTATTAACAGTGGCTTCATTAACATTCATTTCTTTTATGATGTTCTTTACGTCGTATCTCAGGCGTAAATCTTGTTGTTCTGTGGTTCCCATTTCTTTCTGCACAACTGCATCCAATTTTTCTTCCAAGGACCTTTGATTTGAAGAGGAGTGAGTTAGAGAAAAAGACTTCGAGTTTTAGTGGTGTATCAAAAAACTGTTGGGAGTAATTTACATCAGTACCTTCTGCCACTATGTCCGTCTCACTTTTTCTGAAAAGCCTGGTAAACAACTCTGTGGCAGTTGTTTGCAATGTTGATTTAGAACTTTCCAAGTACATGAACATTGCCATTCATATAGCAACGATTTCGTAGCGATGTGTATTCATCTAAAGAAATGCCAAATCTTCCACCATCTGATACTTTTTTGCGAGTTCCGAAGTAACAGATTCCTTTGCAATATATTGTTTGTGAACCATATCCATAACTTGAGACTTTTGTTTTTGGTAATGACGTACATTTTTCAACGAAAGATTTTCTAATAAATTCACCGTTTGCAATTGTATGCATTGATAAACCATCAACAGAAGCGAGCTTTGCAACAATTTATTCACGGGTCTCTGTCTCTGGTTTAAATACGAACGAAGTTATTTTTTGTTGAATATTACTCAGCCCTATTTTTTTTTTGACAGGATCTAAAGTCTCCGCACATGGTCTCACTAAGTTTTCATCTTCGAGCTTATGGACACTTTTCAAATAACGAAGCAATCCACTCGTTGAATATCCTTTGCATTTTATTATTGCAGAACATTTCTTGCACTTTCATTTCCTTCTAGTCGTTCAAAATGTTGCTATGATTTGGATTCACTTTGGCTGCGTCATAGGATGGGATTATAATTTATAACAATGATATAAATATGTGGACATAATGTGGTACGGCAGATCAACACACTACACTGTGACACAAACGGTAGACTGAGTGTTGTTATATACCTGCCGCTTGCGCTTGGTGGCGCTTTTATACTATTGGTTGAAATTATTCTAGAATGTTATACATGAGTAGCAAAAATTGTTATAAATTTTAGTATGTTTCAAAGGTTTAACATAATAAATAAGAATAAAAATTATAGATTCTAATGAAATTTAATATAAAATATATCAAAATTTTTAAAATAGAAGTAAAATCCATTCTAGGAGTTTCTAGAAAGAACTAACTCAAAGCGATAAGATAGTTACCCATTAGTCATTACCCAATCAATTTTCCGTTTCACTTTTCAGTAGGAAGAAAATTATATTATTTCACCCCCATACTCGAGCGAAAACGGTTTTTAAAGTTTAAAAAATAGGTGAACGAAAACATCAATTGTGAAAAAGCCTTTGCATGAAATTAATATATAGGGTGTCCATAAATTATTCACCCCATTATAAGCCTTAATAAATTCGTTATTATAGGAGCTATCTTAAAACGATTTGCGGCAATTAATATCACAAATCAAGAAATTTTTTTCTTTATTTCGCAGAACATCCACTAGGGGTCCAATGGCGACAGTGAAGGAGAAAGCAATTTTTCTTCCATGAGAACACTGTGAAGGCTACAAATTACCTAGATATGCTTGAATGGTATGCTGCACCTCAGCTTGAGGATATGCAGCCCCGTGTGCTCTTTCAGCAAGATGGGGCACCGCTACACTGGGGATTAGAAGTGCGGAGGTTCCTCAATTAAAAGTTCCCGTCTCGTTGGATCAGGCGAGATGGCCCTATTCCATGGCCTCTTCGTTCCCCGGATATCGCGCCTCTGGATTTCTTTTTATGGGGCATACAAAGGACAGAGTGTATGCAAAGAAGGTTAATAACATCACAGAATTAAGACACCGGATTGAAGAGACATTAGCTTCCATCACGCAAGACATGCTTCTTAATGTTTGGAACGAAATCATCTATCGCCTTGATGTTCTGCGTGCTACCAATGGGGCTCACGTGGAGGTTTACTGAATTAAAACAAAAAATTCTTGAGTTGTGTTATTAATTGCCGGAAACCGTTTTAAGATAGCTCCTATAATAACGAATTTATTAAGGCTTATAATGGGGTGAATAATTTATGGACACCCTGTACATCATAATAAAACTGTGTTTAAAAGTCTCCCCTGAAATTAGAATAGCGGGAAATCCCGGGATCGATGACGGTTTTTCCCGGGAAATGAGCCGTCTATTTTACTTCCAGGATCCTGGATGCCCAGCCCTATTCCCAGATTTAGTTCGGATTTTTTTTTTGGGGGGGATGAGGTAACAGTTTTAGAAAGTACCTCATTATTTAACTAACCAAAACCATCTTCGAGCCCATACTTGCGCCCGAAAGTTATCACGCTCTTCTTGGTTCTATGACATGAAGTTAAATTGTTATATTAAGTTTGGTCACTTACTTTTTTTTTAGATGCAATACATGCATTTTAAAGTCGGTACCTCGCTAATGCGAAGTGTGTGTGTGTGTGTGTTTCGATATCTTTCATCTCAACAAGAGCTCCGATTGCAATTCTGATTCTATCCTCTCTCTAATGGGAGTTTATTAATAACCCATAAAATTATATATATATATATATATAATACATGTCACAAACTGGTCTTTGGGATTTCTATGGTTGTTTGACTGCTTTGATAAGTAACATGTCATGTGACGGAGGGGACCTACAGCTTTAGATGGGATCCAAAGTACGGGTCGCTACATAATCTGAACGCAGAGAACTTCCAACCACTCTTCGGACCCGGTGTTTCTCAGCTTCGCCGTGTTGCGATATGGCCGACCTACCCGGCTAACCTAGGATAGGGTATCAACGAATTTACAGTACAAGATGTATTTTACAGCTGAACGTGTGTTGTGAAAAGTTATTTCTGTACGAGAGTATTGTGCAGTGTAACGTGACTTTAAAGCACAATTTGGAGTACGGGGATTCTTCACTTGATTTGCAGTAACGAAAACTAGAATGCGCCATTTTGTACCGTAAATTAGATGGTAGCCTTAAATTACATCAAAATAGCTTGTGTTCCTTGAAAATAAGTTTGTCACATACGTTGTAACTTGGGAATTAAAAATAGAATGAGGATATACAGGGTGGCCCAAGATAAAATAGCCCCATTATTTCTTTTAACAAAACTCAATGGGGCTACTTTATCCTGGGCCACCCTACATATACGTGTTAATGATGCAACACGAGATGCTTGAACAGGGTGTCTACTACTATGGAAAACGGGTGAAACAGGAAAAACTCAGGGAATTTGTAGAAAAAATTAGAAGTCTCGGGGAATTTTGTGAACTCGGCTAATTTGGCTGTCTATTGAGCCCAAACGTTTCAAATATGTATTTTAAAAAAAATTTATAATCGCACATTTTTTCAATAAAAGGAAAGAGGGAGGTTGGGAGGACAAAAAATAAAAAATAACCTTTTAATTTGATGCCTATAAATCATATTATGAGTAAATAATGTTATAGTAGAAACGATGAAGTTACTCTGGAATTTTGGAATTTTTCCTCTGGAAAACGAGGAAAACTGAGTTTTGCAGTGAAGAGCTGGTAGACACTATGTTGAACTGCATGGTCCAGGATCCAGGTATGCTTATTCCACAGAATTAAATCACAAATTTTGCCACAAACGTGTTAGTCAAACGTTATTCATATTATAATTAAACCAATCAAGTAGTTTGGCTGAAATTACACGTTATAGTATACTTTTAAACATTGAAAAGTAGTGGTGAGAATTATCTCTTTTGAAGCTTCATCCGGACGGATCCAGTTGATATATATATATATTAGGGTGTTTCATAAATTAAAAGTTTGGAAAAATTTTAATCCACATGGATCCCCTTGTTCCATTTGCTGAGGAGACTGATAAACCGAAGTATTAATTCAATAGTTTAAAGTTTACGGGTCCCCAGTTTGATGCTCTGGCAGATCATAAACGGAAAAAATTAAACAAAAATCTGTCAATGAATTTTTATTCAACAAACGAGTACCATTTCACTACACATTTTCACAAAGATACAAAAAACAACCACTTCTTGCGAATCATTTGTCCATGAAATCCTTCTTGGTTTTATTCGGGTATTTCGCCCTATGCTGCATCACAGTTTTGAGCAAATACTGCTTCTGCTCTTCGTTCTTCGTCAGAGAACAGTTGAACTCTTTGGTGAGCGCGATGGCTCTTTCGGCCCGATCGTTGACGACAGAGATTTTGTTAACAGTTGCCGCTGCTTGCTTGAAGCCCTCTACTTCAGTCCACTCGGCAACTGGCTTTTTCAAGAATTCTGTGTCCAAGTCGAATGCATGGAAGAGAAGCCATCGTCTTTCCTGTCACGAACTCCGCCAGGTGTTTCGAGGCAAGATTCCTGACGTTCTTCCCTTGGGGTCGCTTGAGTTCCTTTTTCGATGCGGGCTTACCCAAACTGACGACCATCTGAGCCTTTTCTTCATCTGCCACATCTGCGTCGAAGAACGCCATGGCAATAAGAGTCTCAGAGATGTACCATAGGTGTCGAGACATGGCTTCTTGCGCAGCGTTAACACACGAATATCCCGACATGGCAAAGGCTTCCGCGTCACGCAGAAATTCCAGATCAACTGCGGCAGCCTTGCTTGAGGTTGCAGCACGAGTCCAACCTCGGATGTAGACGAGGGACACGAAGAGACCTACGGCTGTCAGAGCTTCCAACTCGTGACTCGACATCTTGAACTGCTTCTTCAGTAGAATTACTTTCAAGGAGTAGATGGCTATCGCCATCCATCGAGCGTGATGTTAAGCGCCAGTGGTCTGAGAGGGAAATCCACCACCTTTGCTTCTCCCAGGAAGATGAGAACCAACTGTAGCAGTTCCTTGTAGTCATCGCGCTGATGCGACGTGCTCACCATCCCTCTCACCAGCAGGACTGACTTCTCCCTCAGTTCCCTCATAGAGTCATTGACTTGAGCAAAATCGTACGGCCGCACGTCCAACCGGTCGATGAACTTCCATTGTGCCTGAAACCTCTTGAAAACGGGTATATCGGGCCACTTGAAGGGCCGTATGCACGCTTGAAGACGGAGCTGAGGATGACTTCATAGATGTGATGCCGACAGGGGAAGTACATGAGTTCTCTGCCAAGACCTTTCTCAATCAGGACGCAGGCCCCGATATGAATCCCGGTGTTCGACGCTGTCGTGTCGAAAGACAGTCCCCCGCACGCGCTCTCCATCCTGTGTTCCTTGACCAAATCCAAGCAAACTCGCGCTATCTTCTCGCCGGGTCCGGACGTCACCTTAGGAACGCCGAGCAACTTCTCCTTGCCGTCGCCAGAGACGAGGACGGCGATCCGGTCAACGCTCTCCTTCCATTGCTCATTGTCAGGTAGGAGCTTACCGTCCCAATGCAAGACAGAGGCTGACCAGGACAAACTTCGTCGGATTGATAACTTTCAGCAGCCACCTTCCTGAGAGCCTTGCGTGTGCGGTACATGGTACTGGCAGAAATGGACAGTTCATCCAAGTCAAAACCTAGTGATTTAGCCGCTGCAGCGTACGACATAGCTGAATCGCGGTACGAAATATTCAGCCGATCGTAGGTAGTCGTCACATCCTGTGAGATCAGATTCCTGCGTCGCTTCTTGGTATTTCCCTTGGAGGAGGATGGAAAAACTTCCACGGTTGGGTCACGACATCTGAGTCAGTCTCTGACGAAGTTGAAATCACTAAAGCCCCCGTATCTTCTGCAGCTTCTTGTTCCTTCCTGGCCTTCTCCTGTTGTTCCTTAATCTTGTCCAGCCCTTCCTTTTCCTAATCTCCTTATAGTGAAGCTTCATGTCAACAGGGCCCATGCTGCAGGAATTTGGATCTTCACGCTGCATGTCGAGAAAGTGGATGTCCTCCTGATTCTTCATCATTTCCTTAGCCTGTGAATGAGCAATGTCCATGATCTCCTTCGCTATTGCCTCCTTGAACATCGCCTCCTTCACTCGGAAGGACTCTGCTTTATGTGACTTGTGCTTCACAAGCCGGTCGTATTCCTTGAGAAGGGATTCCATCTTCCTCAAGGCCGAATCTCGACGCATCATGGGGATTCTCGCTCTCTCCCAAAATATGAGACAGGCATCCAGGCACAGGTTCAGGCATTTAGTACGTCCAAATTTTTGCTCCTTTTGGTGGTAAAAGTACTTTTTGAGTACTTGCAACTGAGTTGGAAGGCCACTTGATGTGATGTTCTCATCCGTCTGGCCAATAGAAACACTTCTGTTTCGCTCTGGTAGACACCTGGAAAAGAAAACAAACTAAATAATTCCACAGAAATAATTTCACATCGTAATTAATTTCATTAATTAAAAAAAAAGCAGTAACTGGGACTCGAACCAGTGTCATAGCCGTTTGGCGGCATCGCTCAAGTCGGCGTACACGCACGCTATCCACTACACCATCTAGGGAGGGATAGCGTGCTGTGTACGCCGACTTGAGCGATGCCGCCAACGGCTATGACACTGGTTCGAGTCCCAGTTACTGCTTTTCTTTATTTATAAACTGATACGTGTACACTACGTTCTCTTGACAATTCATTAATTAAATAAATTTCAATACCGCAGTAAAATTACATTAATTAGTATCATAAATAATTACAGCTTAGTTGTCCAATATGCAACAGACTAATTAATTTCATGTAATATTAATAATAAATATCACTACCACAGTAAATGACAGAAATTAAATAATAATAAATTTCAATACCACAGTAAAATGAGATATTAGTAGCATATATAATTACCTCCATAGTTGTCCAATAGGCTATACAACACGACCGCTCAAGTGACGAAGAAAACCGTCTTCACTGCAGGCAGGCGAGAAATGAACTGACAAAAGTCGTCAAAGTTGGGGACCTCTAAATGCAGCGCGATCTGGTTCAAACTTGCACAAACGTGTTTTCTTGTTCTTTAGAATACGGAGAAACGTGTGGATTAAAACTCCAAGCTCATTTTTATTTTACCCTATAGGTATGAAACACCCTAATATATATATATATATATATATATATATATATATATATGCTGCAAACCCACAAGGAAAAAGAAAAACACACACTTACCTTACCTTGAACTTTAGGTTGTTTCGTGCGTTGGTCTCTCTTCACACGGAGGTCAAGCTGGTGGCCCCCGCCTCTAGGTCTGGCTTGGTGGAGGAGCGAGTTGCTTTCTTGTGCTCTCCATCGTACATAGCCAGGCACGCTCGGCTCATCTGGTACCGTCCTGAGCCAGGCATCTAGTCTTCTCTTGAAGACTTTAAATTTGATCCCCGTTACGTTTCTGAGGTCCTTTGGAAGCTGGTGGAAAAGTCTTGGCCCCCCGACAACCAAGCTATTTTCCTTCAGAATTCAGGAGGTCCCCTTGTCGGGCCTTTAATTTGGGAACACTACACATTCCGCCTTTCCTATTTTCCAGTGTTGTTTGAATGGTAATTGGGTTTAGTTTTAAGTTTGGTACCAGTTTTTCGATCATTTTCCATATGTAGATTATGGTGTACCCTCTCTCTTCTTTCCAGGGAGTACAGATTTAGTTTACGTAGTCTTTCCCAGTAGTTGAGTTCTTTGCAGCCATCAATCTTGGCTGTGAAATGCCTTTGCGTTTCTTCTAGTTTATTAGTTTCTTCCTTTTTACATGGGGACGTCAAAACTGAGCAGTATTCAAGTTTTGGTATAATCAGTGTTTTTAGCAGGGGAATCATTACTGTCCTGTCCCTTCTCTTGAACGTTCTTAGTACCTGTCCCGCGACTCTTTTTGCTTTACTTATCACTACCTGATTTTGTGTTTCAAGTTTCGCATCATCTGTCATTATTATCCCGAGATCGATTGCTTTCGTGCTTCTCTGAATTTCCTGTCTATCTGGAGCATAATATGCAGTCTGTTTAAGTTCTTCTGTTCTACCATATCTCAAGAGCTGAAATTTCTCGGTGTTAAATGACATGTTGTCTTCTGACCATTTGTATATTTTGTTCGTGTCCCTCTGTAAGGCCTCCACGTCATGTACATCGCTGATCTTTGTATCGTCTGCAAAGGATCTACAGATCTACAGAAGCTAAGGCTAACAAAGACCCTAAGATCCACTGTAAGGTTAGCCCGAGAGAAAGGAAAGAGTAGGGGAGTTAAGAGAAGAGAATAAGGGGTTAAGTAAGTAGCAACATCAATCACTCATGGGTTAACATTCATACAGAAAAAGAGAAAAGACTCACCATCATCATCCGCCGGCCACTGCCGACAAGTCGTAAAAATAGTCGAAGAGAATAGGAAAGGGGTGAAAGATGAAAAGAAGTAAAATAAGAACGCTTACAAACCATGCAAACACAGTCTTAACTCACTCTCATACCATGCTACAGACATACAAGTAGAGAGAGTTACAGACATGCAAGTGAAGAGAGGATAAGAAAAAAAAAAGTAGGTAAAGTTAAACAAGAAGTGGGTTAGTTTACGCTACGAGCTACATCTACTTTCGTGTTAGTCTAATTTTTTTTTTATAATAATTTTTTTTGCTGGCATGTCACAAGCTGGCATTAATCGTCAACAGACTCATCCACGACCACCACCCCCAGAGCTCCTGTTACTAATTGTTTTTATTTTAAACAACGTTAATATTTTTTAAATGCCTATCTAAACGATTCTTAAACATATTAACGCTGGTAGAGTTAACGACTGACGCGGGAAGATTATTCCATTTATCAATTTAAACATAAAGAAGTTTCGAGCGATATTAGTAATGAAACGTCTGCCGCGCAACTTAAATCTGTTATTACGAGTATTGCTATTATCGAAAGTGAACAGTTTGTCAAAATTTACGTTATCGATGTTATTAACGATTTTGAAAACTTCAATAAGCTTTCCGCTTAATCTCCTAGTTTCGAGTGAATGCAAGTCTAACTCTTTAATCCTATCTTCATAAGGCTTGTTGCGCAATGACGGAATTAGTTTCGTGGCACGACGCTGAACCCTTTCTAACCTATCAATATCCTCACGCAAATACGGGCACCAAAACTGAACGGCATATTCTAAATGAGGCCTGACTAGGGACTTGTAAAGGGGCAATACTAATATCCTTCGATTTAAATTTGAAATTACGCGCTATGAAGCCTAACATCCTATTAGCTTTTGCGCGACTCCAGGCACTGGTTCCTAACTTTTAAATCCTTAGATACACGTACGCCTAAATCTACTTCCTCGTCAACGCTCGCTAACTCTCTATCATCCATCGTGTATGTGTAATTATTGTTACGAGAACCTACATGCAAAACTTTACATTTGTCTACGTTAAATTGCATCTGCCACTTATCCGTCCACTCCATAATCCTATTTACATCGTCTTGGAGCCTATTTCTATCGTCCTCGGTAACAACCTTACCGCCTATTTTAGTATCGTCCGCGAATTTTGACACGTTACTAGTCAAACCTACATCTGTCGTTAATGTAAATTACGAATAGCAATGGGCTTAACACTGAACCCTGTGGGACACCGCTACCTACATCCAACCACCCCGATTCACTACTATTAACAACGACCCTGTGTCCTAGCACGAAGCCATTCCTCTAACAAGTTAGCTACCTGACCGCGTATACAGTGCGCTTTAACCTTCGCAATTAATCTTCTATGCGGAACTGTATCGAACGCCCTTTTAAAATCTAAATAAATAACGTCAGCCGCTCTATGCCTATCATATTCGCGCACTATTTCGTTATAAAATTCGAACAAATTAGTTAAACAAGATCTATGGCGTCGAAACCCATGCTGACTACTATTAATCAAATCTCTACTTTCTAAGTGATCGATGATACGATCCCTAACTACGGATTCCAAAAGTTTACCGACAGTTGACGTAAAGCTAATGGGCCTATAATTGCTAGCTACCGTGCGGTCGCCGTTTTTAAAAATGGGCGTGACGTTGGCTAATTTGAAGTCTTCAGGAATAATCCCCGTTTCGAGTGACTGATTAAAAATCTTCGTTAAGGGGCCTACGATAACGTCTTTCAAATCTTTCAAATGTTTGGGATAAAAAGCGTCAGGGCCTGGAGCCTTGCTAACTTTTAGCATATCGATATAATGCGCAATCTCACCCTCGTAAACAGTTATTTCATCCAAAATAGTCTCTCTACTAAATGGAACGATATCGTTCACGTCGGGGACATTATTTACGTCTTCTACAGTAAAAACTGTCGCAAAAGTTATTGAAAATACCCGCCATCGCCTGAGCGTCAGAAGCCAAAGCACCGTTAACATCCACTAGAGGGCCTATGTTATCTTTTATCGGCTTACGATTATTGACGTATTGAAAAAACTTTTTTGGATTATGTTTACTATCCGCAGCTATAAGTATCTCTAAATTACGCTTAGCATTCCTAACTGATCTTTTAACCTGACGTCTAAGCTCGATATATCTATTAAAGTTAGCTGCCGTGCCATTGCGCTTATTAGTATAGTCTATACGCTCGAGTTCTGATGTTACTATACTGTTGCTGTTTACTCCGCTGTCTATGTCTGTTAGCATGATAATGAACAGGAGTGGAGCCAGTACTGTCTTGTGGTACTGAGCTGCGTACTTCGGTTTCTGATGATGATTTACCTTGAATTTTGACGACCTGCTGACGTTCTCTGAAGAAGTTGTAGATCCATTTTCCCACTTTGCCTGTTATTCCCATATTTCATTTTATGTGCGATTATACCATGGTCACATTTGTCGAAAGCTTTAGCAAAATCTGTGTATATAACATTGTAGTTGTCATTGCCTTTCAATGCATCTAGGATATTGTTGGTAGTGTTCTATTAGTTGTGATAGGCATGATCTACCTGATCAAAATCCATGCTGATTTTCGTTGAATCTTTCCCGTGTCTCCAGGAAATCATAAATTTTCTCTCTAACTATTCTTTGAAATACTTTGGTGAGGTGGGACGTCAATGACACTGGTCTATAGTTCTTTGCTTGAGATCTGTCCCTTCCTTTATATATAGGGACAATGTTTGCTCTCTTCAAGATGCTCGGTATTTCCCCAGTGTCTAGGATCTTCTCCATATCCAGTATAAAGGTGTAGCTATTTCATTTTTACAGTTTTTAATCAATATTATGCGTTCCATTTGTCCGGACCTGCAGCTGAATGTTATAATGTTTCAGACCAACAAAGACCCTAGGATCCACTCATGGCTGGTCTACCTAACTGTGTTCGTAATTGTGTATTGTGCATGTCCTCCGTGGTGGCGGAGGGGACCTACAATTTTACGTGGGTTCCGAACCACAAAGCCTTAATTTTACTATCTTAAACTATACCCAATCTATCAACATATGCGTCTAATCGATTTCTAAACATGTTTATAGACGTGCTACTAATTATTTCTACCGGCAAACTATTCCAGCTATTTACCAGTGGTGGGCACGGTTCCGCTAACCGTTAATTAGCGAAGCTAACTTTTCCGTTAGCGGATTAGCGTTTCCGCTAACTTTGAGAACCGTTAGCGGACCAATTAGTTCCGCTAAATTTAAGTCCGCTAACCCTAAAATCATACATGTTTGTTCCAGTCTGTTCTGAGCGTGTCTGCAACAGTCAGTCTGGCACGCTATTCGCTGACTATATTTCAACTGCAAAGAACACGCAGTATAAATAACGTTAAGAACGACGCTTGTATAGGAGAACATTTTTTCATTTGTTCGTTCTCTCTTCTCATCTTGCGCGGAATGTTCTCCTATACAGGCGTCGTTCTTTACGATATATATATATATATATATTAGAATTCATAAAGTGGTTTAGCTGGTTGGCTTTTCCGAGCATTTGTGCTTTGGAATTGCTGAGAATAAGTTGGATTCGAGTTAGAGATGAAGGGCAACCATCATAATGGCACTCTTGAACCTTCTTTTGTTTGCTGTTTGAATGCCCGAAGCGGGGTTTCTCGGGATGTTTGCAGACTCAATCAGTGAATGCGAATTGCTTTTATAAGGTCTTGATATACCTTTCGGAAATTGATGTAGAAACAAATGGTCTTATATATGTTAGTAAGATTGTGAACTAGTGATTTTGCGATATTAGTTTCCCTCAGGGACTTTAGGTTAGGTGAAATTCTTGAGTATTTCCGTAACTTCCTCAGTGAAATGGTAATTACGCGAAATTACTGAAAATTTCAGGGATTTCATAAAATCACTCGTTTCACAATCTTGTTAGGGATTTCATGAAGTCACTAGTTTCACAATGTTACTGAATAGTGTGTATATATATATATATATATAATATATATATATATATATATATATATATATATATATATATGAAAATTATTTCACGAAAGTAACACGTGAAAATATTCATGATGAATAAAACCACGAAGGAAAGGAAACAGAATGGTGCTCAAGCGCTTTCGTCTAATGAGTGTTCCTGAGGATGTCATTAGACGAAAGCGCTCGAGCACCATTCTGTGTTTCGTTTCCTTCGTGGTTTTATTCATCATACTGTATATATATATATATATATATATATATGCTGCAAACCCACAAGGAAAAAGAAAAACGATTCCAAGGCCTAATAAAGAATAGCCCTGATAATGTTGGTTGTGTGTATTCGATCGGATGTACACAATGTAACTCAGTATATATAGGCCAAACCGGTAAAACGTTAGATATTAGGGTAAAACAGCATAAATATGCTTGTAGAACAGCTAATACTTCCAATGCTTTATTTAACCATATGTATAGATGTAACCATAGCATCAAGTGGGATAGTTCTAAAGCGCTTGTTGAAAACAGATATAATAGAACGAAATATTCTAGAATGTGCATTTATTCATTTTAAAAAACAATTTCAATAACAGTGCGGGGACGTATAAAATTGACGATATCATGTTAAATTCTTTTGCCTCTCATTAACCCTTGTAAGTATGTGCTAATTGTTTTGTTTTTCCTGTACGTTGTATATATTTATGGGCATCTCGCCTTTTTATCTTCATTCCCTGACGAGGTGTAGCTTGAATACACAAAGGCCTTGGAATCGTTTTTCTTTTTCCTTGTGGGTTTGCAGCAGCATTCATTTCACGTGTTTTATTGTGAAATTCATCATATATATATATATATATATATTAGTAAATCTGGATAAGCCGGAAAAATTTCCTCAAGGAAAAACCTGTCTTACTCGGAATTTGTCCGAGGTGACCACGTGTTACACCGAAAATAGTCCTTTGGAATATTTTTATAGTACTTTATCAAAATATTATCATTACATTTTTCTTTAGATTATTCATATGTACGCTAGTACACTTTATTGATTTATGAACTTCAGAATAGGGTTTTTTTACAATACTTCAAATTTTAGCTCTATAAGACGGGATTTTCTATTTCTCGGACTACCTTCTCTCCCCCCAATTAGTCCGAGTTATACAAGTTTTACTATAGACAATGTACGTATATAGTATATTGCCGTCGGGGGGGGGGGGGGGGAGGGAATATGATGGATAACGTGAGAAGTGGGAGTGTCATTGTCAAACTTAATAAAAAGCTGATGTCAAGAAGTGAGATGACGTGAGCCAAGTCGAATTTCATTATGTCAACCTTATTTTCATATTCGATTTGACGAAGGTCGCGTTTAAGATTGAGATGAAAAGTTCATTCAATGTTTTCAAAATATGGACGACTAAACACACCGTACATTTCGGATTTTAAATGGAAATGTATAACTTAGCCTTTTATACTTAACCTGGCGTAACCTAACCGGGCATATAACGTAACTTAACCCGATTTAAAAGTAACGTAAATTAAATCGGCGAGCATAAATCGAAGCTTCCGATCGTACGTGGTTGTTGTTGTTGTTGTTGTTCAGAATTGTTTGGTGTCGATTTCATTTAATTCTATTTTTTTTCCTCCCCCAAAAAGGAGCGCAGTGAGGTAGAAATAGAGGGAAAATGGTGAGTGATTCAAGTGAAATAGTCTTCCATTATAAAAGAAAAAAAAATAGTTTCCCCTCAAAGTGAAAAAGAAATTGCAATCGTCAAAATCTTGAAGCAATATTGTAATGTGAAATATTTTTTATACCTTTTAATGGAAAAGAATTTAGAGTAATCGGTATGTGATTTCAATATTTCAGTCTTTGATGAATCGTTGAGGAATGCTTACAGGGTGGGTGGAAAAAAAAAAGTTACTACCTGATGAACGTTGACAGTGGTAACATTTTTTGACCCACCTATATATAGATATATATATATATATATATACAGGGTGTCCGAGAATTATCTGTACAATCTTTGGCTGTTATTAAAAGTCAACCATGAAGTGTAGAAATTCCAGTGTTGTCCCATTTTTACAGAGAATCTCATTAAGTTTTTCTGATACCAAGTTTTGACAAGTTTTTTAGAAATTCCAGTGTGTCCGAACATTAGCTGTAACAATTTCATCTTTTAATAAAATTCTTGATAACACACGTAAAATTCTTAAACAAGATTATTTAGAATCTGTATTTTCAAAAGTTTCTTTTATTAAAGTAACGTTGTTACAAACATTCGATATGTGCACCATTAGTGATTCGCAAAACATCCAATCGATACTCCAAATGTTGCCATGTACGCTGCAGCATATCCACATCAATTCGCTCAATAGCAGCTGTGATTCTTGCTTTTAAATCATCAATGTCTGTCACCCGCGTACATTTCTAAAACACTTGTCAAAACGTGGTATCAGAAAAAACTTAATGAGATTCTCTGTAAAATGGGACAACACTGGAATTTCTACACTTCATGGTTGACTTTTAATAACAGCCAAAAATTGTACAGATAATTCTCGGACACCCTGTATATATATCAGTGGCGACTCCAGCTCTTCAAGACTACTCGGGCTCGTTTTAAATTTTCAAGTCTACATATGAGCCGACATTTAAATGCATGACAATAACTTAAGATTATCAATAAAATAAATAAATAAATACCTCGGTAAAAAAAATTATTTGAATTTTATTTACTTGAACATAAAGTCCAAGCGTCTTGGTTTTAAAGCAAATTCCTTTAATATTCGGTCATGTAATTCCTTTTTGCTTTCTAAATCAGTAAGTATTTATTTTTCAATTGAAATCCTAGCCAGGGACGAGAGCCGTTCTTGAGCCATTGTGTTTCTTAAATATGATCTAATTCGATCAAGAACAGAGAAACTTCTTTTATTTGAAACAGAAGTTACAGGTATGGTAAGGAGGAGCTGAATCAGCTTTGTGGTTTCCGACATCGCAGACAATAATCCTAGTTCATGAAAGACTTCTAAAATTTAATTTGCAGATTTGCATTTTCTAAAGTCACTGTCACGATAAAGATATTTCAATTCGTTAACTAAGGATTTGGAGTAAATTACATTTGGATATTTAGTTTGTAAAGCATTAAGAATACTTATAATATTAAAAATAAATAAGATTATTTAAGAAAAGCGAACAACCTCACATTGCGGCAAAAATCAAACTACACCGCCGCCCAAGGCAGTTGAAGGCACGCTTATCGAAACGTAAAAAGTTATGTATCGTCAGAATTAAAAATTGTGCTTCTAAAAGGCCGAAGGATACAAGCCCGAGTTGAAACGTTTTTTTCTTTATAAAAAAAATTAATAGGAGGAAAAACGTATTTTATTTAATGAGAATTAGAAGGAGGACTATTATGTAACCGTATGCAAGCAAATAATTATTCATTAAAAGAACTTTAAATATACGATATTACTTATACTTTCTCGGGCGTAATGTTTTGCGCCCGAGTAAAGGATCTTGAAAGATTACACAAAAACTTAATGTGTCAGTATAGTTTTTTATATGTAGTAAGGGTATCTAAATGCGCTCAAAATTTGCTTGCGTGACGAAGGCTAGACAAAAAAATAGTAACACAGGGAATGACGAGGTGTAGCTCTGAATACACGAAAAGCCTTGGAATCGTTTTTCTTTTTCCTTGTGGGTTTGCAGCATATATATATATCATAACTTTATATTAGTTTTTGATTACTCTAGTAATATACTGACTTTTTGTAATTTGACTTTTAATTGGGTAGGCGGCGCATGCCCCGTTTACCCTAAATGCACGCCACTGATATATATATATATATATATATATATATATATATATATATATATATATATATATATATATGATACACACAGACCGATAGTCCGAATAAGTAATGGTAAATGACAAACACTATAGTTTTTTCTTTTTCATGATGTTAGCCCGACGTGGGCAACGGGTCACTCGCAAAGAGGTCCCAAAGATATAGCTTCCCTCACCAGCTATCTGCAAAGCAGATAGGATCCAGCTATGGGACAGGATCTAAGGTTTAAAGCAGCCTAGCCCAGCTACATTTAGAACCTCAACATAAGCAAAAGACTCGCTGCCTTCACGTCAGATTGAATACATAAAAGGAAAAGGGGGTAACTATTATATTTTTAGCCAAAAACCAACACTTAAACCTCAACTGGCAGAATTGAGCGTCCATTTTTTTAAGGCAGGTAACATGTCCGTTTTATGATGGGAAACCTCAGGGAACCATTCTGAGTTCATTCCCATCATGAAACGGACATGTTATGTGCCTTGAAAAGTGGACGCTCGATTCTGCCAGTTGAGGTTTAAGTGTTGGTTTTTGGCTAAAAATATAATAGTTACCCCTTTTCCTTTTATATATTCAATCTGACGTGAAGGCAGCGAGTATTTTGCTTATATTGAGGTTCTAAATGTAGCTGGGCTAGGCTGCTTTAAACCTTAGATCCTGTCCCATAGCTGGATCCTATCTGCTTTGCAGATAGCTGGTGAGGGAAGCTATATCTTTGGGACCTCTTTGCGAGTGACCCGTTGCCCACGTCGGGCTAACATCATGGAAAAAGAAAAGCTATAGTGTTTGTCATTTACCATTAATTACTTATTAGGACTATCGTGGATTTAATTCTCCTAGAAGAGTTCCTTGTTCCATGCACGGTCTGTGTGTATCATAAAAAACCTCAGGGAATCATTCTCAGTTCATTCCCATATATATATATATATATATATATATATATATATATCGTAAAGAACGACGCTTGTATAGGAGATATTCCGCGCAAGACGAGAAAGAGAAAACAACAAATGAAAAAATGAAGTACCACCTGGGAATCGAACCCGGGATCTTCCGATTGCCGGTCAGACGCGATACCACTACACCATGGACTTCACTCTTCCAAATGCCGTAATTCCTCTACATACTCGCAGAAACCAATGCCCCAAGGGGCACCTCCCGCATGCCGTAACATTATATACATTCAACTGCAAAGAACACGCAGTATAAATAACGTAAAGAACGACGCTTGTATAGGAGATATTCCGCGCAAGACGAGAAAGAGAAAACAACAAATGAAAAATGAAGTACCACCTGGGAATCGAACCCGGGATCTTCCGATTGCCGGTCAGACGCGATACCACTACACCATGGACTTCACTCTTCCAAATGCCGTAATTCCTCTACATACTCGCAGAAACCAATGCCCCAAGGGGGCACCTCCCGCATGCCGTAACATTATATATCATTCAACTGCAAAGAACACGCAGTATAAAATAACGTAAAGAACGACGCTTGTATAGGAGATATTCCGCGCAAGACGAGAAAGAGAAAACAACAAATGAAAAAAATGAAGTACCACCTGGGAATCGAACCCGGGATCTTCCGATTGCCGGTCAGACGCGATACCACTACACCATGGACTTCACTCTTCCAAATGCCGTAATTCCTCTACATACTCGCAGAAACCAATGCCCCAAGGGGGCACCTCCCGCATGCCGTAACATTATATACATTCAACTGCAAAGAACACGCAGTATAAATAACGTAAAGAACGACGCTTGTATAGGAGATATTCCGCGCAAGACGAGAAAGAGAAAACAACAAATGAAAAAATGAAGTACCACCTGGGAATCGAACCCGGGATCTTCCGATTGCCGGTCAGACGCGATACCACTACACCATGGACTTCACTCTTCCAAATGCCGTAATTCCTCTACATACTCGCAGAAACCAATGCCCCAAGGTTCGATTCCCAGGTGGTACTTCATTTTTTTTCATTTGTTGTTTTCTCTTTCTCGTCTTGCGCGGAATATCTCCTATACAAGCGTCGTTCTTTACGTTATTTATACTGCGTGTTCTTTGCAGTTGAATGTATATAATGTTACGGCATGCGGGAGGTGCCCCCTTGGGCATTGGTTTCTGCGAGTATGTAGAGGAATTACGGCATTTGGAAGAGTGAAGTCCATGGTGTAGTGGTATCGCGTCTGACCGGCAATCGGAAGATCCCGGGTTCGATTCCCAGGTGGTACTTCATTTTTTCATTTGTTGTTTTCTCTTTCTCGTCTTGCGCGGAATATCTCCTATACAAGCGTCGTTCTTTACGTTATTTATACTGCGTGTTCTTTGCAGTTGAATGTGTAATATATATATATATATATATATATATATATATATATATATATATATATATATATAGTTTTGAGAGAGAAATATATATTACATGTAGAGGCCAATGCCCGTAGCTCAATAGATTGGAGGTTCGAATCCCGGTGATGATAGTTAATAACAGTCCATTAGGTAGTGCAATGGGGCGCGGTTGTCTGGCCTGAGTGCTGTGCCAGTTTCTGGCTCTCCCGACTTATGTAGAATTGGGGTCACTTCGACCCTCGACAGCCTCCTTTTCTCTCCGAACATCTCCAGGAGAGAATTGCCTCCTCCCCTTCTTTCCCCCTCGATCCCTGGCGAAATTTTTAATGTGTGTATAAGAGCGGCGGTTTTAATTCACTTCATTGGTTCGCTATTGGCGGCATCGAACTAGAAATGTTTTCTATATTGGTCGATACTGACCACCTTTCTCCGTTAGTCCTAACGAGGGGGTTATTATCCCCACAGGGGGGGCGAGGTGATTTAACCTTCTCGTCCATCAAAATATGCCTCGTTATAGCGACTTGGTTTTAATAATAATTTTCTTCCTTACGTTGCAACGTTATAACGTTAATAGCATTTAAACTTCCTTCGTTGTTCTCACCGAAAGGAGAACAACACATCCGAACTGTTGCACGTTCAGGTGAGCGCTATACGTCGTCATTGCAAATTTTTTTGTTTTTCAAATGGAAAAGATTATAATTTACTAAGTTTTACCAACCTTAATGTTACGATGGAACCTTTTACTTTAAAAGATTTGACTCTAAGAACACATCTTGCAATTCATCTGCCTTTAAATTATATATATATATATATATATATATATATATATATATATATATATATATATATATATATAAAGTAATGCTTTTCTCAAAACATTGGTCTACTTTTAGTTTGTGTGTTAACGAATATTAAGGAAGTATATTTAATTTGAAAAGGTTTTTACATGGATTAATTCTGTAAAAGATGTATGAAAATAGGTATTAAGTCTTAATAATTTTATGACCACACTTGATCAGGGGTGTCTTATAAGGAATTCAATTTCCATAAAGTGGCATCGCTTTTTTTGGATTAAATAAACAAATCCTTTTACACACACACACACACACACACACACACACCACACACACACACATGACTAAAAAACTGAAAATACAGTAGGTTATGTAAAAGAGTTTAACATGTGAGAAATGTTAAAAATTATTTAATTCCCACCAGTTTGATAAATGATTTTGGCGGTCAAGTGCTATACACAGAATTTTATTTTCATCACAGAAGGACTTTTCCCGAGTGACTTTATTTTTTTTAAATAAATTACCATTTTTTTTATGACAAGTGATGTAATTTATATTAACCATGACGACATAATCATCATTGAAGTCATTAGTTTCAAGTCAATGTTGATCACGTAGTCTTACACCTAACATTTAAGTTATGGTCAGTTAAAAAAAAAAAAAAAAAATCTTTTGGGAGGTGTTATTGGTAATCTTCGTTGCTGAGGATTACTACTTCATTTTCATTAATTAAAAAGCAATTAAAATATTACAAAAAAAAATATTAACTTTTATTGGACGTTCATTCATTTTCATTCATGAATTAGGAATTTGGCTGCAAATAGTTTCAGTGGAAATATTGAAGTAAAACCGCAAAATTTAAAGCTTTGAATCCATAACAAAATAAATTGGTAACGATTTGCTTAAAAAAAAAAAGTAACTCGTGTCACCTTGTTCTCAAAATTTATTAAAGTTTTTGTTCTTCATTAGCATTTACACATTCTCAACTGAAATCATTCGACTCGCTAAAGCTAACATTTTCCACACGATGTAACAGTCGTTGAAGCATTGATATACGGGATGAGGGATAGGAGAGGGGTATTAAAATCCGGTAGGAAAAAGCCCGTTCGTCGCTCTCTCCTCGACAGTAAGCGCGGATATTAAAGCTTCCGAACAGTCATAGGACTCGCATCGAAACCAGAATGAGTTTCCGAACGTCCATTTGATGTACATCTTTGCTTCATAAATTATCTCCAAATTCGTTGAATCCGATCCAGATGGTCGAATCATAAACTTCGACTCAGACTCCAGCCGAAATTCCTCATTTCCGGAATCATTTCCGACTCCGGAATCGAATCTCATTATTATTATTATTAATATATATATATATATATATAATATATATATAACTGCAAACACGCAGTATAATTAACGTAAAGAACGACGCTTGTATATAATGTACGGCATGCGGGAGGTGCCCCCTTGGGGCATTGGTTTCTGCGCATATGTAAGAGAATTACGGCATTTGATCGAGTGAGGCCCATGGTGTAATGGTTATCATATCTGACCGGCAATCGGAAGATCCCGGGTTCGATTCCCGGGTGGTTACCTCATTTTTTCATTTGTTTCGTTCTCTCTCCTCATCTTTCGCGGAATATTCTCCTATACAAGCGTCGTTCTTTACGTTGATATATATATATATATATAAAAGAGACCGAGACCGACCTTAAGATCCACTTTAGGCTAGCCCAAAAAGGAAGTAGAAAAGTTATAAATAGCAATTAAAATAAAGTGTGCTGAAAACTCATACGATGTTTATACTTATAGACGCGTAAAGCTTTTACACAATAATAGTAAAGTATACAACAGACGAAGCTCTCTCCTTCCTTCGTCAGCCACTGTTGACAGAAAATAGTGGTAAAGAATTTAGCAGTAATAGAAAAGCATAAGGTTCTCTCCCACCCTCCACTCCCTTCCCGCTAGAAGTGGGTATTGAAAAAGGTTGAAAAAATACTTTGATCCTGGAAAAGTGGCGAAGAAAACTTTACGGGAAAGAGGAGAATATATAAGCTAGCTCTACAATTACGCGATGCACACGCAGCTCGTACACTATATAGCACCGTTGCACAAACTAACCAATAATATACTTGTGCTAGTATATTATGATGATGTCATCAACCACTTCGTATCGTCGCAACTATTATGATGTCAACTACTTGGTATATAGTCACGTAAACCTCGAACGCGTGGTTTTGATTCCATACAAAATATTAACGGCTCTATTTACCGAGGTATCGGTCCAACGAGGACCCCATCACCCACTTCAAGCTAGCTTCAAAATATTATGAGAGAGATAAAGGTTAAACTCTCCATGTCTACAGCCATGTACGCGCAAAGCCATCACGCCGGCAAAGCAATGAAATACAGTACTCCTACAGAAAACGAGTGGAAATGGGAATTAAAAGCTTAAATCAGATTTCCCACAGTATGACCTCACCCGCAACGTGCAACCAGCTATCCAAGAGAAAAAAAAAAAAAAAATCGTGACGGCAGAAACGTAAATGTACCTCACCTAATCCATGCCATGCATTTTTGAGAGAGAGAGAGAAGAGAGAGAGAGAGTGAGAGAGAGAGTGAGTTGATAAAAAACCTTTAGTTCTTTAGTGTTTTTGGTTTGATAAGAAGAGTCAATAAATAATAATAATAAGCACAGAGAGAGTGTGTGAATGCGAGTTATATATATATATATATATATTATATAATATATATATATATATATATATTAATATATATATATATATATATATATAACCTAATAATAAACGTGTTTTCAAATAAGCTTATTATCGATGTATTTAAATATTCGTAGCAGTTTCCGTAGATTTATTTGTTAATAAAAATAACTACTAACTCATTTTCTGATTTTAAAATAGGTCGGCAGTCTTCTGGTTTTGAGTTGCGTACATCCACGAAGCTTTTTATGGTATCGTCGCGTGTCCCCTTCTTTTAAGGCTCCGTTTACGAGAGGTAAAACTGCGTCATAAAACACGTTTGGCAATATGGAAACCGGTTTTGGCAGTCGTTTCAAGAAGTGTTCCTACACGCTGCCTTTTTCAGGGTCCCGAACAAAACTCTCTATTTGTTTAATTCACACGTTACAAAGCGTTCTACGTAAATATCTTTTCGACACGTTATTTTCGCGAAACCTCAGTTTTTTTTATATAGGCAAAAGATTATCACCGGATTTACAGTACACGATAGTATATTCTACAATTTTCTTTTGACAAGCACTACTTTTTCAAATTGTCTTTCGCATATCCACCTTCAAATTTCTTCATTAGTCCCTTTATTGAAGATCTGCTGAAGGTTTCCCTTATTCCAGTGTTTCCTCAACTACTTGTATGTTTTAGCCAACGCGTCCTTCGCAATCCCCCCTTAATTTCAACTGCAGATAACGTTCATGAAGTGTTAATTTAAGTTTTTCTAAGCAATTTCTCTTTATAGTATATCATACCGGTATTGTGGTAGTGAATTAAATTATTGAAAATATCCATATTTACATATATTTTATTTTTTCTTTGCTGACCTTCTCGCGCCCCTCTTCAGTAGGTCTTCCAACCGGCAGGAGGAGTGCGTCGCACAGTGAAACGCTGCCTCACTTCAAACTGCTTTAAATCACGTTGCACTTGCGTAACACTCTTGTATGGAAATAACACTTCACAATAAACACGCGCCATCTTGTACTGTAAACTCGATGATCTTGAGTGCTCTTTGTGCTCGTTTGTTCGTGCTTGTTCCTGGAGGTTTCACGTGCGCCTTCCCGGCCCTAGCACCCAAGGATGATGGGGCTCGACCCTGCAGTCCTTGTCATCCTTGGTCTTTTTCCACTTCGACTGTCCCCTCCACCCTTCTTTTCCTGTCTTTCCTCTCACTTTTTCTTTGTTTTTCCACCGAGATATGCCCTTTTAAATAGAGGCGAATCGGTTTCTTCCGGAACATTAAAAAAAATATAAAATAAATATATATATATATATAATGCAAACCCACAAAGAAAAAGAAAAAGAAATGATTCCAAGGCCTTTCGCGTATTCAGAAGTACGCCTCGTCATTCCCTGACGAGGTGTACTTCTGAATACACGAAAGGTCTTGGAGGCTTTTTTTTTCCTTGTGGGTTTGCATCATTCATTCACTTCACGTGTCTATTTGTGAAATTCATCATATATATATATATATATATATAATAAATATATATCTTTTCGTTATTGTTCAGAGGTGGACTAAAAAAAAAAAATGGGGTCTTACATGTGATTGACCGTGTGTGTCCCTTTGTAGATATTCCCCCGTCTTTAATCACTGTTCGTGAAGATTAATTAATGGAATTACCATCGGTAATTCGTTATCGCACGCACACATTCAGACAAAAGACATCAATTGTGAACGTTTTTCCACTTCGGATTTTTTTTCCTTCTTCCCTTTTTCTAAACGTTTGCACGCTTCTCAATGTTGTTCTCGTTTTCCTTTTATTTTCGTAAGACGAGGAAGATTATTACGGATTTGTCCGTCCGTAAGGAGTAACTACGACGGGTTTTGCGCACTCGTGGGACCTCGCATGTGCAATTTTGCATAACGCTTTTTTTTCTTCTTTTTCGCCAAATACGTATTATTATTTCAAGGCGTGTTACAGTGGGCTCATTGGAATTTGCCAACATAATACAACATGTACATATATTTATGGGGGTTGGACAAAATAATGGAAACCCTCTCATTTTCGGTGCTGTATTTTCCGATATTATTAATGACGTTATATACTTTATAAAGTTGATATGTGAATGTAATATAATATATAATAGCGAGAACATAATCTATTTTAATATGTTGATAGTGTTTTTTTTCTGTTCTTGTTGGATAAATAAAAATATATCGCTCGGAAAGTGTTACTGTGAAAGGGTGCGTGATAATAGGAGCCCGTTTGTTTGGTGTGTCAGTATTAAAAGCCGCGTAATTGCCACTATATCTCGAGGTACAGTCCTCAAGTTTATGGATACATGGAAGGAAATGAAAAACAAACTACATCAAAAATTAATAAGGAATATATTGGGCGTAAAGCAACACTGACACAATGTGACCGAAGAATCTTATTCCGAGCTGTGAAACGTGAACTGCTGCATCGAAACTTCGTTCAGAACTTAACAGTAGTCTGCAAAGACCAGTCAAAACGATGTTATGGGAACTGTAGTAAAGCCCCTCATAACACCAACTAGCGCAAAAGCTCGGATGGAGTTGGAGTTGGAGTTGGAGTTGGAGTTGGAGTTGGGTAGAATAATGGGAACGGTAATGTGTGCTTCTGTGGTGTATTTTTTTTTAATTTCTTTCCATGTATTCGTAACCTCGGGGACTGTTCCACGAGATGTAGGGATAATCACGCGACTTTTAATACTGAGACACCAACTAAACGTCCTCCTACTGTCGTGCCCCTTTCACAGTCAGTGACATCTTTTCCAACTGCCATTTTTAAAATTTATTTTGCAAGAACAGGAAATACGAATATGAAACTATCATTGATGATGATGTCGATATTACAGTACATGACTTCACATATCAACTTAGTAAAGTATATAACGCCATTAATAATAATAGAAAATGCGAGTGCTTTCGTGTGTGTGTGTGTGTGTGTGGTGTGAGAGACACTCTTCCATATTAGCCATTGCGTGTTATTCAACCTATAACAAAGAAAAAGGCTCCAAAACATCAATTTGAACCATTGTTTTACTTCTCGTGTTACTTTTGTAAATTTAATTTAAAGTAAATTTTCCTGACTGGTCTTATGGGACACCCTGTACACACACACATACCCACACCCCCAACACACACACATACCCACACCCCCAACACACACACATACCCACACCCCCAACACACACACGCACACACGCACACGCGACTCATCAAATGCTTGAGAGATTTCTAGAATTTAATTGTACATTTTCGATTGGTTGCTGCATACGTGATTTAATGGAGTGTATGGTTTCCACAAAATTTTGCCTACTCTTTCGCATTGTTTTGTAATTTAGATTAATCGTGGTTTATTGTGGAAATATAAAGGAATGCCCAAACGATTACTAAAAGTAATGGGAAAATATTGCGATTATAAATTTCTTTCCTAAATTAGATATATGGCAAATACTGACCAAAGTTAGACTTCAGACGGCTAACTTGAGCGCGAAAATCAAGATTTAAAGCGAAATGGGAAAATTCACGAAGATAAAAATATATGGGCACTGTTTGTGAAATGCTTATTCAAACTACTGTGGCACGGAGCTCCATCTTCCGAGAAAATTGTTTGGTCCGCAAGATTTAAAACCGTGAGTTGAGGAAGAACGTTCGGCGGCATTGCGAGGTGCCGCTTCCATTTCGGTTACCTTCTCAAAAGAAAAGAGTCACTGACCCGTGATTTTCGTCAGACACCGCACAGTGACTTCACCAGAACATATCTCTTTAATGATTCCGTATCTCATTTGGTTTTTCATATCTTTCGTTTAAAGTTTTTTAACCAAACTTTCCAAAAAACTTACGTGGAGGGATATATATATATACTGGGTGATCCAGATAAATGGGACCCATAAAAAAAAGCCACATATTCTTAATATTTAATTCCTTTCATAAAAACTATATATCATTCGAAAGAGTAGAGTTACAAGTTTATTATAAATATTTATTTTTTAAAAATGACTCCTTTCAAATGTGCTCCATTAGTTGCCAAGCATTCCAGTGTTCTCGCTTGTAAGTTCTGCATCACTTTTGCAAGAGTGTGCGGTGGTATGGCCTGTATCTCATTTGTGATGGCGGCCTTCAATTCTTGCAAGGTCGTTGGGTTATTTCTGTAGACCCTACTCCTTTAAATATCCCCAGAGATAATAATCTAAGGGAGAAAAATCCGGAGACCTTGCGGGCCATTCAACGTCTCCAAATCTTGAGATTAACTCGCCTGGAAACGTTTGACGCAAAACTGCCATGCAGTTCCTCGTGGTATGGCAGGTAGCTCCGTCTTGTTGAACCAGTGTTTTCTAGACAAAGATCTCTTAATTTAGGAATAAGGAAATCGGTCAACATTTTTCGTAGCGATCACCATTTACAGTGACCGTGTTTCCGGTGGAATCCTCGAAAAAGTGCGGCCCTATGATCTGAGATGCAGTAAGACCACACCAAACAGTTACACGCTGACTATGCAACGGGACTTCGGTAATATTCAATGGATTTTCTGTTGCCCAGAAACGACAATTTTGTTTGTTTACAGTTCCATTCAAGTGAAAATGGGCTTCGTCTGACATAATCAAAGTTGCTAGAAAATTGGTGGTGTCATTTACCTTCTGTTGGATCCATTGACAGAATTGTCGTCTTCGTGCGAAATCTCCATCGTTTAGTTGTTGCACTGTTTGAATTTTATATGGAAAGACCATTAAGTTTTGTTTGAATATACGGTGTGTTGTTCCATATCCAACTCCTAACAGCTGAGAAGCACGTCTGATGCTTATGTTAGGATTATCCTGTACAATTTCATGAGTTCTGTTAATGATCTCGTCTATCCTTGCTGTGCGCACTCTTCCAGTTGGTTTTCTTTTTCCAATGCTGCCAGTTAGGGAAAAATTTCTGACACACCGACGGATTACTTTCTTAGAAGGTGTCTTGAAAGATCTTTGAGCTGAAACCAGGGCTGTGGAGTCGGCACATAAAAAACCGACTCCGACTCCGAAGGTATATTAATTCTAAATCTGCTATGATGATAATTACACAAGAGGCATTTCATCACCACCACGTGAAGCATCATCATCTGTGGTCATTGTTACGGTAACTTTGTCTGTAGTAAAGAATCTTGTAAGTGGTGCTTGTCGTTCAGTAGATTTCTGATCTTTTGTTAACTTTGAAGTAGTTGGAAGGTTTTTATTACTATCTTTCTCAATGACAACTTCTAAAATTTTGGGATGGAAACACTGCAAATGTCTTTTCAAATTTGATGCTCTGGTTGGTGCATTTTTATCAGAGCCAGTAAAACCACTGATTTTTGCTCACATAATTTTTCGTCATCATCATCATCTATCATACACTGACACACGAAATGTTTCCCATCTGTGGTTATTGTAAAATATTAAAAAACTGCAGACTTTGTTGGAAGTGTCTTTGCCATTGTGAAAGGGGTTTTAGACTTGAAAGTTAAAAACTTATGAAATTTAGAAAGAACTCGAAATTAAATAAGCATTAAAAATTAAAAATATTATCTGAAAAGAAAAAATGAATTAATGTCATTAGTGTCTGAAATGGAAAACATTGTGTTTATTATTTAAGTGGTTTAACCACCATAGCTGCCAGTGATATCACACACAAAAACATATTTTATTAAAATTTATATTGAGGTCGGAGTTGGAGTCGGTACATTTTTACCGACTCCGACTCCGACTCCAGCACCACCAAAATTGCTTCCGACTCCGACTCCACAGCCCTGGCTGAAACTACACTTCTTCCATGCTCATAATATTGCTCAGTTATGAAACGCAGCTGTTCCACAGTCCATGCAGTCATCTTGAAGGGTTAGTTTTAACTAACACTTTTATTTTGTTTTGTATCTTATCTTGTCTTGTATTGTCAAAACCTATACAATCCTGTACAAACTTGTGACTATCCTCTTTCGAATGATGCGTATGATTTTATAAAAGGACTTATACTTTAAGAGTTACAGGGGTTTCTTTTGGGTCCCATTTCTCTGGATCACCCTATATATATAATATATATATATATATATTATATTTTTTTTAACTGCAAACAACACACAGTATAATTAATGTAAAGAACGACGCTTGTGTAGAAGAGCGTTCCGCACAAGATGAAGAGGGAGAACGAACAAATGAAAAATGAGCGGAACGCTCTTTTACACAAGCGTCGTTCTTTACATTAATTATACTGTGTGTTGTTTGCATGTAAAATGTATATATGTACGGCATGCGAAGGTGCCCCCTCAGGGCATTGGTTTCTGCTCGTATGTAGGAGAATTACGACTTCTGATTGATCGAGGTCCATGGTGTAGTGGATAGCATATCTGACCGGCAATCGGATGATCCTGGGTTCGATTCCCGGGTGGTACCTCATTTTTCATTTGTTCGTTCTCCCTCCTCATCTTGTGCGGAACGCTCTTCTACACAAGCGTCGTTCTTTACATTATATATATATATATATATATATATATATATGATACACACAGACAGTGCATGGAACAAGGAACTCTTCTGGGATAATTAAATCCACTATAGTCCGAATAAGTAATGGTAAATGACAAATACCATAGTTTTTATTTTTCATGATGCTAGCCCGACGTGGGCAACGGGTCACTCGCAAAGAGGTCCCATAAATATAGCTTCCCGTTGCCCACGTCGGGCTAGCATCATGAAAAAGAAAAACTATGGTATTTGTCATTTACCATTACTTATTCGGACTATAGTGGATTTAATTATCCCAGAAGAGTTCCTTCTTCCATGCACTGTCTGTGTGTATCATAAAAAACTCAGGGGACTATTCTGAGTTCATTCCCATATATATATATATATATATATATATATATATATATATATATATATATATGGGTGGTCTATAATTATATAGGGGAATTTTTTTTAATATTTCCTAGCTTCCACCCACTGAAGTTGAGGTTCTGTGAGAAAATGTTGTAGATAAATTTTCGTTTCGATCAGTTCATATTTAGGGGTCGCTCACGAGTTTCAAAATTTATCCTTCTATCACTGTAATAGGTATTATATGGTATGCACTCCAGCTCCACCGCCTCTGGGTCCCCCCCATCCACCAGCTGATGGATGAGTACTGTCCGTTCTACGACGATGGTGTCATGGTTGGCAACCACTCATTGTCGTCCAGTCAAAGAGCTTTTTCTGGCATCCGGAAACTTCCGGCGATGCTCCGACACTACTTGCGGCAGTTACTGCAGTGCTTCTCGTCTTTGGTGTGGCGGCCGCTGTACTGTTGGACGAGGGCCACAGCTCGCTTGGCGTGGTCATTCACCATCCTGAGGTTTTCCACAACCCTAAGCGCCGCCTGAAACTCCTCCATTTTTTCCCATTCATCCAGATCTTTGTTCAAGAAACCTGCGGACAATTACAGTCGTTCGAAGAACCTCATCGAATTCTTCGTCACAAGGCTCTCCAAAACGAACTGAGAGGCGAGTTGACACGCTTTGGAATCTGCTCTCCACCCTCTTTCTTGTATAGGTCTGCGACCATCCGACGTTTCGTTGCAGATGGAACATCGGCATCGAAGGAGGCCACTGGAATCATTTCCTCAGAGAGGTACCAAAGCTGTCATGCCAGCTTCTGACTGGCTGCTTTGGAAATCTTCTACCGTGGATACGACCTCAATGATTCCAAGAGGCAAAGGTCCTGGGCTGGAGTAGAAGCGGCCATCGGAGCAGTGAACCATGCCTTCAGGTAGACTGTCACAGCGAAGATGTTTTCGATGCACTGTAAAGCGCCATCCGGTCACTCGCCCCCGTCCTGTCCAAGGTTGAAGATAATTCTGAGTTGAAAATATTCTTGGTCTGGCGTGTTCTTTTGGGGGGGGGGACAACCTCCAGTGGCTCCCTCAAGAAACTCGTCATCGGCAGAGTTTGAAGAAGCAAGTTCGGCTGTTTGGGATGTCGAGACTTGCTCTTGGACTGCTTTCCTCTTTCGGACGTCTTCCTCTGCTTTCCGCTTTGCAACCTTCTGCTCCTTCTCCGCCAGTTTTTTGTCGACGGAGCCCATTGTGCCACGCCGACCGGGCTCTCTCTGAGCGAGAAGGAAGCCGCGTTTTTCTTGAAACTGGATAATCTGGAGAGCGTTTCCATGTGCAATGTCGAACAAATTGTTTAGCTTGCTTTTGAAAGACATCTCGTTTTGGACTTGTTTTGGATTTCGCCTTCCCTTGTTCTTTTTCTCAAAAGACCAAAAGCTTCTCCAAACAGTGGTCCTTCCGGCGTGTAGGTATGCGGGCTCTTTCCCAAAATGAGCACACTTCCTCCAGCAGTTTTTCGGCGCTTTGTTTGGTGTCTTTCTTATTCACAATATGATGGTGCAAACAAACACCTAGGACCTGGCCATTTTGAAGGCAGTTTACTGCCTAAAATCTTTTGGTCCGGTTTGTCCAACAAGTAAAAACCACGTGTTTTTGACATGACCGTCACCGTAAGTAAATGTAACCAATATAAACCAATGTATGGTATACCAATATCTATTAAAATCTATTTTATACAGCTATATTTAACACTTCAACCTGTGAAAGAGCAGAAAACGGCATTAATTAGCACCTGTAATAGATCATAGTAATGAGTGACTCAGAGAAGAACATATGACCCCATGAGCGACCACTAATTATGTACCGATGTGAGTGAAATTTTTCACAACTTATTTTCTGCTATAGTGACACAAATTAGGTGGGTGAGAGCTGGAAAAATCGAAAGTTCGATTTTATGGACCACCCTTATATATATATATATATATATATATATATATATATATATATATATATATATGAAAATTATTTCACGAAAGTAACACGTGAAAAATATTTATGATGAATAAAACCACGAAGGAAAGGAAACACAAAATGGTGCTCAAGCGCTTTCGTCTAATGACATCCTGAGGATGTCATTAGACGAAAGCGCTTGAGCACCATTTTGTGTTTCCTTTCCTTCGTGGTTTTATTCATCATATATATATATATTAGAAGCTTTTTCATTGAATTCCGTGCCGGTCCCCTCGCTTCCCCTCACTTAATCTCCCCTTGTGAATTCTGTTTTTGAATCGTCGAACGTGAAGGTGGATGTTTGTGTGGCTCCACTGACGCACGTGCGATTCTATTTTCCGGCTGAGCGGCTCTTTGATCACCAGGGTGTGTCCGTGTGCGCGTATGTGCGCGCGAGAGAGAGATTTTCTTTTCGTGGTGGTTCCGCCAAAATGCTATTTCTGAAAGTAGGTGAGGTGACTGCGAATGCATTAATTGGATTCCTCACTGTGCAGTAAATAGGAAATGGTTCCAGCCAGCGAGAAGTTTCAGTTGGTTCCACCGAGTGAGTGCAAATTCTAATTAGGTTACCAAGACGGCGGAATAGAAAATTATATGTATGAAACGAGTGAAAGCTTTTTCTCCAGTTGTTTACGCATTATATTTTAAGACTTTTATTATAGACCGTTGTCACTGACATCCCATCTCGCCAAAATATTTGAAAGAATAGTCAGGAAGAAAATATATGACTCCTTGGAGACAGGAAAGATTCAATGAGAACCAGCATGGATTCCGATCAGGAAAGTCGTGCCTATCACAACTAATAGAGTACTAATAACAATATCATAGACGCACTTGAGAGCAATGATAACTACAATGTAATATACACGGATTTTGCTAAAGCATTCGATAAGTGTGATCATGACATAATAGCACATAAAATAAAACGCATGAGAATAACGGGCAAAATGGGCAAATGGATCTCTAACTTCCTCAAGGAACGGCAGCAAGACGTACTCGTAAAAATCCAAGGTATATCATCATCAAAATCTGAAGTACGCAGCTCAGTTCCATAAGGAGTAGTATTGGCCTCACTCCTACTCATTATCATGCTATGAAGTAGATGACAACAGTATAGTAACATCTTTTGATAGTAACATCCTTTGCTGACGATACAAAGATCAGCAGAAAAATCGGCAATGCAGAAGAGGTGGAAGCCCTACAGAGGGACACAAACAGAATATATACAAATGATCAGAAGACAATAACATGAATTTTAACACCGAGAAATTTCAGCTTTTGAAATATGGCAGAAATGAAGAACTTAGACAGTATACTATGCCCCAGATAGACAAGAAATTCAGAGAAGCACGAAAGCAAAAGATGATTTAGTGTTAATAATAATAATGAGCGATGATGCAAAATTTGAAACCCAGAATCAGATAGCGATAAAGAAAGCAAAAAGAGTTACGGGACAGCTACTGAGAACCTTAAAAATAAATAAATAGAGACGAGAAGGTAATGATTCCGTTGCTGAAAACACTGATCGTACCAAAACTTAATACTGCTCAGTTTTGACGTCCCCATACATAAAAGAAGAAATTAATAAACTAGGAGAAGTTTAGAAGAATTTCAAAGCCAAGATTGATGGCTGCAAAGAACACAACTACTGGGGAAGACTTAAGTAAATTAAATCTGTATTCGCTGAAAAAAAGGAGAGAGACAGACCGACATATGGAAAATGATCGAAAAACTGGCAACTAAAGTGTTCCCAAACTGGGCCCGACAAGCGACACCTTCAACGCTAAAGAAAAGTAGCTTGGTTGTTAGGGAGCCAAGACTTTTTAACCAGCTTCCAAAGGATATCAGGAACGTCACAGCGGTTAAAATTGAAATCTTAAAAAAAAAAGACTAGATTCCTGGCTCAGGATGGTACCAGATGAGCCAGGTGTGCCTGGCTATGTACGATGGAAATCGCAAGAAAGCAACTCGCTCCTCCATCATGCCAGGTCTAGAGGTGGGGCTACCAGTTTGACCTTCGTGTAAAGAGATGACGCACGGAATTTTTTACCAGGTTTACAGATGAGAGGGCACTCGTTCGTACCAGAAAGGAAAACTAATGCTTTAGTTGTAAACAGATAATTTTTTTTTTTTTTTATGTTGGCTGTAAAAATTGAAAACTGGTTTAAATAGAAGTTGATTTATACGAGTCGACTTATATACTACTATAAGGTCCAGGCGAACTACTCGTCATAGGTTATACGACGTGATGATAGTTTGGTTCTGAATTGGCTCTTGCGATCAGACCACCATCAATCCAATAACTTCAAAAAAAAAGGGAAAAGTTTTTCATCACTCGAAAAATAAACTTTGTAACACTTACCGAAATTGCTTGGATTGTCGACGTTCGAACGGTGTGTCGTCGTTTTTTCTTGTAAGCCGATTGGATGACACGCGAGCGAGTTAGTGCCAATCACTATTAGGCGTCATTGAAAGTTGGCACTTGACCGCTGATTTATAGGCTCCATCACAGAGAAAATTTCGTAACATTAAAATTATAATAAAGTATTCGTGTTAAATGAGTTATTCCTTATACATAAAACATTAAATTATTCCAAGAACACCAGCGCGCGCGCCGCGCGCACTAATATATATACACAGTATATATATATATATATAATATATATTAATATATTTATATTGTGTGTGTTGTTTGTCTAATGAGCCTTCATAGATGTGTTTTTAATTAAGGGAGTTCACAGCTTGCACAGAGCATCAAAGAGTCTCGTTGGAAGTTCGACGCTTCAATTTAAATAGCTTTTGAAAAGGGATTTTTGCTCTGCGCTTTTTACATCCATTGTAGTTGACTGAGAGCTTTGTACATAATGATGTTACGTCAAAAATATATATATATATATATATAAATATATATATATATATATATATATATATATATATATATATATATATATATATATATATATATATAGTATATATATATAGTATATGTATTGAGCATACAACGCTGAAAAAGTTAATGCATAATTGACGGTATAAAAACAAAGCATCGAAACAGGTATTAAATATTTTGTGGAGTCGTTACATGCGAAGTAATTCGAATAGATTCTGAATTACCTTGACCCGATTGCTGCTTATAACAGCGTATTGGGCTATAGATCTATATTTTTTGCTTCCTTGATAGGCCCAAGTTACTGTAGATTGGCCTTGAGCCTATAAATTACCCTTTGTTTACTGAGAGAGATATACTATGGGAATAATCCCGAGTCAACTGAATTTCAGTGATTAAGAAAGCGTTTACATACATTTGTCTCGCTGCGATAATTGGTGCGTTATATATATATATATATATATATATATATATATATATATAATTATATATAGATATATATATATATATATATATATATATTATATATATATATATATATATATATATAAGATAGCAGTAACAGAGCAAAGAGAATAACTGGGCAGATACTGAGAACCTTTAAACGAAGGGATAGGAATATAATGCTTCCTCTACTGAAAACACTGATCATACCCAAATTGGAACACTACCGGTCCTAACATGTCCATATAAAAAAGAAGACATTAGCAAGAAGGGATTCAGAGAAGCTTCACAGCCAAGATCAATGGGTGCAAAAAAAAAAAATTACTGGGAAAGGTTACACGAATTAAACATATTCGCTGGAAAGGAGGAGAGGTACACCATTATTTGCACTTGGAAAATAATGGAAAAACTGGCCCCTAATCTTACTCTGAACCCTATAACCCCCCAAACAACAGTGGAAAGTAGAAAAGGAAGACTGTGTCGTGTTCCCAAATTAAAGGCTAGACAGGGAACATCCTTAACCCTCTATCGCACAACTTTTTTGTAGGGTTAAGTCTAAATGCGTGTATTTGAAATGTTAAATAGATGCAACATGGTACCATAAAGGGTTAACCCTGAAAGAAAATAGTTTTGTGAGAGGACCAAGACTATTTTAACCAGATGCTCAAGGAACTAAGAAACACGAGTGGTGTTGCGGTGGACATCTTCAAAAGAAGATTAGACGCCTGGCTCAGAACAATCCCAGATGAGCCAAGCGTACCTGGCTGTGGCAGGTGGAGAGTACAAGAAACCAACTCCCTTCTTCACCAGGCCAGCTCGAGAGGAGGGGCGACAAGCTTGACCTTCGTGAAATGAGGAATCATCACATGGAACATTTAAAAGGCTGAAAGGTGTGTGTAATATATAGGGTGTCCCAGGAGGAAATGTCAAGAATGCACCATTTCACTCTTTGGGTATTTCTAAGTAGAAAGTATTATATCGATATGGGTCTGATTCCCAACCGTTACCGAGATACAGGCCTCTACATTTGGGTAATTAAAACATAATAAAAAGGCGATCTTAGATACTATTTAATGACACTTGTAGTTTACAAAAAGTACAAACATACAATACACTATTGCACTTATTGCAGAATGGTTTCAAAGTGACCCCCTCCTTCTTCAATGCACGCGGCGAGCCTCCGATCCATCGAGTCTTGCCAAGGAAAACGCGGAAGTTCATTTTTGAGGGTTATGAACGCATCCTGTATACGTGCAACCAACTGCTCCCTAGTTTCGGGCTTACCCCGCTGATAAACGTTACTCTTCAAGAACCCCCAGACAAAAAAATCTAGCGAAGATAAGTCAGGCGAACGAGGGGGCCATGCCACAGGTCCTCCACGTCCAATCCACCTTCCTGGAAACCGTAGAGGCCTGTATCTCGGTAACGGTTGGGAATCAGGCACATGTCGATATAATACTTTCTACTTAGAAATACCCAAAGAGTCAAATGGTGCATTCTTGACATTTCCTCCTGGGACACCCGTAAATGAAACGAAACACTAATTTAATGAAAACTGACGTAATTTCGGCTCAGTAAATTAAGTTTTTAAAGTAATGTTCAAAATGAAGCGAATATTTGTCTTCGGAGTAATATTTGTGATTTTCTGTAACGGGAATGAAGAGTGAAATTGTTCATCACTGGAATGGGATGAAAATGTCCGTGTTTATATCTTAGTTACCTGTACGTCATTCCTCATTGAAAAGACTGATCTTTATATAAAGCAACACATCAAAAAAAATAATGAGAGAGAAGAAAATTTATTCTTACTCGAAAACATCCTCTGGATGCAGTTGAAACAACACACACACACACACACACACACACACACACACACACACACACTTCATTTGCGTCCCTAACGAAGACACTGGATTACTTTGACTTAGTCGAATGGGTGGTCAGGCAACCACAGAATTTAGAAGCAGAAAGTTTTTACCTTTACTCCGCGTTCACGTTTAGCTTCTCCCCTCAGATTTTTAGCGTTTTTTTATTTTGGTGCGTTTTCCTCAACGCTGAGCTCCAATTTTTGTCGTTCCTTTATTACCTTTTGTCAACTTTGTTCGTCTATTGTTTCACGAACGTGTCTGTAAGTTTCAGTTGCTAAATTGTATGAGCTATATTGTCTTCATTTTTTAAAAGGCGGTTCTTAATTTAGATCAACAATATGCGTCTCTATTGTTGCTGCCAATTAAGAGCACGTTGGTTAGAATAGCGATTTTTTTTTTCTCCATCTTTTGTATTCCTTATTCCGTTAAATTACTTTGTTTCTCTTTACCTTTCTTTATTGGGTTTCCTCGTCATACCAGAGATTCTCATTTATATATCTTCTTACCACACTTTCAGTATACACACACACACACACACACACACCACACACACACGTACAAATACTAATTCTTATCTTCATTTTTCAGAAAATTTTAAATTATTTTTTTAATAATAATTGGATTTTATGTATTTTTTAAAATATTTTTTTCGTCACTTGTAATCCATTTCTTTGGTCTTCTTCCCCCCTTTCCCACCTTTCTTTCTTTCTGACCGGCCTCCTTTCCCCTTTCTCGAAAGGTTAAATTCAGCACAAAGTTCTGAGAATGGGTAAAGTTTTTTTGAAGAAGTGAATGATTAAAGAGCTTAATAGAAGGTCTTAGAACGGTAGTAGTAGTAGTGTAAAAAAAAAAAAAATTGTAAGCAGTTCCTCGAAATGGTTCTAAATTTATAACGCCATAACTGATTTGCGTCATTTAATGGTTCGATAATAACCGGTGTGTTTCCCTTATTAATCCTTTAACGCCGACCGTTGCCCTATTGCAACACGAGCTTCACAATCGATTTTGAGCCTTACTATCTGAATAGTAGAGGTTATTTTGGCTTGAACAGGAATTTTTTTTTTAAATTTCATAATTCAGGCATGAAAGAGTTAAACCCTTCGATACGATGGCGGGTAAGGAATATGGGTTTGTATTGGGGTTCGTGGACAGAGAACATTTGTACCTCTCAAAAAATAGGCCAAATATCTTCTCTGTTGATCCAAAATGGTTCAACAACAGGCCGGTCCACAGGACACTTCAAATGGGTGGGGGGGATGAAAGTTAACAAAAAGGGCATCATCTCCTCCCCCAAAGAAAATTACTCTTCACAGCATTTTTTTTTTTGGGGGGGGACTTTTGCGACATGAAGGGGCAAATGGGAGGGCTCAAGCCCCTGTAGCCCTCCACCCTCTGCACGTCCCTGTTTAACAACGATATTATCTCTACTTCGAAGGGGAGAAATAAAGCGTACGAACAATGGAAAATGATTTTTCATAAAAGGCATGAAATCCGGCTGCGTGTTGAAAACATAGTTTAGAAAAGCGAAATGTAGAGAAATTGAAGCGCTTCTGTTTGTAGAACCTGTCCTGAAGGCGTTTTCAGTCGTGTAAATAACAAAACCAATTAAAAATAGCATAGGTTCTATCAAAGCTGAGACAGGAGAATTAAAATTTATAAATGCTGTCATAGCAACCTTGCTGAAGAATTTTTTCGCTTCAATTTTTACTAAAGAGGTTAACTACGAATAGCTCCGCAAATAGAATTCTCGTATAGAGAGAGACGGAATATATTTAAACTGCTATTTTACAGACTCAATCACGTACAAATAACCCCACTTGGATTTTTCAAAGTAGACGCTTCATGCTCTCCAAAGATAGCAATTACGCCCATGTATAATGTTCACATTTAAACTGTAATATTAAGCGAATGACGACATTCACTTAATATTATGCGAATGTTGTCATTTATCAGAAATTGAATTAAGAATTTAATTTCTCATAAATGACAACATTCACTTAATATTACAGTTTAAATGCGATCATTATACATGGGCGTAATTGCAAATATGTTTGAAGAGCATGAAGTGACCAAAGTCTACAGAATCACTTCCCATCTACTTTGAAAATCCAAGTGGGGTTATTTGTACGTGATTGAGTCTGTAAAATAGCAGTTTAAATATATTCCGTCTCTCTGTACGAGAATTTTATTCGCTCAGCTATTCGTGGTTAACCTCTTTAGTAAAAATTGAAGCCAAAAAATAAAACTAATAATAAAAAATGGATTTATGAGGAACAAAAGTTTTAAGCCTATGCTAAGGTCGTCATCAGGTGTGAGTGAAGAGGGATAGAAGGTGTGTGTCAGTTTATAAGTCAAGGGGGACTGGAAGTGAGGAAAGGGGATTGGAGAAGACTGAAGATATGAAATGAAATAAGGTACCTTCGATTTGGGAATATATATATATACATACAATAATTAATTGAAACTGAAAAAAAATAAACTAATAATACGGTAATCATAAAATTAATTAAAGAAATTAAAATAATAATTGTCGGAGTACGGCTTAATAAAAAAGTAAACCAAACAGTATGTATAAAAACGTAATTAATATTTGACACGTGGTAAGCAATTAAAAGGAATATTCTAGAAATTCATTTAAAATTCGAGAATTCGAAATGAGGATATTTCAAAAGTAAATCCATCTTATTTTATTTTGTATCTTTTCGTCTTCCTTAATCCCTTTTTCTCGCTCTTCCTTCGCTCGGTATCTCCCTTGGTCTTATAAAGCGACAGCGACCTCTTCGCTTCAATCATCTCCCTCTTCACTCGCGCTTGATGAAGTCCTCGAGTATTACCTCTTCAAGACATCGAGCCACTCGGGCCTAGGTTGTCGAAAATTTGTGCTGCTAAGAAATAAATTTCTTATTGTGATTTTATTCCTTTCAATCTATATTCAGTTGGTGAAGGGCAAGATCAGAGTTCCCTAAATTTATTGACAAATATTTTCTTTTATAATATTTCGTGTTTCTTTACATGGATGCAAAAAAAGATTTAATAAAAAAAACCATTCCAATGATATTTTAGTTTTCACTGTAGCTCCAAAAATAAGGGAGTTAAGGTTTGAACTTGGGGTCAAATCTACGATGACCCATAAATTGTGTGTTGGGGGGGGGGGGGGGGGGGGGCTACGTTGTTGCCAATGTCGTAACAACGCTTCCCATTGATCAGCGAAGTTATGCGATATTGGGTTCGGATAGTAGTTGGATGGGGGACCCTCCTCCACGTCCAGATTATGTAGCGACCCATGGTTTGGATCCCACTAAAGCTGTGGGTCCCCTCCGTCGTATGACCTTAGATGTTGCGAAGGAGGTTAAACAACCCCATAACCATAAATTGGTTGTTAGATCCACTGTCCAATTTAGGACTTTATCGTGTCTGTTACGTACACCTGTGGTGAATTTCATTTACATCGGAGACTATCCGAGTGATCTTATATGAAATGAACAATTAATTTTATTTTTATAACGCCCCACCCCACCCCCCGCCCCCCCGCATCTGAGTGACACTTTCAAAATGCGTTCCCTCACTTCTTTATTTAGCACTACACCACTGAATATCATGTTTTGCATTCAAATAATAATAATAGTGTTATAATTGTTTCGTATAATTTATTCTCCTTATAATGATGTGGTGTGCTTTTTTTTCCCCCTATTTGTAGTCTTAAATATGGGTAGTTATTATTACTTGTTTTAGTAAGTGTCTTATTTTTATCTCTTTTGGTCATAATTTTTATTTTTTTTAATTTATTATTGTTTGGTATCGTTTATTCCTTCAAGAATATTGTACTATTTTATGGTATATATATAATATATATATATATATATATATATATCCTGTCAATAAAGCTTATCATTATCATTAATTTAAATTTCTCGCAGTAGTTCTTCCCATTATAAAAAAATAACTCCTCAGTTAAAATGATTTTTCGCCTACGTATTCGAGTAATAAGCAGCTAAATGAACTAGTAGCGAGTTTAAAAAAAAAAAGGAACCGGGAATTAATTAAAATTATATGCAATTAAGAAGTCTAAATTAAGTCTAAAGTAATGCATTAACTTTGTTAATAATCGGATTAAATTTTTACTCGGCATTTTATGAAAAAGTGATTTATTCGCTAGGTAAAGAAAGAGAAGCAAAATTTCAGTAAATTTTTATCCGATTTTAAGTTAAGATATTTCCATCGATGATGGATTCAGTCACCCGTGGTGGGTCTTGGTTCGGATTCCGCGTTAAGCCGAAAGGTCTAACTCGGAACAACAAGCTTCATCTTTGTGAGAAGCAAAATTTAGGTTAACGAAGGGATGAATTTCACAATTAAACACGTGAAACAAATGAATGATGGAAACCCAAAAGGAAAAAGAAAAATGATTCCAAGGTCTTTCGTGTATTCAGAAGTACAGCTCGTCAGGGAATGAAGGGAGAAGGCGAGATGACAAAAATATATACATACGTACAACGGGACGGAAAAATAAAAAGATTAGCACCTGATTAACAAGAGTTAGAGGCAAAAGGTATTTTAACAGGATATTGTCAATTTTATACATTCCCGCACTGTTATTGAAATTATTTTTAAAATGGATAAATGCACATTCTAGAATATTCCTTTCAGTTTTGTGTGTGTTCTAAAGCGCTCGTTAAGAATACAGATATAATTGAAAGGAATATTCTACAATGTACATTTATCCATTTTAAAAATAATTTCAATAACAGTGCGAGAATGTAAAAATTGACAATATCCTGTTAAAATACATTTTGCCTCTAATTAACTATTGTTAATTAAGTGCTAATCTTTTTATTTTCCGTCCCAATCTACATATGTACAGTATATTCTTTGTCATATCTCTCCATTCCCTGACGAGGTGTACTTCTGAATACACGACAGGCCTTGGAATAATTTTTCTTTTTCCTTGTGGGTTTGCATCTCGTGTGTGTATATATATATATATATATATATATATATATATACACACACAAATAACCACAGGGAAAAGGAAAAAAACACGAAATCCGAGCGCTTTCGTGGAATATTCACATCTTGTCCCTGAAGATGTGAATATATCACGAAAGCGCTCGGATTTCGTGTTTCTTTTTCCTTTTCCCTGTGGTTGTTTGCTTATTAAAAAGATCACGTGTTGTTCTGTGATTTTAGCATATATATACAGGGTGTCCCATAAGTCCGGCATCATAGGAGAAATTCATATTTTTCTATTTCTACAAACCATAATTCATATGCTCGGGATGCCAATTTCCCGTCCACCATTCTGTTCAGTGACGAGGCTGTTTTTATGGAAATGGTGAGGTAAATCGACAGAACACCCGCTACTGGTCTCAAAACAACCCTCACTGGTATACCTCTTCAAAGGAACAAGGTGCATCTCGGGTGATGGTATGGTGTGGCATTTGGAAGGATCGCATCATAGGCCCCCTCTTTTTCGATGAACATGTCACTGGAGGCACCTACCTACGTATGCTCAAGGAAGAAGCATTTCCCAGTGTCTTGAACGAAGAAGGAAATTTCCCAACATGGTTCCAGCAAGACGGCGCTCCTGCACATTACAGCACCCAAGTAAGGGAATACCCGTACCAACAATTCCCTTGTCATTGGATAGGACGTCGAGGGCCTGTGGAATGGCCAGCTAGAAGCCCGGATCTCACGCCACTAGATTTTTATCTCTGGGGCCACTTGAAAGCGCTGGTATACGCAGAGAAAATTAGGAGTGTTGAACATTTGCGGCAGCGCATTATTGGGGCATGCAACACCATTACTCCTGACATCATTCACCGTGTGCTTGCCGACTAGGTATCACGTCTGAATTTGTGTATTGAAATCAATGGTGGGCATATTGAGCACGTTCTGTAAATAAAAGCTTTTGTTTTGCCTTTTTTTATTTTTCGTATGATGCCGGACTTATGGGACGCACTATATATATATATATATATATATATATATATATATATATATATATATATATATATATATATATACCCAAAACGTTAGCTAACCAGAATTATGCATACATACATAGAAACTTAAAATTGCGAATAAATTTTCTTCTTAATGAAGGCCAAATGAACACCGTAATGAAGACATATCGTGCATATTAAAGGGCATTACAAGCCTCCATAAAAACGATTCATTCCGCGAAATACGAATTCTGGCCTCGAACACACCCAATCCCTCTCATAAACCGTGATCGATGACGAAGGAAACCGCGAAACGTTTAATCCGAAAATACACATCCTGAACCACTTAATTAAACAAGTACATGGGCCCTACCATCATGTCCCGTGCGATGATTCCTCATTTCATGGAAGTAACATTAAATTTTTTAGTTTGATCGGTTCAGAATAATGGTCTGTGTGTGTGTGTGTGTGTGTGTAACGGTGGGGGGAATAAAAATGAACGACAGAAACGCTGTTATCATTTAGTCGCGCGTCGCTTGACGTCACTTGAAAATCTAAAATTCTAAAAATATCCGAAATGAAAGTTTTTATTTTATTTTATTTACTTTTTAAAAATCTTTCCTGCCTTCGATATCGTTTGTTTTCACGAAATTCAGATCGAGTGTTTGAGATTTTAATAAATTTTTGGAACGATGGTATTTGGTGCGAGAGAAATTTCTTGCTTCGATAATATAAATCATGTTGTTTATTTTTTTTTTTTTTTTGCGAAAGACATCACTTTCACAATAATCTCTTGAGGAAAAATATTTTTGCTCTATAAACGAAATATATATGTGAAAGAAGTCAATAGCTTTGGTGTGTGTGTGTAATTTTTTTTTTTTAAGTGGTCCTTTTTCGCTCCTTGGAGAGACCGATCTATAAACGAAATGTGATGGGGATTATATTTCCGTTTAAACTGATATTGATACCCTGTGTGTGTGTGTGTAATAAATATATATATATATATATATATATATATATATATATATATATATATATATATATATATATATATATATATACATTCAACTGCAAAGAACACGCAGTATAAAAACGTAAAGAACGACGCTTGTATAGGAGATATTCCGCGCAAGACGAGAAAGAGAAAACAACAAATATATATATATATATAATATATATATATATACAGGGTGGGAGAAAAGTCTTTAAGGATTTTATACATACAAATAATATTTGTTAATAATAAATAAATTCCAATAATATCAGTGCAGTGTATGCGATACTTTTCAAAGCAACGATACTAGGCCAGGAATGACCTGAGGCTAGAACAGAAAGGCCCTAGGCCCAGTCAGCGCCATGTCAGTGAGGATGGAATACAGCAGTGAAGAAAAAGTGTACCTTGTATTGTGAGCTATTTCTTATAATAATTGTGAAGAAAATTTGCGTTTATTTCAAGAAAAATATAATAAACCACCATCAAATGCAACCATTCTTCGATACTGGAAGCTCAAACTTTTGGGAATAGGGAGCCTGGTAAAAGATCGTCGAAGATGCGGAAGGCCAGTAACGGCGACAGGAGACAATAACAAAAATGTCCTCGCCAGTTTTCAAGTCGATCCAACAACTTGAACGAGAAAAGTCGCGGAGGAATTGGGTATTTCCACATTTTCAGTAGCAGAAATATTGAAATCACGGAGGTACCACGATTACAAACCCATGTACTCTCAACTCGTATAAGACGATGATTCTGATAGACGGCTGCAGTTTGCTGAAACCATGAGACAAAAGTTCAACCGTGATCCAGATTTCCTCGGAAAGATAAAATTTTCAGATGAATGTGTCTTCGGTTTAACGAGCAAAGGAAACAAACACAATGTTCACTACTGGGCGAAAAAAATTCCAAAAATACGATTGGGTAAACCCGTTAAAACGGCTACACTAACAGTTTGGGCGTACCATTGGTTATTCAGGACTCGTTTCCTTTGACATATCGAGAGAGAAATGGCTGGAAAATGTTATTGCCACGTATTGAGAGAGAAAGTTTTGTCACAGTTTATAAATGGCGTTGTTAGGAATTGTCTTTATGAACTTGATGCCGCGCCTCCACATTACTCAGCAGCTGTTCGTGGGATTCTGGATACGAACGTTAAAGGAAGACGGGTTGGGCGGCGAGGTTCCATCGAGTGGCCAGCCAGATCACCTGATTTAACCCCATGTGATTTGTGGCTTTGGGTTTATTTGCGTGACAAACTCTACACTTCTGGTTTCATCTATCCAAATGTGAATACCTCTAACCGCAGAATAGATAAAGAACTGAAAAGGATCCCACTCAATATGTTCGATAGAGAGTTTCGCAGAGAATTTACGAACGTATCATAGCGGATGGAGAGCTCTTTGAAGATTAAATTACAATTTAACAAAATATTTGTATAAATAAAATTCTTATAGACTTTGATTTGTTTCATCATTTGAACACTTATCTGTATAGTGTTAACTACAGTAAATAGTTGTATGTATAAAATCCTTAGACTTTTCTATCAGTGGTGTCCGGACAACCGCCCCCCGGACAATTGCCCCCGTAGGACAATCGCCCCCCGGATTATTGCCCCCCATAAGTAAATAAAAATTAAATAGAAATTAAATTTACGTTTAAAAAATGGCAAGCTAAAACAATATTTAACAACATTATTGCCAATTCTTGCTTAATTTTGCTTGTAGCCTGAAAAAAAATTATATTTAAAAAGTTAGCAATATTTAACAAACATTTTCCAATTATTGCTTACTTATTTATAATAAAATTATGAAGTTTAGCTACTTAATTTTATTTAAACAGTTGGCAAGACTTATTGTATTTCATATATACTATGGATTAATTAATTATATTTAAACAGTTGGCAATACTTATTGAAAGGTCGTTTTGAAAGTCATAGTTGGTGGTTAGGTTAGGTTTGTTTTTTATAAATATTAATAAATTTTTAATTCCTATTTAATTTTTATTTACTTATGGGAGGCAATAATCCGGGGGCAATTGTCCTAGCACCTCTATCAATATATATATATATATATATATATATATATATATATATATATATTATATATACACGGTGAACCAAAAGTAGGTGGACAGTAGGTTGAATACGGTTTGTGTTATATTATATTATAACTATGGTGTTCATTATAACTATGGTGTTTGTGTTATTATATTAAATATTATAACTAATTTATTTAAATTTTATTTTGTATTATAGTATACAAAAAAATTAAATATGTATTCTCAAAATAAACGTTATCATTTACTGTCCACCTACATTTGGTTCACCCTATATATATATATATATATATATATATATATATATATATATATATATATATATATATATATATATATATATATATATAATACAGGTGTAGAATGACCAACGCAGGTACTCCCTTTTTATTTTTTCAAAACGAAACGTTTCTGAAGATATTGCCTCCATCTTCAGTAGCTACAATTCTAAAAGTAATACTTGATACAAGGATGAAGATGTTTGCTAAAATTCTGAAAAAGATGGAAGCGGTAGTTGCCGAAACGGTTGGCTCTTGTAAAATAAAACCTTAGTGTCTCCTGCGTTGGTACAGTGAAAATGTATGCTCCTCAATACTACCGTACTTCCTTTGATGTGAAGCCTCGTTTTTCCCATCTTACCAGTTTTAGTTTAAGGGAACAGGAATGTCAATTAAAATGTAACTTTCAATTTTTTAATTGGTTATTTTTTATTATATAATTTATTTATGATAATTATAATTATTTTCACGTCTTATTGGACCAAGTTTATCACATTATTTTTTTTGTAATTTTAATAATTGTATTATGCTCTTTGCAGTCGTTGACGATGCCTCATCAATGGCTGGAGGGAAATCTTCCCGTGAGTGCCAAATGTGCCGTTTGTGAAAAAACTTGTGGCTCTGTTCGAAGGTAAGGCATTCCCTCTCTAACTCACATTAACCACACACACACACACACACACACACACACACACACACGAGGGCCAGAAACTGATATAGCGTTCTTGTATTACTATTGCCAGCACCATCGGGATTCGAAGCCCCGACCTTAGTGTCTTACTTCGTTTACAAGGAAACGGTGTTACCCACTGAGCGACAGGCGTTGGCGTGAATATTGAGTAACTTGTTCAGTATGTTTTGTGATAAGAACCAAGAGGAGAAATTCGCAAAGAAACTGCGAACTTTTCTCTTTTGTTTCACGAAAAACTACAGTGATTGATTTTATACGAAGATTGAAGTAATACTTGCAGTTGAGAGGAGGGCTTGTTTCCGCCTCGCGGAGCAATGGCCCGAATACTGGACAGTTTGCTGGTTGGTGTGGTGGTAAGGTGCCGTACGCGGGACGTTGCTCCGCGACGCGGGGACGAACCCTCCTCTGCACTACACGTTTTACTTCATTTTTCATATTTTCTATCTCGTTTTTAAAATCCGTTTCAGTAGTTTATTCATTGTGTGGTTGTTCACTACCCGTTTTATAGTTTTCTCACAAGCGGAGAACTCTCTCTCTCAGACACCAAACTGTTGTAGACTGAATTGGTGTGATCGTACAATTGAAATCCTGTATTTTATTTCATGAAGAATATCGCTGCAACGCAAACTTACCTTTTTTTTTAACCAGAGAATAAAATAGATACGTGGCAACATGTATCTATAAAAGACGGTCATGTAATATGTCACATTTTTCAGATTATTTTCATTGGTACCCTTCTCGGTTGATCAGATACCTCCTGTATGTCTGTAAAAGGGTTCTAGGACAGTTCATACCAGGACAACTCATACCAGGACAACTCATACCAGGACAACTCATACCTAGGACAACTCATACCTAGGACAACTCATACCTAGGACAACTCATACCTAGGACAACTCATACCTAGGACAACTCATACCTAGGACAACTCATACCTAGGACAACTCATACCTAGGACAACTCATACCTAGGACAACTCATACCTAGGACACTCATACCTAGGACAACTCATACCTAGGACAACTCATACTAGGACCAGAAAAAAAAATGAAATTTAATGAAAACATTTATTTTGTAAAATTAAAAATTAAATTTAAACATTTAGAATTCATGCAAGTTATTAATGAAAACATTTTGAAATGAAAACATTTATTTTGTAAAATTAAAAATTAAATTTAAACATTTAAAATTCATGCAAGTTATATACAGTATATATATATATATATATATATATATATATATATATATATATATATATATATATATATATATACAGGGTGGGCCGTAAGTTTCCATACATAGGAAAAATTAAACGTTTGTTTTTATGTTTCAGATACCCTAAGAATATGCGTTTGACGAAAGAGCAACGAATTGAATTGGTCCTGTGGAGTGGCCTCCCAGATCCCCAGATCTCACCCCCCTTGATTTCTATCTTTGGGGGCACTTGAAGGCCATGGTGTATCAGGAAAAGATACGAGACATAAATCATCTAAAGGAACGTATCACCAACGCCATTACAAGCATAACGTCAACTGTGCTAATGCGTGTTCATCAACAGTGGGGAACACGTATTGAAATGTGTTTTCAAAACAATGGCAACCATGTAGAGCATATTATATAAATAAAAATGGTTGTCCATAAAAAAATGTTTATTTTTCCTATGTATGGAAACTTACGGCCCACCCTGTATATATATATATTATATATATATATATATGATACACACAGACCGTGCATGGAACAAGGAACTCTTCTGGGATAATTAAATCCACTATAGTCTGAATAAGTAATAGTAAATGACAAATACCATAGTTTTTCTTTTTCATGATGCAAGCCCGATGTGGGCAACGGGTCTCTCGCAAAGAGGTCCCATAGATATAGCTTCCCTCACCAGCTATCTGCAAAGCAGACAGGATCCAGCTTTGGGACATGGATCTAGGGTTTAAAGCAGCCTAGCCCCACTACATTTAGAACCTCAATATAAGTAAAAGACTCGTTGCATTCACGTCGGATTGAATAAATTAAACCCTAGATCCATGTCCCAAAGCTGGATCCTGTCTGCTTTGCAGATAACTGGTGAGGGAAGCTATATTTATGGGACCTCTTTGCGAGAGACCCGTTGCCCACGTCGGGCTTGCATCATGAAAAGAAAAACTATGGTATTTGTCATTTACCATTACTTATTCGGACTATAGTGGATTTAATTATCCCAGAAGAGTTCCTTGTTCCATGCACGGTCTGTGTGTATCATAAAAAACTCAGGGAACCATTGGGTTCATTGAATGCCCAGTTAGGTCAACTGTACGCCCTTGACGATTGGTTAGGTTTAGTCGTGATATTTTCGTTAAAACTAACGAAAACATCACGACTAAACCTAACCAATCGTCAAGGGCGTACAGTTGACCTAACCGGGCATTGAAATTTTATCTTATGTAAATAATGGTTCTCTATTTATTATATGTTTGCAATAAATAATAAATTTGTTGTTATTGTTTTCTTATCTTATTTTGGTTAATTTGCAGAGTTTAAACTTTCGGGGTGGATATAGATGAAAAGATCAACATTGGGGTGGTAATTGTTGAAGAGAGTATGAGTTGTCCTAGGTATGAGTTGTCCTAGGTATGAGTTGTCCTAGGTATGAGTTGTCCTAGGTATGAGTTGTCCTAGGTATGAGTTGTCCTAGGTATGAGTTGTCCTAGGTATGAGTTGTCCTAGGTATGAGTTGTCCTAGGTATGAGTTGTCCTAGGTATGAGTTGTCCTAGGTATGAGTTGTCCTAGGTATGAGTTGTCCGGTCACGCTGTAAAAGATTCTTTTTTCACATTATACAATGACGAAGTGTTTAAAATACTCGCGTTCACGATAAAAAATTACGACAAAGATATGAATGCCGTAATGTGTGTGTGTGTGTGTGTGTGTGAAGGATTATACACAGACCTAATGTTCATGAAACGAGGAACTCTTCTGGATAATTAAATCCACTATAATCCGAATAAGTGATGGTAAATGGCAAATACTGAATGAAGTCTCTCTCTGTTTCATGATGGAAGCCCAACGTGGGCAACGGGTTTAATGTAATACCATTACTTACTCGGATTATAATAGATTTAATTATCCCAGAAGAATTCCTTGTTCCACACATTCGGTCTGTGTATTCCATAAAAGTCATATCAGGAGGTGTGTGTGTGTAATCATCTTTTCCTTTAAATATATCATCATCATCATCATCATTATATGATTATTGTCTTGTATTGTTATATTGAAGGGACGGAGGAAGAAGCCTTTCACGGTAAAACAATTTTTGGAATCCATTCTCAGTATTTTACTTTTTTTCTTTTTTACTTTATCGAATTGTTTTTTCATAATAAACGAATTTTTATTTTTTAACTAATTTTTTTAATTATTTTGTAAATAATGATAATAATAATGTTTCCGAGATCCGAAAATGATTGTAGCAAAATCTACGATTATAACATCTCCCGGAATGCATTTGTATATGAGACGTTTTTATTTCCTGGAATCAAAAATGAACTTCAGAAATGCTTTTAAGCGGATTCGGAGTCGGTAATTGGCTTAGAATTTAAATACTTCCCCCTCATTACTAAAATGGGGCTAGAAGTATTAAAATTCTAATCCAATTATGGATTCAGAATCTAGGGATCCGAATCTGATTCCAGTAAAAAAAAATGGTTCATATACAAGTACATTCAGGGAGATACTATAGTTTTTTTTTCTGAACTAGGAATCATTTTATTCTCATTATTTAAGAAATAATAATAATGACGATAATAATAAAAATAAAAAAGATAAAAATCGTGCAACCATTATTGAGAATCAACTGAGGAGAAATCGTTCGAATGCAAAGATTGAAAACCTTTATTATTTATAAAACAAATATTACGATGTAGTATGTGCGCAAAAATAAGTTGTATGACTCGTTTATTGAATTGATACATTCGGACTGTTTAAAAGGCATTTGATTCAGTAATGGTTTAAGTTTTATATACGATATTTAGTAAGTCGCCATGTGCCTTCAATCGCTTTCAATAAGTGAACGAAATCTACGTCCAATGACTCTGTGAAAACATTGTTCAAAACAGTAATGAGAAAAGGCTTCTCTAATGCGTATTTTTAGGGTATCAATATCCCTTGGTTTGTTGTGATATACGGTTGTTTTTACATATCCCCAAAGATAAAAGTCTAAAGGAGATAGGTCTAGGGAATGAGCCGGCCATACTATATAGCCATACTATATGGCTATATAGTATTGCCATACTATATGGCAATACGAGCCAAATGAGGCGGTGCATCATCCTCCTGCTAGGAGGCAGAGGGTCGTAGTTAATGGTAGTGAATCGGGGTGGTTAGAGGTAGGTAGTGGTGTCCCACAGGGTTCAGTGTTAGGCCCATTGTTATTCGTAATTTACATTAACGACATAGATGTAGGATTGATTAGTAACGTGTCAAAATTCGCGGACGATACTAAAATAGGCGGTAAGGTTGTTAACGAGGACGATAGAAATAGGATCCAAGACGATGTAGATAGGATTATGGAGTGGACGGATAAGTGGCAGATGCAATTTAACGTAGATAAATGTAAAGTTTTGCATATAGGTTCTCGCAACAATAATTACGTGTACACGATGGATGATAGGGATTTAGCGAGCGTTGACGAGAAGTAGATTTAGGCGTACGCGTACTAAAGATTTAAAGGTTAGGAACCAGTGCCTGGAGTCTTGCGCAAAAGCTAATAGGATGTTAGGCTTCATAGCGCGTAATTTCGAATTTAAATCGAAGGATATTATATTGCCCCTTTACAAGTCCCTAGTCAGGCCTCATTTGGAATATGCCGTTCAGTTTTGGTGCCCGTACTTGCGTGAGGATATTGATAGGTTAGAAAGGGTTCAGCGTCGTGCCACGAAACTTATTCCGGCATTCGCAATAAGCCTTATGAAAATAGGATTAAAGTGTTAGACTTGTATTCACTCGAAACTAGGAGATTAAGGGGGAGCTTATTGAAGTTTTCAAAATCGTTAATAACATCGATAACGTAAATTTTGACAAATTGTTCACTTTCGATAATAGTAATACTCGCAATAACGGATTCAAGTTGCGTGGCAGACGTTTCATTACTAATATCGCTAAAAACTTCTTTACGTTTAAAGTAATTGATAAATGGAATAATCTTCCCGCGTCAGTCGTTCATTCTACCAGCGTTAATGTGTTTAAGAACCGTCTTGACAGACATTTTAAAAATATTAACGTTGTTTAAAATTAAAAAAGAAAGTTAACAACAGGAGCTCTGGTGGTGGTGCTCGAGGATGAGTCTGTTGACGATGAATGCCAGCTTGTGATGCCAGCAATAAAAAAAAAATAAAAAAAAATAAAAATTAGACTAACACGAATGTAGATGTAGCTCATAGCGTAAACTAACCCACTTTTTGTTTAACTTTACCTACTTTTTTTTTTTTTCTTATCCTCCTTACTTTGCATGTCTCTAACTCTTTTCTTGCATGTTTGTAGTTTGCATGGTATGACAGTGAGTTAAGACTGTTTGCATGGTTTGTAAGCGTTCTTATTTTACTTCTTTTCATCTTTCACCCCTCTCCTATATTCTCCGACTATTTTTCTGACTTGTCGGCAGTGGCCGGCGGATGATGATGGTGAGACTTTTTCCCTCTTTTTCTGAATGAATGTTAACCCACGAATGATAGATGTTGCTCCTTACTTAACCCCTTATTCTCCTCTCTTCTCTTAACCCCCTACTCTCTCCTTTCTCTCGGGCTAGCCTTAGAGTGGATCTTAGGGTCTTTGTTAGCCTTAGCTTCTGTAGATCTGTAGAATATACAGGGTGTTCGGAAAGTCACTGTGCACTTATATTTATTTAATAGCATACAATAGTATAACATTGCATATATGATAGAGGTTATGGATGGGACCATCAGAACTTATAAAAGGTGTTGAAAGTGATGTCCTTTAACAGCAATACAGGCCTGGACCCGTCTTATTTTATTTTGAAACACCTTTGTCAGTTCTTCTTTTGAAATGGACCTTATGTACGCAGTTATTGCAGTTTTCAGGTCATCAAGCGTGAGTGGACGATCTCGATTATATAAGTGCACAGTGACTTTCCGAACACCCTGTATAAAAGGCTCGCAGATTTGAAAACATATTTTGACTTCTGTTTTAAGCCGATTATTTCGCGTTGTTTCCCGCATTATTTTATTATGAGAGAGTGGTTTAAAAAATAAAGAGGGGTAGGATATATATATTTATATATTTTTATTTTTTATTTTGAAGTAACTCGCAGGGGAAAGGAAACATAGTCCATTGGACGTCTTATTTTCCCGTGAGTTATTTCAGAATAAGTAAGTTCTCGTGTTTAATGTGAATCTCGGTATATAGTCATAAATAAATGCCCATTTCGCTCCAACTTTTGCGTTAGTTTTTTTTTTAATCGGTGCTAATTTTTTACCCAGTAATTCCTACGGAACATATTTGTTATACTTTCAAGTTTTTAATCACTTAGCTTGTATTAAGGTCGGGTGGGGGGTGGGGGGGTGGGGGCATTAAAAAGTTTACTTTTTTTTTTTACCCTATACAAGGATTATTTTTTTCGAATTTCACCCGCGTTAAAATTTTAATGGAAAAAAAACTAAGTGAAATAACTACTACTTCATGATACCTCAGCCTTTTACATATCCAGTCATTTGTTTTAGGTTAGGTTAGGTAACCTCAAAACAGTATCTCCTTCAAAAAAGTTTGACCGATTCGCAAAATAGGAATTAATGGGTAAAAAAGTGGCTTATTAGTGTTACTTGGAGATTATATATATATTTAGGATAAAAAGAAGACGTAGAGCAAAAAAGTCATTATATTTGGTTGTAGCCGACGTTTCGGGCAACTCTACCCATTTTCAAGGCCTAATAAATAAAAGCTAAAATTAATACATGACAAAAATATATGAATATCGAGAACTAAAACTAATTTTCACACTGATTTTAAGATTACTTTTGTAAATAATAATACCCTTGGATGTTTTTTCCGATGTAAGGACAAAATCCCCCCTGCGATGAGCTGTTCTGTCGTTTATTTGTTTACCTGCCCTGGGTGTTCCCAGGGGAACTACGTTTGGCAGTACAGTTCGTTCCTTGCAGGGAGATTTTGCCCCTATAGGAGTACTAGCCATAGGACGGGGAAAGTTGTGTCGAAAAGGAACAGTCTGCTATTAGAAATCATTATATCAAGTGTAAGGTTGACATTTCTGTTAACAATTTAAAAATTCTTAAATCATTAAAATGCCCGTCCTACCTCTGTATTTACGAATCTTTGTATATTAAATTTTTGAACTCCAGTTTAAATATTGATTCTAGCTGTTACCCCCTTTATATTAATTAGAATAAGTACATACTAAAAATTTTTCCCTTGTGACCCTGTCTCCTTTTCGCCTCAGGTTTTTGAGGCTGTCAAGTGAGCATGGTATGTTGGTTTACTCTTGTGAATTTTCGTTTAACTTTTTATTCCGTTTAACTTTTTATTAGTAAAGTTTAACTATTTTACGTTTGAATGTTTTATGTTTTTAGTTTTAAGTTTTATTTTTCTCATGCGTATATTTTTGTCATTTATATAATTTTTACTTTTGATTTGATTTTGGCTTATGCCTGTTTCTTCTTTGTAATTTTAATTTTTATTCTTGAACAGTTTTAATTTTTCACTCTAAATTAGTTTTAGTTCTCGATATTCATATATTTTTGTCATGTATTAATTTTAGCTTTTATTTATTAGGCCTTGAAAATGGGTAGAGTTGCCCGAAACGTCGGCTGCAGCCAAATATAATGACTTTTTTGCTCTACGTCTTCGTTTTTATCCTAAATGTAAAACTGTCTCCTTAGGAGGGATCCTATATAAATATAATATAGATATATATATATAATATATATATTAATATATATATATATTATATATATATATTATATATATACAGGGTGGGCCGTAAGTTTCCATACATAGGAAAAATAAACATTTTTTTTTTATGGACAAACCATTTTTATTTCTATAATATAGCTCTACATGGGTGCCATTGTTTTGAAAACACATTTCAAACGTGTTCCCCACTGTTGATGAACACGCATTATTTAGCACAGTTGACGTTATGCTTGTAATGGCGTTGGTGGTGATACGTTCCTTTAGATGATTTATGTCTCGTATCTTTTCCTGATACACCATGGCCTTCAAGTGCCCCCAAGATAGAAATCAAGGGGGGTGAGATCTGGGGATCTGGGAGGCCATCCACAGGACACGCCGACCAATCCAAGCATCAGCAAACTGCTGATCCAAATACCGACGCACGTATTTAATTTTCCTATGTATGGAAACTTACGGCCCACCCTGTATATATTATATAATATATATTAGTGATGTAGCGGATGTTCATTTTTTCACATCCGCGGATGAGGATGTTTGATTTCAACATCCGCGGATGCGGATGTCTACATTTTCGTTATTTTTTGGATATATTCGAGATTTGTTGTGTTTAACGTATATATAAGTTATTATATAGAGAGAGCTGAGCTATAATGTTATAATTGATAATTGTACAATAATTGCTGTACTTTTCTCTGAACATATAAAATAATATCAAGCATAACTGATATAGAAATCATTAGTGAATTCGTCTGCAAATAAATTCGTTATATTTTGTGAGTTTCAGCCCACAATTAGAAACCATAATTGTGTTACCAGGATGCGGGACGTGAAACCCAACTCAAATGCACCCCACCGACCTCTTTCCCCAACCCCCCCTTATAGAAAGAGATCTTAATTAGCTTTCATAACTATTTATATTAAGTTTAAAGTTTATAGGCATATTATAAATGAGTAATTAAAAAAAGTAAAACTAAGATGTTCATCGTTTAATGTTCAAAACTTAATTATAGGAAGGTTATGCTTAAGGAACATTAATTTTTCTGCCTTTTCTGCTGCCAGTCTGTTCTCTTTTCATCATATATTAATCCAGCACTTGCTTAAATAATCTCTCGCGTGGTACGTTTGTTGGAGGACAGGCTAAATGTTTCCTTGCAAGTTTTACTCAAGTATGGATAGATATCTGCGTATTTTTTCCACCAACTAATAGGATTGTCCACATGCAGCCAGGCGTTTTTCTTGGGTGATAGCTCTCGATCATTTTTACTACATCTTTTGACATCGCGTAGGTCTCGTCATTGCTGCTTGACTCAAGAAACTGAGAGACAGATTCTGTGATAGATTTGCTTGTTGAAGGTGTTGGTTCTGTCACTGAAACTTTTATTCTTTTGGTGGGTGGCGAAGCGACAGAATTCAGAGATTGAAGCTCTTCAACGCTTTGCCAAGTGATGATTTAACTCGTTCTAATGTACTAGGTGAAAATAACTTTAGCTTTGTAACGTGGATCTAAGTACGTTGCAAGAGAGTAACTTCATACAAGAACAGCCTCGTTTGTCGCTTGCATCACTTTTGCGCACAATGAACTAGTTCTATTAATATAGTAGAATTTGATAATTTCCGCTTATTAATGACATTTTATCTCAACGGTCCACATCCGCACGACATTCGCAGCCCAAAGTGTGGATGCGGCGGATGCGAGAGAAAATGTGCTGATGTTATGGGATGTGACCTACATCACTAATATTATATATATATATATAAGCACACCGGACAAAAAATTAGTCACCCCTCTCAGAATGTACCTAATAACGTGTGTGACGGCGCCTCTGGCCTTGATAACCGCACGAATCCGGCGACGGCAGAGGCAGAGACTCTACGAGGTTGTGCAGTACTGAACATCGATTTGCTGCCACTCGTTCATCAGCCGGTCCCGAAGTTCCGCCAGAGTCCGTGTGGGTGTCTATTCCTGCGCTTCACTTTCTGTTTCCAGCCTGAACCAACACCTTCGACGCATTCAGGATTAAAGGCTTCATTGGACCTGCGATGTACTCGTCGCCTCCCATCATGTGAGAGAACAAACAAAAACGGGACTCATCGGACCAAATTACACGTTTCCAATCTGCCGCAGTCCAGTTTTTGTGCCTCTGAGCCCATTTATAACGTGCCAATTTGTGACTTGCTGTTAACAGCGGCTTCTTCCGTGGTACCCTGCTCCAGATGTCCATCGCATGCAGTTCTCGTCGCAATGTCCGTTCGGAAATTGGTCGCTGGAGAACCTCATTGGTTTCTTGAGAGAAATTTCTCTGGTTTGAAAACGATTTGCAGTTACGAGACGAGAAACATGGCGGCGGCCCCTATTGTCGAGAATTGTTTTCCTGCCACAGTTACGCCGTCGATTGTCAGTTGATTGCGAACTACACCACTCTTTGTAAACTCGCTGGACAGTACGCGTTGACACACCAACAAATTGGGCTACTTCAGACATTTTGTGTCCGTGGGCTCGCCAAAACACGATGACTCCTTTTTGCCACTGAGTAACGTCTGCCTCACGACCCATTTTGCAGACTATATCCAACACACACTTTGTTCTTCATCACCTCACGAAACAGATCTGATCCTGTGTGCTACGTCACCGCTACTTGTCACTTACCAATGCTACATCAGCGCCCTCTGTGTGACCTTGAACTTCCTACTATCGGTGCTATTAGGGGTGACTAATATTTTCTCCGGTGTGCTTATATATATATATATATGCGCGCCTCGGTGGTGTAGTGGTTAGCGTCGCTGACTACGAATCCATCGGCCCCAGGTTCGAGACCCGACGGCAGCCGGCGCGCAGCAAAACCCAGCTGTTCATCCTTCCACACAATAAAGAAAGTGGTTGGTAGATAAATGGGTACCATAGGTGGCCTAGTAGTTAAGACGCTGGGCTGCTGATGGGGCGTGGTTCGGATTCCACGTTAAACTGTAGGTCTAAGGTGGAGTGAAAAGCTTGACCTTCGTCAGAATGAACAAATCGGGCGGAAGCTAACCAAGGTTAAGGTTATATATATATATATATATATATATATATATATATATATATATATATATATATATATATGAGAGAGAGCGGGGGGAGGGAGAATAGACACACACACACACACTTTTAATTTTCGCTATATAGCCCCTTCATTTCACATTTTAGTTATTAAACATGTAGGTTAAGTAATCAAAGGGGTCCATAAGTGGCCATAACACAAAATAAACACTCGGTCACAAAATAAAAATTTAAATTTGAGCGTACCTCATTCTTCGGTCTTTTGAATAACAGTTAAGCCATTTCCTTTTCGTCCCACTGACTTCAAGTCAATCAAGTCGAGTCTGTCGCGTTCTTTTCGTCCAAAACTCGGATCCGAATACTGGCGAATAGACGTCTCTCTCTTTTTACCAAAGCCAGCTCCGGAAGTAATTAAAGAAAACGAGTTGCTTTTTTGTCGTCTGCAGAATCGAAGGTATTTCGAGAATTCATTGCATTATTTAGGCTTATACACAATATACAGTCCTATGAAAGAAAATACAGTTTATTGATGTTAGATTAAATTTACGCATTCACAAGTCTTAAGTAAAGAATGGTACCTTCAATCATTGCAATTTTGACCTATATTGGCTTAAGCTTGGGTCGTTATGGCGAGCTCAAGCATAGGCTACAGTCTAGCAGAGCTGGGCACTTGCGGCACATTTTGCGGTACTGCGGTACTACCGCACTACCAAACCGGTACGCGGAAATTTGAATGCGGTAGCGGTACTGCGGTACTTTCAGCGATCCTTTGCGGTACCGGTTTGGTAGTGCGGTAGTACCGCAGTACCGCAAAATATGCCGCAAGTGCCCAGCTCTGCAGTCTAGGCCTTATTCAGGTTTATTGCGAGCTGGATTCATGATGAAAGCCTGAAGTTTGGACCCTGCTGCCCCGTGTGTGTGTCCAGATGAATGGCCAAACCTTTAGCCCATAAACTACTTGGCCTAGCCAAGAGTGAACCAAACCGATTTTCGTTTACATATGACGTCACAAACTCAAGTTTCACGTTTTTTTCGTCTACAGATCTGACGTGAAGTCGGTGAAAGAATGTGACTTCAAAGTCAATATTTCGGAGAAAAGAGATTAAATAATGTCAACCGTGATTCACCCTATTATGACAATCATAATATTTATTTTATAACTAAGGATTTTAATTTTTAAATTTGATCTGTCTCCTCAATAGGTACTCAATAATAATAATAATTCCACGTTTTTATACAGCCAAAAATATGAACGTAATTTCTAAGAGCCCCCTTCGAATAAATCATGAAGGGCTAGTTGGTCGATTTATTTCATTCGGGTCTAAAATATTAAAGGTAACATTTTCGCATTACGTTTTAATAGATTGAGACTTACTTGGGCTCGTTTTATTTTTGGTATTCACGTCATCAAAATTTAATGATTTTATTTAAAGTTTGGATCGGTTTGACCCGAGCTTGCTTTTCTATTTCGCGAGAAACGGTTATATAACCTTCAAAAGAGGACTGTCCATTCCCAATTTCGCTTTCAAATGAAGCTCGAGTCTTGGCTTTTTATTTTGTGTCAAAATAATTTCCTTGAAATGCTAAATGATTTCTCGAAATGGGTAAGTGTTAAAAAAGTGTTAAAAAGAAGAAAAAAATTAACTTATTATTTCATAATTATGATAAATTATCGTAAATTATACCAAAATTATGAAATAAGGGTAAACCCTGATTTGGTAGCCATGATAAATTATATTAAGGGTATATTTTACTCAGGTTATGAAGTAAAGGTAAATCGTAATGGACCATGACTTATTCTAACTAACGTATGGTAATCTAACCGAACTGACAAGTATGTCATAAGTGTGTTTTTTGGGGAACGGTTATGTCCACGACCAAATAAATTTGGAAAGGCCTACTGAATTGCATTTATCTGTCCATCTGTCTGTCTCCGGTTGTCGCCCTTTGGTGTCCTCGCCGTAACTTTTGAATCGTTCAACGTAAATTAATGAAACCACACACACACGCACGGATCATTACAAGATAATGTGTCATCAGCAAGAATCGGGTCCCTACATCAAAGGTCAATGCCACAAATAGAGGTCACAGGTTAAATAGAAGTCCGCGACATAACTTTTGACCCACTCGCCAAAAATTCATGAAACTTCAAGCGCGTGTGTATGGTCGCAAGACAGTGTGTCATGAGCAAGAATCGGGTCCTTGCATCAGAAATGAAGGTCACAAATCTGACATTGACGACGTTGCAACATAGTTTTGGTTTAACCTCCTTCGCAACAGCAAAGGTCATATGACGGAGGGTAGCTACGGTTTTACGTGGGATCGGAACCCACGGGTCGCTGCACCATTTGAACGCAGAGGATGGTCACCCATCCAACCACAACCCAAACCTAATGTCGCTTAACTTCGCCTATCTATAGGGTGGCCACAAAGTCCCTTTACGTGAAAAACAAGGGCAATATACCAATATGCTCTAATGTCATTGCAAAGGGACTTTGTGGCCACTCTGTACAGGAAGCGGGGTCGCAACACGGTCAAGTAGTAGTCCGTATATAATAAGTGGTCCGGACGCTGTTGAGAGCTCGAAATGTGTTTTCTGAGAAGTGCATAAAGAGTTAACCAGTTAACCTAACCTACCTAATCCAACTACGAAGATAATTTCATAATTTTTTATATAAAATACTAACTTATTGGAGGAGCTGTACGACTGAATCGATCCTGGAAGTCTGCACGAATATTTTCAATGGTTTTTGCCATTACGTGGTCGTTCATGGACCCAGGTACTAACCATTATGCGTTGTTCGATCGTATACTTGCTGCTATCACACATTTCAATTGGGTCCGAAAGAAAAATAAAAATAAAAATAAAAAATCAGTAATCAGTTAGTATTTTACTGGTGTGACAAGACATTGTGAACACGCTGTATATTGGCAAAATGTCAACTTAAATTTCAATCTGTAACTGAAATATATATATATATAAATATATATATCCCCGCAAGGGGGTTCTAAGCTCGTGCTCTTGAGTGCTCTTTGTGCTCGTTGTACGTGCTTGTTCCTGGAGGTTTCACGTGCACCCTCCCGGCCCTAGCACCCAAGGATGATGGGGCTCGACCCTGCAGTCCTTGTCATCCTTGGTCTTTTTCCACTTCGACTGTCCCCTCCACCCTTTCTTTTTCCTCTGTCTTTCCTCTCCCTTTTTCTTTGTTTTTCCGCTGAGATATGCCCTTTTAAATAGAGGCGAATCGGTTTCCTGAACTTAAAAAAAAAAAAAAAATATATATATATATATATATATATAAAATCCTTTATTCCTTTCTTCGTTCCATTATTTTTCATTTGAATATTCCCTCCTGTTTCAGAGCGATAAGAAAAATGAAAAAAAAATTTAAATTGAAATTGAATTTTGTATTGGATAGACTGCGAATTATTTCGTTTTTACCTTTTCCAAATTTTTTTTTTTTTTTTTTTATTATCCTTTTAAGGGTAACTTTATTAGCAGCTTTGTTTCCTTTGGTTGCGTTAGGTTAAGTAAAGTAAAGTAGCTTGGGCTACTTAACCTGACCTACTTTTGTTTGTTAGTTTAAATCAACTTTTAGGTTGTTGTTGTTGTTTCCGACCCCTTCCTTTTGAGGAAGCAAATTGGGATCAAGTAAATAAGAATAAATAAAAAGCGAATATATATCGGGTAGACTATATTTAGTTACGTCGTATTGAAAGGGTTGATGCGATATATCCCAATTGAATTACGTGAAAAACATTAAGAGCTCAAGTTCACATTTTCTACGTTAACGTAAACAAAATGGGGAAAATCTGCAATAACAGTAGTTGGATGGGTGACCGTCCTCCGCGCCCAGATGATGTAGCGACCCGTGATTCGGATCCCACGTAAAGTTGTAGGTCCCCTCCGTTATATGACCTTGCTGTTACGAAGAAGGTTAAACAACCCCAACAAAAAATTCTGCAAAAGCCGTTTGTGTGTGTGTGTGTGTGTGTGTGTGTGTGTGTGACTAACATATTTCCCTAGAAATTCACGAAAATAGAAACAGTCCAACGTCAACGATCGAAATATTGCTTTTGAGCAGTTGTACCATCATGGACAATCGAGTTCCTCAAAGAACAATAGTGTGCCTATCACTCATCCAGCAGGGATTGTGTCTATCTGGGACAACCAACGTGTTAAAAGCTATAATTATCACGAGTATCTGTTTCGTACATTGGTTAATATTCTCGCGAATCTCGCGCCCAACACGCATGGTTGCGTGATGCTCGTCGCGAATAACGAGCGCTTTGGTCGAATCGAGAGCATCTTCGCTATCGCAGCTAGGAAAGATTCAAAGGGTAAATCGTGAGAGCTTTTTAGGTCGGCCGCGCGCAGGATTGTCTCGCGACTCACGAGTTGCGTCGTGACGACTCGAGTCGCGCGTAATTTTACATTGCAGTGTGCGAGGCTCCCATTCTATCAATGTATAATCACACCCGACTCGAGTCGTCACGATCCAAGTCGTGAGTCATAAGACGATCCTGTGTACCGCCGGCCTTCGTCTCGTGAGTGGAAGAGGGTAAAAGCTTTATACGAGAGAAAATCAACGTTGGAGATACAGATGTATTTAATTTGTTACCAAACGGCAGAACTACACATTTTATCATTGAAATTTAATCATAAGCGATTTATTTTATTACATTTTTCTTTTTAAATATAATTCTCTTCATGAAATTATTATTCTGTACATTTTTTTTTTTTTTAACGTTTCGAGCGTTTCGTGGTTCGATCAGTTAGGGCGCCGCTCGGCACTACCGGCACTACCGGCACCTCCGAGTCGTGAATTCGAACCTCTAGTGCTGCCCAGAACTGGGCGCTTGTTTTCCCCATATCTTACGCCGCGGTGAGACGGCGGACCGGCCACCCCATCCCTACTTAATTGACTCTGGCTAAGGTAATTCCCGCTCGGACCCTTAAGTAGGGATGCACCGGATATCCGGAAACTATCCGATATCCGGCCTCTTTTTGATATCCAGCCGGGTAGCCGGCTATGACTTTCCTATCCGGCCGGATAGTTAAAAAAAATTTTGGTAAATTTACTCATGTTCAAAGTTATAACAATTTTTGCATAAAATGAAAAAAAAATTTAACAAATCATAAATTAAAAAATTTTAAAAAATGCTTAATTTTTGTGCAGTGATGGTATCATCCCCTGGATACCACATTTATGGAAATCCGCCCAGTAGTTTGGAAGTTGTTAATGATCATACTTCAAAGGTTAATCAATTAATTTTAATTTTGAATTTTAATTGTAAATTATGCAGGTATTTGAATATAAGGTACCTTTTAGGAATACTAAACAAATATTGTTTATCTAGTAATATTAATTAATTATATATATATATATATATATATATATAATATTATATATATTTTTTTTTTTTTTTAGTTCAGGAAGAACCGATTCGCCTCTATTTAAAGGGCATATCTCAGCGGAAAAACAAAGAAAAAGTGAGAGGAAAGACAGAGGAAAAAGAAAGGGTGGAGGGGACAGTCGAAGTGGAAAAAGACCAAGGACTGCAGGGTCGAGCCCCATCATCCTTGGGTGCTAGGGCCGGGAGGGCGCACGTGAAACCTCCAGGAACAAGCACGTACAAACGAGCACAAAGAGCACTCAAGAGCACGAGCTTAGAACCCCCTTGCGGGGATATATATATATATATTATTTTTTTATTTTTTTTTTTTTTTTTTTTTTTAGTTCAGGAAGAACCGATTCGCCTCTATTTAAAGGGCATATCTCAGCGGAAAAACAAAGAAAAAGTGAGAGGAAAGACAGAGGAAAAAGAAAGGGTGGAGGGGACAGTCGAAGTGGAAAAAGACCAAGGATGACAAGGACTGCAGGGTCGAGCCCCATCATCCTTGGGTGCTAGGGCCGGGAGGGCGCACGTGAAACCTCCAGGAACAAGCACGTACAAACGAGCACAAAGAGCACTCAAGAGCACGAGCTTAGAACCCCCTTGCGGGTTATATATATATATATATATATATTATATATATATATTATATATATATAATAATATACATATATAATATACAGGGCGTCCCAAAAAAATGTATACACACTTTAACAGCTGATAGCTCAATTGATGTTTCTTTCTTTCCAAGTTAAACCCATTAGAATTAATAATGGCAGTCAGAATAAGCTTTGAACAAAGGAAATTCATTCTAAAATGCTACTGGAAGTGTGAAAACGCAGTTGAAGTGCAAAGGCAGTTTAGGAGGGAGTTTCAAACAGATCCACCAACGCGACTTACCATCACTCGAATTAGAGATAAGTTTGAAGCCGATGGAACTGTTCAGAATGTCCACAAGAAGCGTTCCGGAAGACCACGGACATCGACAAGCCCCACAAAGCAAGAAAGAGTACTGGAAACGTATCACCAAAGTCCAAGAAAATCTGTGCGGCAAGCGAGTCGTGAGGTAGGAATTTCAGAATCGTCTGTCCAACGCATTTGAAGCGCTGTCAATGGAAAAGTTACATTCCAAGATTAGTCCATGCTATTAATGAAGATGATGATCCGGACCGAAGAGTGGAGTATTGCGAGTGGTACTTGGCACGATGTGGATGTGGATTGGACGAAAGGGTTTCGTAGAATACCCTCCGCGTTCACCAGACCTCACACCACTAGACTTTTTTTATGGGGATACTTAAAAGACAAAGTCTACGCTATAAAACCTGCAACAGTCGCTGAATTGAGAGCAGCCATTGAACGAGAATGCACACAAATACCAAACGAAATGTTTCGTGATGTTTGCGATTCCATTGCTTCGCGTTATCAGCAGTGCCTGGACCAGAACGGACGTCAGTTTGAAAACAGGCGTTGACAAAACAATTAAATAATGTCTGTAGATTCTATTACATTTTGAAAATGAAATGTATTTTAATAAACACTGCCTTTACAATTATTTAAAGTATGTATACATTTTTTTGGGACGCCCTGTATATATATATATATATATACATATATATATATATTAGGGCGGCCTCTATAATGCTGTTATAAAACATATTAAACAATAGTACTACTTGTTGATGGAGAGTCCATGTACTTGTTGTACTTCATATTTTTCATGAGAAATAACAGTTTCTCCGCATTTGAAGGCAGTAGTCTGTTTCGATTGTCTGTGTAAATCTTGGCTGCTGCACTGAACAAACGTTCTGAGCTGACAGAACTGGGTGGTGCACTGAGATACTTGATAAAAATATCTCGAATTGTGACACAATAATTTGATATTAGATACTTATTGTGCCATAGCATTGCTTGCATGCTTGCAATTTTTTTACCCCTGAATGAGTTTACAATTATTTAAAAAAAAAAAAACAGCTATAGCTAATAAGGCCGGATATCCTGTATCCGGTATAGTTAGTTTGCCGGATATCCGGCATCAAATTTAATTGGATAGAAACAAATAAATAAATGTCTCCTTTTTTATGACGAGTTCTTTGTTTCAATTAGCGGTTTATTTTATGCGAATGCTCCGATGTCACATTTCAACGTAACTTGTTTATATTTCTGCAGATCCATAATTTAATTAATACAAATAGATGTTATAATGTTATAATGTTTCAGACCAACAAAGACCCTAGGATCCACTCATGGCTGGTCTACCTAACTGTGTTCGTGTATTGTGTATGTCCTCCGTGGTGGCGGAGGGGACCTACAATTTTACGTGGGTTCCGAACCACAAGAACATAAGAAATCTATGCAAAAACTGCCGGTACATTGGCAACGACCAATTTTTACGAAACTAAACAACCATCAATCTAAAACCAATCAATCATCGATTCAAAACTAAAGATAGAATCTCTGATCCAGAGGATCAAGTCATAATAGACTACTATCCACAAATATGTTACACTCTATATCTATTTATAAAGGACATGCAAATATATCGGATCCAAAGAATCCAGTCAATTTCATTACGGTATCCATCAAGTCACGGTCCATATCGATAGCGGACCAAGTCAAAATTTACAATCATATACGTTACAATATATACACTTACGAGAAAAAGAGTAGGTGTGGCTGTAAAGACTGTACAGTAATGTAGAAATGTGTGTGCACCCATTTTGGGTCTCCCATTTAAAGGTGTTTGTGGGGCAAGTGAAGATCATGAGTTTTTCAATACCTCACAGTACTATGGGGGGCACCGCTCGTCAGAGGAATCTCTTTAAATGGGGTGTGTAAGGACAGAGAGTATCCCCTAACCCAAGACGCTGCCTCGCTATATCCCACAACACTTGTGTTGAGCTGTGGGATCTATCCCCAGAAAGCCTTAATTTTACTACCTTAAACTATACCCTTTCTATCAACATATGCGTCTAATCGATTTTTAAACATGTTATAGACGTGCTACTAATTACTTCTACCGGCAAACTATTCCAGCTATTTACTATTCTATGCGTAAAAAAGTTTTTCGCAACTGCTGTCTCGAACCTTCTACTTGTCAACTTACACCCGTTATTTCTAGTCCTATTATATTGAGATATTTCGAAAAAGCTATCTCTATCTACGTTATCGAACCCATTCATAATTTTGAAAACCTGGATTAGATCACCCTTAACCTCCTGGTCTCGAGTGTTGTCAATTTTAACTCCTTAAGCCTATCCTCGTACGACTTTGACCTAAGCGATGGAATCATCTTAGTTGCTCGTCTTTGAACTCTTTCGATTTTGTCTATATCTTTGCGCATATACGGATTCCAAAATTGGATCGCGTACTCCAAATGGGGTCTAACTAATGATTTATAAAGTGGAACTATAATATCGCGCGATTTGTACTCAAAATTTCGAGCTATAAAACCTAACACTTTGTTCGCCTTATTGACCGCTGCTGTATTTGTTTCGCTACTTTTAAATCACCAGTGACTATAACTCCTAAATCTTTTTCCTGCTCTACGCTTGTTAAATCTTTCCCTGACATACTATACGCAAATTTACCGTTACGCGAACCTATATGCAAAATTTTGCACTTATCAACATTAAATCTCATTTGCCATGTGACTGACCAATCAACGATTTTATTCAGATCTTCCTGAATTTTACCTCTATCTTCGTCATTAATCGCCCTACCACCCAGCTTCGTGTCATCCGCAAACTTTGAAACTGTACTGACTAGGCCGACATCTAAATCGTTAATATATATAAGAAAAAGCAAGGGGCCCAATACAGAACCCTGAGGAACGCCACTCGCTACATTAGCCCAGCGCGACTCCGCTCCATCAATTAATTTTGTTGTTTATAATGCGATAATATTTATATTTTCATTCAATTTCTACCATAAAGCAATTAATTTTAAATTTATTAGATTATAGTTCAGGGATTTTGAACCTTGTCTTTATCGTTTACCCCTTTTGAAAAAGTCAAGGTGTTTTCGTGTATCCCCAATACAAAATACATATGCTCCTATGTACCGAGTTCACACAGTCCATATATATATAACTTGTGTTGTTGAAATGTTTCGAAAATGCATTTACAAAAGAAAAGTAGTAGAAAAACATATTTTGTCACCTCACGTACACACGAAAAATGTGATGTGTACCTCCGGTTGAAAACCCCTGCATTATTAATATATATGTAATTATGTAATATATTATATATATATATATATATATATATATATATTATATATATATATATGGACGACAGAAAATCCGGATGTGGTCCTCGAAGTTAAGCTCGGCCTTAGCTGTAGGATATCCGAGTTGTGGAAGCGATTTAAGACACAATGTGAACACAAGAAAGAAATAGAACTAAAGTAGAACAGTTTTTTTCCCTTGCGAGTCTTAATTCACTCAAGACATTTATTGGACGATAGCTACAGAAAGAAGCACTGAAGGAAAAGAAAATTTTAAAGCCTCTTTTTACCGCTGATGGTCCGATTTTGGACAGGAACTTTACAGGCAAGAGGTTCGACCTCTTCGGGCAAGGGCTAAGGCAGAAATGATTTAATTTACAATACAAGAAATAAACGAGTCTAAATTTTGGGGGAGTGCAGTTAAAGGTTAAATTCTTCCTTTAACTAAGAGACTCAGGAATTCTTGATGGTAAGCTCAATTTAAAGAGAGAACGGAATTTTGAAAGATTCCAAAATGAAACTAAAAAATAAATAAATAAACGATAATAATGTTTGCGGAGTCTACATTCTTGGTGGTGACCTAATATCGGGTTGTACTTTGAGTGCATTGTAATTTTGATACGTTATACTTACGATTATAATTGTTAATAATTAATTCGCATTAAGTTATTACGGCTAACTACATGTTTCTTTAAAGTACAACTGTACAGTTAATTACACTTTTATCAAATTGTGAAATGACGTGTGATACTTAAGTAATCTACACAATTTATATAATGCGGGAGAGTTAGCCGACGTTCTATAATTTCAAGGAATTAATACCAATGCTATATATTTATACTTAAGTATCGCGACTGTTATTCTAGGATTTAATTCGGTATTCGGGGACGTATAAGGAAAGATGGATTAGGAGCATAACACGTACAGAATTTGGACAACCTGTATACAACATAACACGCATAATAATGTGTTATAAGTTACGAGCAAAGCGAGAGAGAAGATTCTGAAGACATTCCAATGAAATACGTTCATTCGTAGCCTGACATACGCGAACTGGAGTTCAGATGCAACCAATGAGTCGATTCATCAATTTACCCGAGTGACCAGTTATAACCATGTACGTAATCATGAACAATAGACATGTATGATTGTATAAAGTGCACGTGCGTCACAATAAGTTATGTACGTAATATATAGGGACACGGACTGATATTGATAGGGCATAGGTAGATAATAGGTAGATGAATGAATAAATAAATCCGAAAATAATTAGATACTGTAAAGGGTAATTTAGGTTTTCTAAAATAAAAGGTAATGGTAAAAAGAGATACTAATTTAACGTTAATCCGTTCAAGAAGGAACTTCAACGTGTGAATGAACATGGCCGGCAACATTTATACGATATACATTAGACAAGAGGCAACGTATAAATAATGACTTATATATATATAGTATAAACTATGGGGAAGTTATCGTGCGTTGAATACTAAAGATATCAGTTTGAAGATTTAGTATTCAACGTACGACAAATGCGAGAGAAATTAATTTACTCTATGACGTCATAGTCCGTCACATTATACAATATACGTTATAGTTATTTAATTCGGATGTAAGAGTCATTATGGGGAGAAATAAGAGGAAATAAATTAGAGGGGTACGGTAATGAAAGGTGTGTATATATATATATACAGCCTTGGTACAAGAGTTAGTGAAACTGTAATTAAATATATGCTTATTTACAGTAAAAATAATTAATGAATCGAGTGCATTTGGGGATGAATTGGATAAATTAATAAGAAAATACAAACGAAAGTTTAAACCATACCACATTAAATTGGTATGCATAATCTGATGAAATTTATCAGCGGGTGAATATGGGTCACATTAATTACCATTGTTTCCATGATGATTGGGAAAAGGGAAAAATGGGAATAATTTCAGTAAAATCTAAAACAATCTAAACCGTCGATTGTCTTTTTGTACGTTCAGGGAGTGAAATTAAGGGATATTCGCTTCTTTCAACAAACTTCTAATGACACAAATATGGATTTCGTCCGAGGATAGGAATGGTAGATCGCGTGGTTGTGACATATATATAATATATATAGTAGGCAACTGGCGGCCCGTGGGTCAGATCCTGCCCACCGCCTTGGCTCACCTTTGCTTGCAAAAATGTTTTTTTTTAATTTAGAAGAATGGCTTTTCAGGATTATTATAACATCGGAAGCGTTTTCAAGCTGAAATTGTATTCAGTTAAATTCTGAGAAAATAATTTACCCGTATTGCGGATAATAAGCAAAAAATGTTTCATAAAGCCCTTGTTTTCTCGAGTCTCGTTCCAAAAGCTGCTTTCACCACCCGAGAAATACTGCTGTACTTGGGGATATATCCAAGCTAAGTTATTTTCACTAAATAAATTACATTAGTACCTCTCAGTGAGAAAATTGTTCGGTTGGTTTGTCCCCTGCTGCCGTTCACCTCGCCTATGATACGGCCCGAGTTTGAATTTAGTTGCCGACCATTGTATACGCAATTCAAGTGGTACGTAAAAATGTATTTACAGGAACGACTAAATTAAACTAAAAAGCGCAAAGAGCTTTTACCATAAAAAATAGAGCAATTAGCAAATAAAATTTTCAATACCGTCTTATTAAAATGTTTAATTGCAGAAACTCTGCCCTCTATATTTACGAGCAGTTAACAAAATGTTAGCTATACTGATATATCGGGCGTGGTCGGGGCTGCAATCGATTTTGGGGGGGAGGAATATATATATATATATAAATATTTTGTGTGTGGGGGGAGACAACAAGCTTTACTTTCATGAAATGAGGAATCATCGCATGGAACGTTTGAAAGGTTGAAAGTTACCATTGGCCTATAGTGTATTTCAAAAAAATTTCCCTGGTTTTCCATTACAAAAAACTAAATTTAAACGTTAATACTAATTTTTTTTTAACGTAATGACGTAACACGAAAAGAATCGCTTATATTTAGTTAATGCTCTAACATTGATTATGATAACTAACTAAAGTATCGATGCTGAGGATAAAGGTTTAATGAACGTAAAGAAATTTTTCATTTTGAACGATTATGAAAGATGACGCTTCGTCATGAACATCATTAAGATTTGCTTGCTTTATTCCAGCCTAGAATTTGGAAGTCGGATAAGATTTATGTTGCGGCGATCGTAATATGGAATATTTCTCTGTTATCATTAATTAACGATTAATGGTCGTAAAGCGCTTGGTTTTGGAATCTTCGGAAAGACTATTTTAATAAACTTATTTGTTGCGTCTAATCTGTGAACTGGAAAAAAATTTTAAAAGTAGAAAGTTTAGTTAGCGTGTGGAATAATTTAAAAATGTAACTTTGGATATTGATTGGGGTTACGTGGTCAAGAATATTGTATAGCGGGAGAGTTATTCAAAGGAGCACGCTAGCTAGGTGTTGGGAGAAGGAAATAGTAGAGGCTGTCACGCGGGTGAAGAAATATAGCTCTTGAAAGATCCAAATAAGTATAGTCAAAGCGGCGTTATAATAATACGTTAATCTGAGGAAGATTTAAAGAGTTATTAGAAACGTCGGAAGACAACTAGAATAAATAACGAAAGTAAATATTGCTACGGGTATTATGGACCATTATTGTCCAGTATTGGGTCAAATGGTAATCCGAGTCAACCACACTATAAGGGGATAGCCGCGCTTCAAAACGATTCCATTTTTGTCTTTACTGCTTCGATGATTTATCAGCTCTTCCAGTTTAGTAATGTACATCGAAAGGAATTTGTCGTTTATACTAATATAACAGTATATTTAGAAGGAATTGAGCATTGTACGCATTCGTATAAATAGGTTAAAATATTGAGTCTTCGAGACCCAATCGTTTTTTTTTTATCCCAAACATTTATATAAATCGAGAAATTAACCTTTTAATGCATCATTGTCGGGAAAGGGTGTTTCCCTAGTCACTAAATTAACGGATGTAACTCTGATTGGGCTAAACAATTATCCAGACATAATACTTAATAGTTTAACGTCTTTCGCGGGAGACAGGGAGTGCTGGAACTCTTGTCCTTTTTTCTGATCTTTTTCCGTGTTTCATCTACCCTGTGAGCAGTCAAGCATCCTCTGAAACACACACTTCTCCCTCTGTTCCTCACTACACGTACGTGCATCTTGCGCGCGCACACACACACACACACACACACACACACACACACACACACACACATTTTTTAAAGATTTATAAAAAACATGGGATCGTTGAACCTTTGAGACGTTGTTTTCGGCTCTCTCCTTCTGTGGAGGGGTCACTTTTGCTCGCCCTCGGCCCCCTCCTTCCTGCATTAAAAAATGATCAAGTAGGGCGGTAAACGTTTAGATTTTCAAAAAGCGATTAATGAAGTTCTCATAAGAGACTGATTTAAAAAGAATTCAAGAGGATAAAGTATCAGCTCGGGTAGACGAATGGGTAACTAGTAGAAAGCGGAAGATTGGAACAAAGGGGATTCGAGTCGAAAATACCATTAATTAGAAAAGTGCTAAATTATCAATATAAAGAAAATTTGCGGAATAATCTATAAATAAAGTGATAGGATGATAAATGCGAAATAAAATTTGAAGGTGTTCTTTGGATAAGATATTGCGTGGCTAATTCGCTCGTCAGGATTTATTTAAAGTATGAAGTTAAATTTTAGTCGGCTAGCATAAGTACGTGTATATAATTCAGCGCCGTGTAACGAGGCGTATTCCGCCAAGTGGTAGTAAGCAGTATGAAAACTTACTGAAAGGGCTCAGCTCGCATGCATTCAAAACATTGGGGAGAGGTAATATTTAAAATTTAAGTTAGAAACTTCAGTTAACGCTTAAGCTAATTAGATAGCGTTCATTACGAACGGTGTGTGTGTGTGTGTGGTTGTGTGTGTGTGTGTTAAATAGGCACCGAGTCTTGTTCAGATAGCATATAATGACATTCAAACACAATACGAAACTTGCATACACCAACTCATTAAATTTCAACTTCATTTCGTTAATGTATAGAAAACTTAAAGTAGTTAAAGGAAAACGTATTCGTATTTTCATACAAACAATTGCTATACTGTTCACGAGTTCTATTTTGAATAGTCATTGTTTGGTTCCAAAATAGATTTTCCACTGAGAGGGCTACGTCGTAGCCAATATCGAAACGCCGGTTCCCGTTGATCAGCGAAGTTAAGCGACATTTGGCTGGATTGGGAGACCGTCCAAACTATGTAGCGACTCGTAATTCGGATCCCGCGTAAATCTGTAGGTCTCCTCCGTCGTACGACCTTAGATGTTGCGAAGAAGGTTAAACAACCCCATCATTACATTTTTCCCATTGAGAGTTTCATGGCGGAGTTTGTACAATAGATGAAATGGAACTGTATCGGCACCTATAAAGTTAAAATAGTTTATGAAGATTTATTTCAGAGAGTATTAAAAAAGAAGATAAGGAACCAGTGGTACGAAATTGCGTTGATTTGCTTCTTTTTTGTTTTTTTTCCTAATGACTGGTTATCCTGTTTTGTTATAACATCCCAGGGATAGTGTTGTATTCCGCTAGTTGACGTCCAGTCGTGACTGTAAAACTACTACTTGGTTAGTCTAAAAGTATATCTTTCGGTCTTTCTTAGCCTGTAAATGTGAAAGATTCCGTTTTTTTTTTAAAGTTAGTTATACGAAACTTGGGTGATGGTGTAAATTGAAAATTTCGTTTAGACGTTTGCTTCAAGGGCCTAAAACATATAGAGCTTATCACGTATACATTAAAAAACCGTATGTTTTTGCTATTTTTAGAATGACAGTTTGATAAAGTGCTTTAAAAATGGCATTAAAAATAGTTACAGCAAAAAAAAGATGGAAAATGTCATACTCTGTTTTATTCTGTTGAAAACCAAAACCAAGTTTCTGTACCTGTAACGAGAAAGATCAGGTTTATCATTAATTTGATCTCCCCCCCCCTTTCTGCTCATCTTCCCCCAATCTACTCTTTTCTTCTATCTCTCTCGTCCAACCAATCCGACCTTTGTCCTATTTAACCCCTTTTTTGCGATGTAAGGGGTCGGGTACGTAAGACTCACCCAGGTAATGACGTCACGGCTTTTGACGTAAGCTTGACGTCATCATTAACTTTAATCGATACCTGCCTAAGGTGGTCCACCCATTCTCCCCTTCTTCTCCCCTCCTCTTAAAAAAAAAAAAGAAAAGAAAAAAAGATAGGCAAACAGTCGCATCTGATGACGTCATAGCGGAGGTGTCTCGATTCGCTTTGGTTGGTTTATTAACGGGTTCGTCGTTAAGTGGAGCAGTTATTTTTGTCATTTTATTTTCCTATCATTAATTTGATATTGATTATCGTGTGGTTGAACTCAGGTATGGAATTTGGCGCCTCTAGATTTGTTTATTTGTCAGCCGCGCGGTTTCATAATGGAGTTTTTGGTCTGTTTTCGTATCAGTTTTGCTTTTATTGTCCCACTTTGAACTCGCTTCGCAAACTTGTTAATTTTGGCTCCAATTAGGCATCTGCCCCGCCCACCAAAACTTTGATTCACTCCGATTCGAAACTAGGTTTGGCCAAGGAGGAATATTTCGAGTAGATCTTGTTTGAAGGGAATTATTTATTCATTTACATACACGCTGTATTTGAGAATTTAGGTTTCGTTTGTGACTTATTCATTTTGTTCAAATTATCTATTTTTACACGTTAAAAACTTTCTTCATTGATTGTTTTAGGAAAATTTCGATTAGCATCATCATTTTGGTTGATGGTCGTTGCTGCTTTTCTTAATTTGTACACCGATGTCATTAGTACATTGATCATTATTTGCAGACTCGTCTACCTGGCCAAACCGTATATGTCTCTAGACAGTTTTCATTGCCCTTTGTGTACTGTTTATACCTTAAACAAGTTTTGCCTTCAATTCTATATATAATATACAGTATAATGTAATTGCTCTTTCCCACCCAAACTACACGTTTCCAGTGTTCCCGATGTGTTCTGTAGGATGTTGGTAACGCTGTTGACCAATAAAAAATTTATAATATATATATATAGGGTGAACCAAATGTAGGTGGACAGTAAATGATAACGTTTATTTTGAGAATACATATTTAATTTTTTTGTATACTATAATACAAAATAAAATTTAAATAAATTTAGTTATAATATTTAATATAATAAAACACAAACACCATAGTTATAATGAACACCATAGTTATAATATAATATAACACAAACCGTATTCAACCTACTGTCGACCTACTTTTGGTTCACCGTGTATATATATACATACAGGTAGCCCTCGATTTACGCCGGGGTTAGGTTCTTGGGGGGACAGGCGCAAATGGAACCCTTTATATAATGGAGTCAATGGGAAATCACAGGGTTAGGTTCCGGGCACCAAAAATTTTACCTAACCTTTTCAATACTGGAGTATTTAAAGCTCAGAAATAAACTTTTTTAATTAAAAAAAGTGTTTTATTTTTAACCTATATAAATATAAATAAATAAATTAATACATAAAACAATTAAATTTTGTACACTTACCTTCACATGTTTGGAGCCCACATGTTTGGAGCCCACACGTGGTCTTATAAGCGCCACTGTCAGGCCCCTGCATTGATGTTTTTTGACAGTGGCGTAATGCAGAAGTTTTAGTTGGCTTTTGAAGGTCCTGGTTGAGGATTTTCTGTTGAAGGTCCTGGTTGAGAAGGTTGCCTTTTTTTGAACAGTACCGTAATAATAAGAAATTATAAATACAGTACAGTACTAGCTGTACAACACTCATACAGTATATATATATATATATATATATATATATATATATACATATACATATATTGTGTGTATATACAGTTTATATATACAGTAGTTACATATTTTTACCATTTTTGACGATTTTAAATTTTTAATTTATAAAAAAAATTGCAAAAATAAATATTCATGGCCTTGTGGATAGTGACCGGCGCTATTGCGAATCGGCGCAAATCGGACCAGCGCAAAACTAGGGTTACCTGTATATATATATATTGTTGGTGAGTTGCGTCGTGCGTCAATCAATCGCCGACACCCTACAAAACGCACTGGAAACGCTGTGTTTTTGTATGGGCAAGAGTAATTGCATTATACTGTACAGCAGGGGTTCCCAACCCTGTGCCCGCGAGCACCATGGTGCCCGCCCACCCTTTTGCGTGTGCCCGCCACTGACTGACTACGATTGATGTTTTTATTTAAATTTTTAATAAAATGTTAAGTATGTTACATATTTTAAATATTTAGTTACTAAATATTTAAAATATGTAACATACTTAACATTTTATTAAATTTTAGTAGTTAATTACAGAAACAGATGCTCATTTACTTGAAAATGATTATTTCTTTATAAATAAATAGTTATCGTTTTGATAATTTTTCTAAGATTCTTAGTTAGTCCATCCTTGTTTTTTTTGTGTATTATGTTCATTATTTTACATAGGAATTAAATGTTTTTGTGCATTATGTTCATTATTTTACATAGGAATTAAATGTTTTTTTTTTTGTGCATTATGTTCATTATTCAGTCCAACTATAAATTTGCCTTGAAAAAGTAAATGGTGCCCACCGCACTACCGATAGTCTTGAATGTGCTCTTCGGCACAAAAAGGTTGGAGACCCCTGCTGTACAGTATATTGTATGTTCCCCTATTCTCTCTCCAGTTTTCGTTCCCACACTGGAGGTCGAAGTGAGTTATCGTATAGGATTTTCCTCGTAGTTGTCGTAAACGTTTATGAAAAATACTTTAAGTTGCAAAGGTAACATTCTAATTATTGTATATTTGCATGGGGATTTGAATTGTTGTTTTTCACTATTTAAACGCTTAGGAATAAGTTAGGCCGGTCGCACACAGGACCTTCTTGCGACTCACGACTGACAACTTGGGTGGTGACGACTCAAATCGCGTGTTTTGCTTTTCCTTTTTTTGAGATAAAATTTTCTGCCGTTTAAGTAAATTTGTTACATGTAATGATTTTATTATTATTATTATTATTATTAGTAGTAGTAGTAGTAGTCCTAAGGATTAATCTCGATGGGCCGAAGTGGCCCCTAGTGTGCCCACTACAAAAATTTCTTATGTTCTTGTGTTCTTGTGGTTCGGAACCCACGTAAAATTATAAGTCCCCTCCGCCACCACGGAGGACATGCACAATACACAATTACGAACACAGTTAGGTAAACCAGCCATGAGTGGATCCTAGGGTCTTTGTTGGTCTGAAACATTATATATATATATATATATATATATATATATATATATATATATATATATATATAATATATGCTTGCTTGCTTGTTTTATGAGTGTTTGAACGACGGATCAGCATCGATCTGCGGTCGACCCCTTTGCAACATCCCGCCTCATTTTCGGGCTACGTCGTAGTCATGTCGGCGCCGCGACATCGTTGAAGATAAGTGACATTGAGTCTGGGTAGCAGCAGTTCGATGGGGAACCGTCCTCCGTTTTCAGATGATGTAGCGACCCTCCGTTCACATCCCGAGTAAAGCTTTCCTTAATTAAGATAAGAAATTAGTGATTCATATTAATTTTTCGGATTGAAAGCAATTTTAGGCGTTTAGTCATCCCTTAGTCCTCTATGGACAACTGCTACAAATTTCTAACCTTTCATATACACCAACGTGTTTCCCAAACTATGGGTAAATTACCCCCATTAGGGTAATTTGGCTTTTTCAGCGGGGTAATTTGGTGCTCTGTAAGTACAGAAAGTGCATAAATAAACGACATGGCAACGCTGGGACTGGCTTCACGTTGGGTACAGGTAGGGTGAAGGTCATTATGAAAGGTATCCATGCGAAAATGGGGTAATGACTCAAAAAGTTTGGGAACCACTGATATACACGCATTTGTAACTTTACCCTACAAAAAATTTTGTCCATGTAGGATTAATATTTGTTCATCATTTTTTATGTATGAACCCTCGTTAAGCCCTTTGAAAAAAAACTGCCTTCAATGTTCATTAGTCACATTTGATAAATAAGATTCAAGTGATATTCATTACGGTTAAAACTCTGTTAATTTTGTAAACTGTATTGGTATGAAGAGAGAGGGAAATATTTGTTGGTATATGTTCCTTTTTGATTAACTGGTTTGGAATGCGAGGGTGTGAAACGTTTTTCATACATAAACTGAAAACTCGGATGCTGCAAAATAATTCGTTAATGGAGTTCAGTTTCATATGAAAAATATCTACTTAACACTCGCCATAAATGGAGTTTTAATCTCAAAGTAGTTAACCGATCAGCGAAGTTAAGCGACATTGGGTCTGGAGAGTAGTTGAATGGGAGGCCGTCCTCCGTGTCCAGATTATGTAGCGACCCGTGGTTCGAATACCACGTAAAGCTCCCCTCCCTCGTCTGACGTTAGATATCGCGAAGGAGGTTAAGCAACCCAACTATTATATTAACTGCGCTGCCACCTCGATCGGGTGACCACCTCCATACAGTTAAAAAGATGGCGACTGTAGTAGACCTTCTTTGAATACACCAAGGAAGAGTCTCAATTGGTAATGCGTTTATAATTCTCAAAAGAAACTAATGAGAACGGAGTTTGGCGTATAAACTCAAAACAGTCACGAAGGAAATTGTATCGCGAGAAGTTATAATAAGTCTGAGTGGACGAAGAAGTTTAAAAGCTGAAGGACTAGTGGACAAGTTCCTTTTACGTATTCGTGTTCCTTTTACGTATTCGTATCGTCTCTGTTTCTATTTCGTTATCAAAGATACATCGCTTTAATATTAAGTACTCGTGTTTGATTATGGATTCCTATATACTACTACCTTAAGTTTTGTCGTGCTGTCACGCGACCCAAATACCACATATGCAGTTAGGACTTTATTAAGGGCTTACCGCGTTTAAACCCGCCCCCCTCTATACACATTCCATTTTCAGGCTTAAGCGAAGATCCGAAACTATTTAATCTGTTGCTGCGTGCGATGGCTTTAATACCTTCATCCTTCATTCTTCTCTCGTTCCTTCCTCGAGGATCATATTTATAATCTTGAGGTTCTCGAAGGAAATACCTTTGATGTGATTATTATTATTTAGCGCTGCTTCAGCGTTTTCATATTAATAATTCCCGCGAGAGTAGTCACCCGTCAATAGAGTATTCCCACTTCTGACACACACGAGAAGCTACAAAGCTCTTACATTAAGGATTACCCAACCAATTTTTGCCGAAATTTACGTTAAATGCTACTCACTATCTCTATAGTAACGCTTAAACACTGGTTATGGAGGGGATTTCGTTTCGAAGTATCGAAGAAAAGGAGCGTTCGAAGGTTACATTGAAAAGTATCAACAGTTACAATTGCTTTCCCAAGAGATTAAGTGTTTCATTCTTGGGAACGAAGAATTCAGCTGACTCCTACTTTCAAGTTTCCTTTTAAAGCGCGTCTTTTAAAAGAATTTGCTACAAAATGTTCTTTTTCATCATTTTTGTTCACTACGGCAATTCTTTGGGGTTTCTTCACTAGCTATCTTTGCTTAGAAGGATGAGTTCCGAGCAAAGTTTATTCCATTTGACTTGTTTCGTATATTATATAGATATATATATATATATATATATATATATAGTATAGAAACGACGTAAGTATAGAGGAGTGTTCTGCACACGAGGAAGAAAAATAATAAACAAATGAAAAATAAGGCACCCGCCCGGGAATCGAACCCAGGATCTTCCGATTGCCGGTCAGACGTGCTAACCACTACACTACGGAGCCACGATAGTGCCTTATTTTTCATTTGTTTGTTATTTCTCTTCCTCGTGTGCAGAACACTCCTCTATACTTACGTCGTTTCTATACGTTAATATACTGCGCGGTCATTGCAGTTAAATGTACATATCACGATTTGCGAGGGTGCCCTCTCAAGGCATTGGTTTTCTGCCCTATGTAGGAGAATTACAACTTCTGACTATCGTGGCTCCGTAGTGTAGTGGTTAGCACGTCTGACCGGCAATCGGAAGATCCTGGGTTCGATTCCCGGGCGGGTGCCTTATTTTTCATTTGTTTGTTATTTCTCTTCCTCGTGTGCAGAACACTCCTCTATACTTACGTCGTTTCTATACGTTAATATACTGCGCGGTCATTGCAGTTATATATATATATATATATATAATATATCGGGTGGTCCGAAAAAAATGACGCATTTTTTAAAAATTAATATCTCAGTAACCCCCTTCCTTATCATGACAATTTTTATATGCAAGATACTTTCAAACTTCTTTTTTTGAATGCAAGAAACGGAATTCTGATATCTTTTATAGTTTTCTCGCAATTAACAAAAGTAACAACATGGGTCAAAAAAACAAAAATCGCAATATAATATCCGTTTTTTATACGATATCATTTTTATACGATATCATGCGATATTTTTGCAAGTTATTACAAAACTCTACAGGAATGAACAAGTCAAATTGTGGATATTTTTATTTTTTAACAATTCGTCAGTACCCTTAATGATGTTGTCAGAGGAAGATCGTATTCTCATTAAAAATTGTTACTGTGAAAAAGGATGGAAGACTGGAAGGTTATTGCAAGAGTTTCCCGGCAAAAAGTGGAAAAGGCGTGCAGTGGAAAGACTCTTAAAGAAGATTCGCGAATCGGGAAGTACTGCCAGAAAACCAGGAAGCGGTAGACCTAAAACAGCTTCGGTTCCAGAAAATGTGGATTACATCAACGATAAAATCTGCTCTCAAGAAGATAAACCAGGAAGTCATTTGTCACAAAGAACAATTGCTAAACATTTGAATATTGGAAAGACTTCTGTACACCGAATAATTAAAGCACAAAAACTAAAAGCCTTCAAAAGAATAGTATCTTCTAGAAAAAGTGATACTGTTAAGGATAAAAGAAAAACAAGGTGCAGAAAGTTACTTGATAATTTCTCTGTCGTTGATATTTTAAAAAGATAGTCTTCACGGATGAAAAAGATTTCACTCTAGAAATTCCGCGAAACCGTCAAAATGATGTTGTCTACGGGCGTGGTAAAAAGTGTGACATTTCAATAAACAGATTGTATCATGAAACGTCAAGATTCTCCAAAAAGGTTATGATATCTGCAGGGGTCTCTTGGAATGGCAAGACAGATGTTCATTTTATTGAAACTGAAAAGACAAAGGTGAATTCTGCAAATTACATTGAACTTTTAAGAACAAAATTGTTGCCGGATTGTCGTCGCCTGTATCAAGAAAATGATTTCATATTTCAACAAGATGGAGCACCGTCGCATACAAGCTACGCCACACAGTCGTTTCTGATTAGCAATACACCAAAATTAATAACGAAAAATGAGTGGCCACCACAAAGCCCAGATTGTAATCCTATGGACTACTCAATTTGGGAGTTACTAAAAGAGAAGGTTTACCGAGGTCGACGAGAAAAATTCACCGAATCAGAATTAAAAAGTAAAATACTTGAATCTTGGCAAGAAATTGGCATTAATGAAGTAAGAAGTATTATTTTTGTGTGGAAGAAAAGACTTAGATTAGTGTGTCAACAGAGTGGTGGTCCAATCGATCATTTACTGTAAATTAATTAGTTAAATTTCTGATTAAATTTTTCCTTTCTCATGATATTCGTTTTTTTGACCCATGTTGTTACTTTTGTTAATTGCGAGAAAACTATAAAAGATATCAGAATTCCGTTTCTTGCATTCAAAAAAAGAAGTTTGAAAGTATCTTGCATATAAAAATTGTCATGATAAGGAAGGGGGTTACTGAGATATTAATTTTTAAAAAATGCGTCATTTTTTTCGGACCACCCGATATATATATCGCTTTCTATAAGTTTTTATAGCCCTACTCTTACTTTAACACAATTGAAAGGGATTAAAAATATTAAAATATATAAACTGTTCGACCGACTGGATAAAAAATTATTACTAACGAAAATTTACACATGTTCGACTAATTCGGACATTTATGAGTGTGTGTGTATATGTATAATATATGGGTTAGTTGGACTATACATATTTCTTGTTAGATTTTGGTATTTTCATGACTCAACTTTTAACAAGTTTCAACCAGTTAATTTTGGAGAGTTGATTGTTGTACGGCTGGCAGTTTAGATAATTGCATCACTGTATGATAAGAGAGTCATCTTTCACGTCAAAACTTTTTTTTTTTTAATTTTTGTATCTTAGTTGCGGTTGATCACAATTCGTTGAAGGCATATAAAGCGTATTAGCTTCTGATTTATGCTTCATCAGAAACTTATTTTATTCATTATTAATTTAAATCAATAATAATTGGTTATTATTAAACTTTGTTTCACTCATATTTGTTAGAATTGCTGGAAAAAAACTTGATTCAGCTGAACACTGAAATGGCAAGGATTAGTGGTGTAAGTATGAGAAAGATGAGGAAGATCTGGGTGGTAGCACTACAGCAGAGACCAACAGCGGAAGAAAATTTATATCCCGTCAGCAAGTCACTGTCTTTACTTTTCACCACCACCATTATAACCTCAATAAAACCACCAAAGAAAGTACAACCTTACCGATCGAGGAGATCATAACCTTTTGGGCTCAAGTTCATATTTCCAACAGGCAAGAGAAGAAAGAGTACCACGCGATCGCAAAGTTGGAAAATTTATTTAGATCATGGCAATTGCTCAAGAAGGGCAGAATGCGACGATCAACTCAACGTCTCAAGTTCAAAAGGAACAAGAATTCATGGAATCGCTTGATGACCTGTTTGACATTGCTTACGCAGTGCAATGTCGATGGTCAAAATCACTGAGGACAAGGCATTCTTGTGGGCTCAGAGGGTAAAAGGACAAAAAATCAGACCGCCAAAGAATTCTGGTCCGCAAAGCTTTGCGAAAGAAACCTAAAAATAAAGAAGAGAACAGAGGTCACGCGGACGGAGAAATTTAAAATGGTGATGCTCATCTCCACCAGCAGTAATAGTACTGAAGAGATAAACGATTTAAAAGTGGACGGGGCTCAAAATAGCAAAAAAAACTCCACAAATCGTCACGCCAGAACTAACTGCGGCTCTAGACCGTACAAAGATCAGCGATAAAAATTCCACACGCGCGTTCGCTGTCACGGCGAGTTGCTCGGGATACAAAGTTGACGAACTCGCTATTAGGCCAGCATTGATCCGGCCTGCCAAATATGATACATCACCACGAGAATCCCGCCGGGAAAACAAAGGTCACCTTTGTCCTAGATGTTCCCCAGGGACTAGTGGTTCATCGGGATGGCAAGATGGTACAAAGTCTCGCTGGTGAGGATATGGTGGATCCCCGATTCGAAGAAGACAACTTTGATCTCGGCCCCTAAAACCAGGCAACATTGAGTGATTGGTCCCAAATTTAGGTAATAATAATCATCGTAAAGTGCGGAAGATTTACAAGATTACTTCCCACTCAATGTCATTCCCATCCGTGGTTTGCAAATAAAAATGAACAAAGTGAAAAATCCACACTTCAAAAAAAGGGTTTCTTGATTTGAGAAACAATATCGCCGCATTCCCATTCACGGTAAAAGCGCCAAATGGGAATGGCTAATATTTCTTAACCTAACCTAACGTTTGCCTAACCCGATCTAAATAAACCCAACCTGGACCAAAGTGATGAGAGTGAGAATGCCATGAACTGGGAATACGCCGATTTAAAAATGTTTCCTTTGAAATTCTCTGTCTTCTTTTCCACTCTTTGACGTGGAATGAAATAAGATTTACAATATGCCGTGATGCATTATAAAAGAAACGTGAAAAAGACCCATTCATCCCCTAAATATTACCTGATCGAGCTAAAATTCTGCACGGAGGAGTGTGTAGTAAAGTGCAGACATGTCGTAATCGTAATCATTGGAATCGATTCCACATTTTTGAGGAATCGTAATCGATTCCATTTGTCTCGGAAAACCAAGGAATCGTAATCGTTATTACGTGCCCTGATTACGACATATCGATGAATATGAAAGTTAAGTTGTCATTACAATGAAACTCATTCTTTAGACAGAATTATGTTTGAAAATATACTTCCGTCTAAACAGTGGGTTTTATTTTCATGATTTTACATTCACATTATGGTGAAAAATTCCATTTATGAAGTTGCCATTGATTCATAAGATTTTAAATTTGCGTTTCTTCTTTGTCTTTCTTCCGTTTACCCAATTTGGAATCGTACGAATCATGATTACAGTTTTTAATGTAATCGTAATCGATTCCATTAATTTTGGAAGGAATCGTAATCATGGACTCGCTTGGTAATCGTAATCGATTCCATTTGTGGTGGAATCATAACATGTCTGGTAAAGTGTCGTGAAATGACGAGGTAAAAACCCAGAATTTTCTGAACTATTATTATTTTCATGTCCACCTTAATAAATGTGTTATAAAAATTATTAATACGAAGTGGGGGAGGAATTTTATTCAATTAAATTGAACGTCCGTTAAATGTCAAATATTAATATGGTTTTAATTTTAGGCTTCAGATTTTGCTATTTACTTACGACGAAGGATATACAGGGTCGGCCAAAAGTCGGGAAACATAGCAACTGCTTTTTCAGTGTAAATATACATATATATTTACATTAAAAAGCATGGTTCCTATGTTACCTGACTTTTGACACACACACACACACACACACACACACACACACACACACACACACACACCAATAATGGTATTAAATCGTATCTCAATCATAAAGAAAAAAAAACCCAGCCCCTTGTTTCGTCCACTATTTACTGTTTCAACTGCACTCGCTGCAAAGCCAGTTATATTGTCAGCAGTGACCTAGGGCATGGTTAATTAATCATTTTTAGGAAAAAGTGATGAATGATGAAATTTTCTAATTAATCGATGATTAACTGATAAAAATTTATTAAAAATTGAATACGTCTGAAAAGAGTAAAAAAGAGCTTTATTGTTTCTGTTGCGTGAGATAAGACCGAAGAAAACATTTTGCTCAAACATTGTTTGCTTTAGTTCAAGAAATGAGGCATGGGCGGATTAGAGCGTTTATACACGCAAAAAGGTGCCAAATTAAAATGATACATTACAAAATTTAAGGTAAAATGAAGGTGAAATTATGAGGAAAATTAATCATTTCCCATCATTTTCTAAAAATATTTTTTGATTAATTAATGATTAAATTCAAAACAATGATTGACTGATTAATCGGAGCCATGCCCTAGGCAGCACCATTCGCCAGTATCAAACGAAAGTAGACGAACATTACGGCATTTCTACCTTTAAATAAACCATCGAAATCAGCAATAAGAGATCATTTCCACCTCCACAATCACCCACTGCTTCCCACCAATTTCAAAATTATCAATTCAGCATACTACCTAACCGACTTTCGCATCTTCGAATCCCTATATATCCTTAGTACAAAACCCAACCCTCAACGACTGTAGTTCCGCTTTCAACTTTAACAAAGCTAAATAATTCTTCCAATTCATCACTGAAAAAGAAATCCGCTACCACTCTTTGGCCTTTGGGACGATCCCATCATTGACACTCCAACACTCAACCATTCCCAACCTTCATACGATTATATTACCCCCCCCCCCCTGTATAATAACCCGGTAAGATTTATTTTCAATATTCGTTTCACCTTATAACCTTTGTATATTTTAACCGTTGTCTTATTTCTCTACATTTTATATACCTTTTTGACTTTAAATTATCATCATATTAATACACAAATATATTGTATAAAATTTTTTCTCATACAGATCTGTTCACTTTTTACTTTTCATTTTTTTAGCACTGATGATGGAAAATGAATTTTCGAAACGTCTGTAAATGAACATGTATCATCTCGTCCTCTTATTCCTTACTACACACACACACACACAGTATATATATATATATTACAGGGTATTTCATAACATGTGGGACGCACTTTCAGGATGGATTCTGAAAACAATGAAAAAAGTTTGTATAAACATATGCCCGAAATCGCTTTGTTTCCGAGATACAGCCCGTTGTGTGTTCCAGCAAGTATCCGCCTTACCTTTAAAGGAAGTGCTCAAAATGACCGCCTAACGAGTTCAAACATTCCAGGCATTGCTCGGATTTTCTGGCATCTTTGTTCTACACGTTGGCGAAGCATTTCAACGTTGTCAATGGGTGTCACGTAAACGATGGATTTCAGATGACCCCACGGGTGAAAATCAAGTGGATTTAGGTCTGGGGAGCGAGCAGGCCACGCAATGGGTCCTCCACGGCCTATCTATTTATCAGAGAAATGGTCATCCAAATAGTCTCTGGCTACCAGGGCTGTGGAGTCGGTGATAAAATTTGCCGACTCTAACTCCGACTCCGACTCCAGAAATCTGACTTGTACAATTACGACTCCGACTCCGATGGAATGTTAAGGCCAAATTGATTACGATTAGCTTTATTAGGCCAATGGAGATTCATAAACAAGGCATTTCGTCACCACCACATGACTCATCAGGTTACTTAATGGCTGTAACTATGCCTTAATGGCTTTTTTTCTCTTTATTAAAAAATTACAATAAATCCCAAAATACAAACTGATTGAAACTTAAACAAAATAAGATTATTATTGGTTTAGCAAATTAATAAGATGTTTTTGTATTATTATAAACATCCGTAACAAAATGTACTAACCTAAACTGAATTTGTTCTTAAAAAAAGGATCGCTTCCATTAAATCTTCTTTCAGTGATGCTTATCAAAATTATCAAATTGAAATCTAAAAATATGAAAAAGATTTAGGGTTGCTAGTACAAAATTTTTAAATTTCCTTGTTATTAATTATGTTAATTAATTAATTATAATCCTTATTAATTATAAGCAACTATATTTATATATTATTTATATTTATATATTTATATATTATATATTTAAACATTAAGTTAAATCTATTTTATTCATAAAATTGAGCTAGGCCTAGGCCTAGGCTGCTATGGTTATAATTGAAGGATTTGCACCGACTCCAACTCCATCCAACTATGCACTTCCGACTCCTACTCCACTCAAAATTGACCGACTCCACGACTCCGACTCCGACTCCACAGCCCTGCTGGCTACTCGACTAAAATGAGGCGGAGCGCCGTCATGCATAAACCACAAACGACGTCGGACACCAAGAGGAACTTCATCTAGTAAATCGCTTAAATCATTCCTTAAAAAATTGAATAGGATTCTCCTTTTAATCTTCCAGGCAAAACAAAAGGACCGATTAAGTTGTCGGCAATAAGTCCTGCCCATACATTGATACTAAATTATTGTTCGTGCCTTCACTGGATGATGGCATGCGGATTCTCTTCGGCTTAGTGATGAGTGTTGTGAAAATTGATCACGCCATTTCTTATGAAGGCAGACTCTTCAGAAAACAATACGGATGATAGAAAAAGAGGATCGCGAGCACACTGTTGAAGGAACCAAGTACAAAAAGCCTCTCGTGGTGGGAAATCAGCTTCAGTAAGGCCTTGTACTCTCTGAATGTGATATGCATAAAGCTGCTGCTGTTCCCGTAAAATTCTCCACACAGTTGTGTATCTTGCACCCTCTGCTGCTATCCTTCGGGTGCTGACACCAGGATGTTCCTCCACGCGATTCAGGACCCGCTCCTCCGACTCAACAGTTCTGGCGCTGATTGGTCTACCACCATCTGACACTCGCTTGTTGAATGATCCTGTATCACCAAGACGCTCGTCTATTCTTTGAAAGGTCTTCTTATCCGGCAGACGGCAATTCGGAAACCTTTCCGCAGACAGACTTCTTGCTGTGGCTGCATTACACTCGGCAAGCCCATACTCGAGATGCGTGTCTGCCATTTCTCCGTTTGAATTAAGCCTCCATTCTCACTTCAGATGCACACTATCACCGAATAGCACAAAAACTTTTAAGGGTTTTTTTTTATTGGACTGCGCTTATTCACGGTAAGAAGTTACGAACAGTGAAACACCGCGATGCACCTCTGACTGACTGATGGCTCTACACTCAACGACATTGAAACGTGTCATAGAGTGTACGAAACGTTACAATCGGCAAGGCCATACATGAAATAAGTCTCGTACACAGACAAACATTGTCGGCAAGCAGTGTTTGTAAATAGTTTGCAGAAAGAATTGCTGGAATACAAAATAGGCTGTAACTCTGAAACAAAGCGATTTTTCTGGTATTTGTTTATATAAGCTTTTTTCAGTGTTTTCAGGTCCTGAATCCCTGAAAGTGCGTCCCACATGTTATGAAACACCCTGTGTGTATATATATATTTTGGGTGTTCCATTTATCTTGCATTTTTTCCAGTTAAGATACCATTTACTATATGGTCTCAAAATGAAATAAGTGGAAGACCCTGTGTGTGGGCACACACACACACACACACACAGACACACACACACGATGGTTGAGATACGTTGACGACAAGGACAATTAATCAATTTTTTTTTATTTTATAGGGAGACAATTAGGGAGTTTGTGAACCATTTAATCGCCCACAAATTAATAATTTCCATACTTTATTTATACGTTGGATGTGTAACTACGTGGAAATTTTAAAATGTCGTTGAACTTTTAAATTGTGGTGAAGGGAAACTGGCAATTTTGAGCAACAGCCTTGAAATTAATTTATTGCGAATGATCAAAAATAAATATGCATCGTAAAATATTTTGCAGCAGAAAAATAACGTAACTGTATGTGGATTATCATTTTTTGTCTTGAAAGATCTTTGAGCTGAAACTACACTTCTTCCATGCTCATAATATTGCTCAGTTATGAAACGCAGCTGTTCCACAGTCCATGCAGTCATCTTGAAGGGTTAGTTTTAACTAACACTTTTATTTTGTTTTGTATCTTATCTTGTCTTGTATTGTCAAAACCTATACAATCCTGTACAAACTTGTAACTATCCTCTTTCGAATGATGCGTATGATTTTATAAAAGGACTTATACTTTAAGAGTTACAGGGGTTTCTTTTGGGTCCCATTTCTCTGGATCACCCTTTATATATATATATAGTATATACTTTTTTTTTTTTTTTCTTCACAAACAATAGTTTAATCTCGTGTTGTAAAAAGATCAATTACACTGGTCAACACTCATTTTATTGCCAATCATATTTGAGTGATTTTGGGGTAACTTTGTGGTGCTGATTCCGAATATGACATCGGTTTTGCTAGATTGGCTCTAATTTATGAGATAATTGGTACCCCATTGAAACACGTAAAAATGCAAAAAATTTAATATTCAGGCGGAGCCTACTTACTGGTTGGGTGGCCGATGAGCGATGACTTATATACGGAGGGGGAATATTCTAGAATGATCGCGGAGTAAACACTAAGAATATTCGCGTGTCTCACCATCTAGAATGTTCCGGTAGTTTCCCATATGCACGCGTTATGGTTACGTTTCCTATTAATTGAGGGTATTCATTATCTCAAGAACTAGAGCCAAATCGGAAAAACTTTCATTTTGGAATTCAGCAACCCCAAAATACCCTAAATTCGTACGAATTTCCTTGGCAACGAAACAAAAATTTTTTTTTGTTGAGCTGTGTTATCGAAAAGCATTAATTTTGAAGCGAGGGCCATTTCATTTATTTTTAAATAGGGCTGTTTCTTCCGTTTTGAAATGTGTGTACGCCATTCGTGTGAAATAGGTTACTGGGTGGAAAAATTCTTAGGAATAATACTAATAATAATAATAAATTAATAAATATTGACTTTCATATCATTGATATGTAATGTTGGGGTTGCATCTTTGTAAATTTTATATATTTATATATATATATATATATATATATAAAATATATATATATATATATATATATATATATATATATATATATATATATAATATTTAGGAGAAATCCAATGACAAGGAGAAATGTAAATGCCATGAAAAGTCTTCTTTAATGCGCAACGTTTCGAGCATACGCTCATCTTCAGGCTGTATGATAACAATGTGAAATTAAAATCAATAATTGAATGAAAAACAAGACAAAGAAAATTTCTATAACCTATTCATAAAGGCAAATTTTAAAAGACTGAAAAAAGAGGGTTAAATTCTAAGTTATACAGATTTACATTTAAAATTAAGAAGCTATTTTTAAATACATATAGTAAATGTGAAATTAATACACTGGAAAAATTAACAATAGTACACTGGAATAATGAAACTAACTAACCTTTCACTGCAATTTCCGAGGCTAACTGATTTAAGCAGAGGCAAACGAGAAAACAAAGATGGCAAGGGCGATTGGGGAAGGGGGGATTATAAGGAATTGGGGAAGGAGGAGGGATTATAACAAATTTAGGGACAGCTGATGAGTCAACATTTAGAGGGGACAATGTTTTAATGTAAAGCAATTCCAAAATTCTAGTGAGTTGGGACAAGTATTACAACCAAGAATTTTAAAATTGTCTAAAGTGACATCAGTTTTACATTTTATACTGTGTTCCCGAATACTAGAAACTTTAGTTTTTAAAATTTTACCTGTTCGGCGACTTATTCCCATATGCGAATAAAATCTAGCCCTGAGAGAGCGAACAGTGCTGCCAATGTAATTCCCAAGGAGACACCTAGGGCAGGTAAATAAATATACAACACCGCTACGCAACGAGTCCGGGGTTCGATCCTTCGCTGAGAAAAAGCTACCTAAAGACGTTTTATTAATAAATATGATGCGGAAATCAGTATGATAAAAAAATTTCCTTAACAACTTTGTAAATTTAAGCTTAAATTCCTTATTCAAAGGACCCATTTCAGGTACCAAGAAATATTTTATATCCTTCGGCACTGTAATACAAGGAAGTTGAGGGCTATAAACATTATTTAAGAAGGATCTAATTTTCACAAATGTACCTGTATCTGAAACTGCCATTATTTTAGATAGGGTTTTTAGCTCGGTTGATATTTTTCATGGTTTTTCATTGTCTCATTTTAAGGAACTTTTAGAATTGGTCTTCAAACAATGCTATTTTACTTTCAACAATAAGGTTTACCAACAAATTGATGGTGTAGGGATGGGATCACCTGTCGGACCGTTAGCAGCTGATTTTTTTATGACTCATTTAGAAAGTGTAATTTTTAGTCAATCTCCCACTCATCTCAAGCCAATTTTCTATCGACGCTTCGTTGATGATTCGATAGCTGTCTTTGATAATGCGGTACAAGCGCAACAATTCTTTAACTTCCTAAATTCTTTGCACCCCAATATAACGTATACAATGGAAACTGAGAAAAATGGCTCCCTTCCCTTTTTAGATCTTTTAATTTCGAAAAACGGTGATTCTATTACTACATCAGTTTACAGGAAACCCACTTTCACTGGTTTGGGCATGAATTTTTTTAGTTTTACTGATTTCAACTATAAGATGTCTTGTATTAAAACTCCTGTTCAGAGGATATAATTTGACCTCTAGTTTTACCTTACTTAATGATGAATTTAATAATCTAAGATCATACTTTACCAATAATAGTTTTCCTGTTCAATATGTAGATAAACTAATTAGATCCTTCTTAAATAATGTTTATAGCCCTCAACTTCCTTGTATTACAGTGCCGAAGGATATAAAATATTTCTTGGTACCTGAAATGGGTCCTTTGAATAAGGAATTTAAGCTTAAATTTACAAAGTTGTTAAGGAAATTTTTTTATCATACTGATTTCCGCATCATATTTATTAATAAAACGTCTTTAGGTAGCTTTTTCTCAGCGAAGGATCGAACCCCGGACTCGTTGCGTAGCGGTGTTGTATATTTATTTACCTGCCCTAGGTGTCTCCTTGGGAATTACATTGGCAGCACTGTTCGCTCTCTCAGGGCTAGATTTTATTCGCATATGGGAATAAGTGGCCGAACAGGTAAAATTTTAAAAACTAAAGAAGTTTCTAGTATTCGGGAACACAGTATAAAATGTAAAACTGATGTCACTTTAGACAATTTTAAAATTCTTGGTTGTAATACTTGTCCCAACTCACTTAGAATTTTGGAATCGCTTTACATTAAAACTTTGACCCCTACGCTAAATGTTGACTCAACAGCTGTCCCTTTAAACTTCTTATAATCCCTCCTCCTTCCCCAATTCCTTATAATCCCCCCTTCCCCAATCGCCCTCACCTTCTTATCTTATCTTATCTTATGTTTTCTCGTTTTGCCTCTGTTTAAATCAGTCTAGCCTCGGAAATTGCAGTGAAAGGTTAGTTAGTTTCATTATTCCAGTGTACTATTGTTAATTTTTCCAGTGTATTAATTTCACATTTACTATATGTATTTAAAAATAGCTTCTTAATTTTAAATGTAAATCTGTATAACTTAGAATTTAACCCTCTTTTTTCAGTCTTTTAAAATTTGCCTTTATGAATAGGTTATAGAAATTCTTTGTCTTGTTTTTCATTCAATTATTGATTTTAATTTCACATTGTTATCATACAGCCTGAAGATGAGCGTATTGCTCGAAACGTTGCGCATTAAAGAAGACTTTTCATGGCATTTACATTTCTCCTTGTCATTGGATTTCTCCTAAATATTAAATTGAAGCTCTGTAGAAGCAACCCGCATGATTATATATATATATATATATATATATATATATATATATATATATATATATATATATATATATATATATATATATATATACAATTTGTAAGTCAGAAAATTCTCCATAAATATTAATAATTAGTTTCAAAATGAAGTTAAACGTATTTTAAGAAAACTTATTATTTATTTATTTTTTCAATTTAGAAACCGATAGAAAACGTAATTATTTATTAAGGTTTAAATAATTTAATTAATTAATATATATTTTTAATTAATTACATTGTTCGTTAATACGCAATTTATAGACACACCTGTCGGAATGGATCAGCTGCTGTTCGAATGAACAAAGTCATTTATTATTAACGTGTCATTAATTTTTTAACAATTTTATTTCAATATTTTGGAATAAATAACAATTTTTGACGCTAATGAAAATTTATTGTCCCCATTTACTCTGAAAATAAGTCCTATAAATCTGCAGTAATCGGGTCTTTAATTTTAGTAGGTGGAAAAGCTAGTTGCGATGCAGTTATGTGGTAAAGTAGTAAATAAGTCGAAGAACAATTATTATATAATTACTCGCTGTCGATTCATCGGTGCGTCCCTACTTTTAAAGGTGGAATGTAATGCGATAAATTTAATTTGCTCAAATAATGCCCACTACTCGAAAAATTTTGAGTAACTAAATGCGACACTCTATAAAGAAAGGAGGCTCATTGGGGGAACATAAAAGGCTCGCGTGATGGAATATGTTTTGCGTTGTAAATCATTATTTGATTGAAATGTTCAAATCATTCCGAAATAAGAACCACGAGAATCGTCTTCAAACACGACAAAGTTATGGTTATAGTTGTTGTTGTTGTTGTTGTTGTTTAATATTAATTTGAACGATTCTTTTTCCGAATAATTCGAAAACCAGTAATAATCTTACGAGCTTACTGCGCCTTTGTCCAAATAAAATCGTATATCGCTCGTAACAAACAGCGATTCACGTAACTGTATGTGGATTATCATTTTTTATATTTATCTCATTCATTCTGTTATTTCTTAGCGTGGTTGTATCACTCTTACGTAAATCAGAGCAAACGAGTTGCGGGTAATTTGATACGCGACACGCCGATCCCAAGCCCTCAGGTTGCTTTTCGAATCTCATTATTTGACGACTTTATACTCTTATAACGTGGAACAAATGTGGATCTTGGAGATTAGTGTCAGATCTGCTTTATTGGGTCGTAGGATTTTATAATCTGAAATATTACGATCTCTCCTGTGCAGTTACTACTACTACGTGTCGCCTAACGTAATAAAGGAAGTCTCATTTAGAGGGTGAGCAGATTTTTATTTCAGAAATAACAAAATACGAGTTACATATTTACAATTTGAAATCCGAGTGTAATGACAGCAGACACCGAGGTTTTATTATTATTATTATTATTATTATTATTATGCTCCAATTGTTAATTTTTTCCCTTTTTGAATTTTGGCAAGTTTTCATGTTTTAGTGTTCGTAAAATTATTTCGAAATAGACCTTCCTTAATAGCAAATTCATTTGTCAATTATTATTATTATTATTATTATATTGATAACCTTTTAGTCCTGTCCTGTACAGGCCATCTTCGGATCAGAGTTAATGTAGCGATACGAGGTAAACGTAAGTATGAATTCCTATGTTGTGATGAATGAATTTTGTATAAAGGCAGTGCCATTATTTTATTCTGAAATAATATTTTACGAAGCCCAAAAAATGAAATTACCGTATTTGTCGGCTTATAGGACGCACTTTTTTTCCTTATAAATACCTTAAAAAAATCGCCCTGCGTCTTGGAAGCCGAAAGTGGCAATACAGCACATCAATTAATTAATTGATTAATAACAAATAATAAGAGTAATAATCATATCTTTCTTTATTGGCTTTTGGGTTTTCTTTTTATTGAATTTTACATATCCATTCTATTAACAATAAAGTGCATCAAAAACTTTTTTTCTTGAATTTACCTTTCCAAAATTAAGGTGCGTCTTTCACGGCGCAGCGTCTTGTAAGCCGTCAAATACGATATACAGTATATAAAAAATTGAAGGAATTTTAGGGAAAAACAAATCAAGATTTTAAGAACTATAATTCCTATAAAATTGTTGATTTTTTTAGTCGTGAGTTTATATATGCAGTTGAACTTGTTAGTTTTGAGCAACCTTCTAAATAAGAAAGTATATTAAAATAAGTTTCTTGTGTTACTGTAGTACAGTTGCAATTAGTTCATTAAAGAGTCTCATTGGTGGCCTAGGTGTAGTAGTAGTAGTAGTAGTAGTAGTATTACTTATTAGCATTACTGACTACGAATCCACCGGTCCCGGGTTCGATTCCTGGTGAGGACAGGCGGCGCTCCGTTTATCCACCTCTTCATCCTTACGTACGATTACAAAAAAAAAATTAAAATAATGAGTATAGGTATATGGGTATCTTGGCTAGTCTAGTGGTTAAGACGCTTGGTTGCTGATCGGAAGGTTATGACATCGAGTCCGGGGTGGGTTTTTTGTAATTTCTGATTTCCGTGGTGGGTCGTGTTTCGGATTCTACGTTAAACTTTTCACGACGGGTGTTTTTTTTTCTAAACCAAAAAGTATAGGCTTTATTGTGATTCAAAGCTAAATATTTTAGTAATTAGTCATTGAAATGATACACATTTTGGGTTCCTTTCCTGACAACTAAATAACACCATAATAAACGTGTAGAAACGTTTATAGAAACGAGGCATTGTAATACAATTTATATTATTATTTTCGGTGGGACTTTAAAGTACCGTCACTCGTGAAAGGGTTAAAATGTAGATCTAAGGTGGAAGAACAAGCTTAATCTTCAGAATTAACAATTCGGGCGAAAGCAAAACTAAGGTAACTAAGGTTTGTCTGTCTACCTGTCGTTGCTATGACAACTTTGTTATCTGGATTGTGGAGGAGGATCTTTGTTCTCCGAAAAAAAACAAATTGTCAGCATCATCATAGCGGGAATTTACTGAAATAGCTTCTTTGTTCTGACTTCCTGTGTAGATATATATTTTCACTTAATATTTACCTTCATTACATCTAACTTACTCTGAAATGTTTATATTTAATCATTAGTAAAGGAATATATATATATATATATATATATATATATATATATATATATATATATATATATATATATATACAGGGTGGGCCGTAAGTTTCCATACATAGGAAAAATAAACATTTTTTTTATGGACAACCATTTTTATTTATATAATATGCTCTACATGGTTGCCATTGTTTTGAAAACACATTTCAATACGTGTTCCCCACTGTTGATGAACACGCATTAGCACAGTTGACGTTATGCTTGTAATGGCGTTGGTGATACGTTCCTTTAGATGATTTATGTCTCGTATCTTTTCCTGATACACCATGGCCTTCAAGTGCCCCCAAAGATAGAAATCAAGGGGGTGAGATCTGGGGATCTGGGAGGCCACCACAGGACCACGCCGACCAATCCAAGCATCCGGAAACTGCTGATCCAAATACCGACGCACGTGAAGACCATAATGAGGTGGAGCTCCATCTTGCTGGAAGTAAACTGGGAAGTTACCTTCCTCGTTTAGCAGGGATGGAAAATCTCTTCTTGCAACATGTTAAGATACCTTTCGGCATTAAGATTTCCACTGACAAAATTGGTCCAATAATTCTGTCACCCCATATCCCGGCCCACACCATCACTTTACCGGTACCTTACATCTTCGTCGGACTCAGCCAGTTAGGGTTAGCATTACTCCAATAACGTATGTTTTGCCGATTAACCTCTCCATTGACGTAAAAATTTGCTTCATCAGTAAACAAGATCTTACGTCAAACGCATATTCTTAGGGTATATGAAACATAAAAACAAACGTTTAATTTTTCCTATGTATGGAAACTTACGGCCCACCCTGTATATATATATATATATATATATTATATAATATATTATATATATAACTGCAATGACCACGCAGTATATTAATGTATAGAAACGACGTAAGTATAGAGGAGCGTTCTGCACACGAGGAAGAGAAATAACGAACAAATGAAAAATGAGGTGAACCCCCGGGAATCGAACCGAGGATCTTCCGATTGCCGGTCAGATGCGCTATCCATTACACCACGGGCCTCGATCAGTCATAAGTCGAAATTCTCCTACATAGGGCAGAAACCAATGCCCTGAGAGGGCACCCTCGCAAATCGTGAATATGTACATTTAACTGCAATGACCACGCAGTATATTAATGTATAGAAACGACGTAAGTATAGAGGAGCGTTCTGCACACGAGGAAGAGAAATAACGAACAAATGAAAATGAGGTGAACCGCCCGGGAATCGAACCGAGGATCTTCCGATTGCCGGTCAGATGCGCTATCCATTACACCACGGGCCTCGATCAGTCATAAGTCGAAATTCTCCTACATAGGGCAGACCCGCAATCGGAAGATCCTGGGTTCGATTCCCGGGCGGTTCACCTCATTTTTCATTTGTTCGTTATTCTCTTCCTCGTGTGCAGAACGCTCCTCTATACTTACGTCGTTTCTATACATTAATATACTGCGTGGTCATTGCAGTTAAATGTACATATTCACGATTTGCGAGGGTGCCCTCTCAGGGCATTGGTTTCTGCCCTATGTAGGAGAATTTCGACTTATGACTGATCGAGGCCTGTGGTGTAATGGATAGCGCATCTGACCGGCAATCGGAAGATCCTCGGTTCGATTCCCGGGCGGTTCACCTCATTTTTCATTTGTTCGTTATTTCTCTTCCTCGTGTGCAGAACGCTCCTCTATACTTACGTCGTTTCTATACATTAATATACTGCGTGGTCATTGCAGTTAAATGTACATATTCACGATTTGCGAGGGTGCCCTCTCAGGGCATTGGTTTCTGCCCTATGTAGGGGAATTTCGACTTATGACTGATCGAGGCCCGTGGTGTAATGGATAGCGCATCTGACCGGCAATCGGAAGATCCTGGGTTCGATTCCCGGGCGGTTCACCTCATTTTTCATTTGTTCGTTATTTCTCTTCCTCGTGTGCAGAACGCTCCTCTATACTTACGTCGTTTCTATACACACACATATATATATATATATATATATATATATATATATATATATATATATATATATATTACAGACAATAGGTGCTTTATCTGGACACACCGCATTCTCCTCCTCCATTTGACTGGACACACCGCATTCTCCTCCTCCATTTGACAGAGTCCGAAATATATAAATAGTTCAGACTTCAAGCTCCAGCTGGACAAAGCGCGGAGTGTTCCCCCTCTTTTGACAGAGTATATGTAATCTAACCTAATACAATTGCTTACTCCGCGTTGTCCAGCTGGGGCTGGTCAAAGTCCAAACTATTTGTACTAGGAGCACTATATATTTTGCCCCACCCTTTTTTCTTAGCTAATTAATAGGCCATGGGGCTGAAATGTCTTTTGGGCCGTAAGTTCGAACTTTCTGCGCTTCACATAACCGGATTTTTCCAGTTTGAACCTCTCCTCCTTGTATAAGACCGATGGTTAACGCAGTTTCGAAAATGGCGTCTGACAGTGATGTGCGTCGTAAACAGAGAGCTGTTATCGAGTTCTTAACCGCAGAGAAGGAAACAGTTGGAAATACTCACAAACGTCTACAAAACGTTTACGGAGATGCTGCTGTTGATCGAAGCACAGTTGGACGCTGGTCTAAACGTGTGAGATCATCGGAGAAAGGGAGAGCCAGCCTCGATGATGAGCTACGCAGCGGTCGCCCGGCATTGGCTGAGACATCTCTCACCCTGCAACGTGCTAACAGCATCATTCAAATCTGCGCGTCACATACAAGGAGCTATCACTGGAGCTAGGAATTAGTGAAGAAAGTGTAAATACGATAATTCAGCAACTGGGATACTCAAAAGTGTGTTCACGGTTTGTTCCTCGCGAAGTGACTGAAGATCACAAAGCCCAAAGAAAAGAAATTGCTTCCGAGTCGTTGGTTCAATACGAGACAGAAGGGGATGACTTCCTTTCACGAATTGTGACTGGGGGTGAGACTTGGGTACACCACTTTGAACCTAAAACAAAACTCCAATCCATGGCGTGGTATCACGCAGACTCCCCACGCAAGAAAAAGTTCAAAATGGCTCCCTCTGCAGGAAAGGTTATAGTCACCATCTTCTGGCACATGAAAGGGGTAATTCTGGTGGACATTATGAAGAAAGGACACACAATCAATTCGTGGAAGAAAGTTTCAGAGTGACGATGAGGTTGTTGAGAAGGTTAAGAGGTGGCTCCAGCGGAACCCAGCAGACTTTTACCAGCAAGGAATGAAGGCCCTTGTTTCGAGGAGGAGGAAAGCCGTAGAAAAGGATGGAGACTATGTGGAAAAATAAAAACTTGTAAAAAAGGTATGTAACTACTCGTGTACAAAATTTCAGGAACTTACAAGGAAACTTGGAAAGGAAAAAAAAAAGGGGGGGGGGGGGGGGCAAAATATTTGAGTGGCCCTCGTATATTTCGGATTCTGTCAAATAATGGAGGACAATACGCTGTGTGTCCAGACAAAGCGCGCATTGTCCAACTGTCGGGGTTTGTCCGTAACATACTGTATATATATTACAGAGAATCTGTGTAACTAGGGATTTCATGAAATCCCTAAAATGTTGAGGGATTTCATGTAAGGTTAAGTCGTGATATTTTCGTTAAACCCGGGAAAATTATTGAATGCCCGGTTAGGTCAACTGTACGCCCTTGACGATTAGTTACGTTAAGTCGTATTATTGTTAAAACTAACGAAAATATCACGACTTAACCTTACATGAAATCCCTCAACATTTTAGGGTTTTCATTAAATCCGTAGTTACACAGTTTCTCTGTAACATATAGGCCCACACACACACACACACACACACACACACACACACACCGTGAAATGTTTGTATGAACAGAATGGTGCTGCGTAAGATGATGTTTAACTCATACTTCCACTTAAACTATGAATGTATCGATGATTTTATATAGAGGGTGTCCCATAAGTCCGGTTTCATAGGAAAATTTATTTCATATTAAAATTTACAATTTAAGTAGTACATTAGAACTGAAACAAATGTTCAAATTGATGTCTTGTTTTGGGACTTTTTTGTTGCAGGTAGAATAACACGCAATAACTAATACGGAAATGAGTTACACTCGTGAGGAAAAGGCATCCGGAGGCCTTTTCCTCACGTCATTTAGTTTTAGTCTTTGAACTTGGGGAAGTGTGACTTTGTTGTCATTATTCGAGAGTGTTCGCAGATATTTTTCAGGAATTACCTCCAAAGGATGTTTTAGAAATATTTTTGAGCTACTTCATGTTGTAATACAATATAATAAATGTTGATGGATGAAGGAATAATATTGGGTAAGGAATGCATTTTGAGGAAGGGTCTTTTTTAGTTTAAATAATATGAAAAAGAAATATTGATATGTTGTACATGATTTTGGAGTTTAGTTTGTCGTCTAAATCAGTGGTTCTCAACGTGGCCGCCACCGCCCGGCAGTTGGTGCTTGAGAATCTTAGGGGGGCACTCGGAAACTGTAAAATTGTTACCTTCTATTAATGAATCACTTATCCTGTTATATTAGCATCTTTATGAGCGGTCACCAGCAAATATTGATGGACATAGGGGGTGTTGGCCTAAAAAAGGTTGGGAACCACTGGTCTAAACTCTAAATTAATGCCAAGTATTTTAATCTCATTCACCCTTGCAAGAGTAATATTCACAAGTTGCGTAACCCTGTGTGTGTGTGTGTGTGTGTGTGTGTGTGTGTGTGTGTGTATAATGATGTATCGGATGTCAGATTTCAGACATCCGCGGATGCGGATGTTCATGCAGAAATTTTTCAGCTTGATAATATGATAGTTTAAATTCATACTTAATTTATTAATTGACTTTAGATTTTGGTTTAGTTATAAATATTAGATATTATTTTGTAATTATAATTTTTTTTACATACACACACCTTTTTGGACGAGTTTTCGCTACACAACTGTGTTACCAGGATGCGGAACGGGGACCCAACTCGTCTTGCATACCACCACCCTTTGAGAAAGTAGTGTGCTTATGACATTATGTATTGTAGCATGAACAATTAATTATACAAAACAGATATTGCCAGTTACATTAAAGATCAAAGGAAGGCTGCACAAGTTTCACAATTTGAACTGAATGAGGGACAAATTGTGCTTCAAAAATAGCAATTTAGTAAATGGTACACATCCGCAACATCAGCATCTCGCGGATGTTGAATTTTATGCGGATGTGGTGTGACATACATCACTAATTGTGTGTGTGTGTGTGTATATATATATATATATATATATATATATTATATATATATATGGGATGAATTTCACAATGAAAAACACGTGAAATGAATGAGGCAAACCCACAGGAAAAAAGAAAAATAATTCCAAGGCCTTTCGTGTATTTAGAAGTATTCCCTGACGAGGTGTACTTCTGAATACATAAAAGGCCTTGGAATAATTTTTTTTCCGTGATATATATATATATATATATATATATATATATACACACACACACACACACACACACACACACACACACACACTGTACAGTGTGTCCGTAAAGTCATGGTGGGATTTTAAATAGCTATATTATTGCAACGAAACATGATAATGAGATGAAACAATGCCAAATTTAAGAACAACTCTCAAAGTTGTATCTTGTAGTTAGTCTAGGCTAAGCTTAACCTTTATCTCGTAGTTAGTCTAGGCTGTCCACATGCCTATGTTGAACATGAGCGTAATAGCCCGAAAATTAATGTGTGGTGTGCTCTAGCACGAGATCGAGTGATTGGCCCATTTTTCTTCGCGGAACCCACTGTGACGTCACACAACTACCTCGCTATGTTGGAACATTTTGCAGTACCCCAATTTATTGACAATAATGTCATCTTTCAGCAAGATGGTGCTCCTCCGCACTATGCCAACGTTGTTTGAGAATTCCTTAATGAAAAATTTCCACAGAGATGGATAGGAAGAGGAGGATGGAAGCCATGGCCTCCACGCTCTCCGGACCTGACACCTTTGGACTTTTATTTGTGGGGTTACGTCAAGCAAAGCGTGTACAGTGTACCCATTAGGGATATTCATCACTTGCACGAGCGAATCACGGAAGCTATCGCATCCGTCACTCCTGATGTTCTTGGGCGTGTGTGGCTGGAATTGAATCACCGCCTAGATGTCTGCAGGGCTACCAGAGGAGCCCATATCGAACTACGTTAAATAAAGTTATTCTTTTAGAGTTGTTCTTCAATTTGCCTTTTTTTCATCTCATCATGTTTCGTTGCAATAATATAGCTATTTAAAATCCCACCATGACTTTACGGACACACTGTATATGATGAATTTCACAATGAAAAACACGTGAAATGAATGAATGCTGCAAACCCACAAGGAAAAAGAAAAAAGATTCCAAGGTCTTTCGTGTATTCAGAGCTACACCTCGTCAGGGAATGAAGATAAAAGGCGAGATGCCCATAAATATATACAACGTACAGGAAAAACAAAACAATTAGCACATACTTAACAAGGGTTAATGAGAGGCAAAAGAAATTTTAACAGGATATTGTCAATTTTATACATTCCCGCACTGTTATTGAAATTGTTTTTAAAATTAATAAATGCACATTCTAGAATATTTCTTTCTATTATATATCTGTTTTTAACAAGCGCTTTAGAACTATCCCACTTGATGCTATGGTTACATCTATACATATGGTTAAATAAAGCATTGGAATTATTAGCTGTTCTGCAAGCATATTTATGCTGTTTTACCCTAATATCTAACGTTTTACCGGTTTGGCCTATATATAGCCTACTGAGTTACATTGTGTACATCCGATCGAATATACACAACCCACAACATTATCAGGGCTATTCTTTATTAGGCGTGATTTAACAGTATTATTATACTTAAAGACTACATTAATGCCAATTGCTTTAAGTAAAGTTGGAAGGTGCATTTTTATTCTGACCATCATCCTTCGATTAAATCCTCTATTTTCTCTGCTGTTTCTTCGAGCATTGAGAGTTGTCAGTCCTGAATTTTTAGATTCCGAGTTATGCAATATCATGAATATTGGTACTAAATTATGTTAGTTATCTAAAAATGAAATAGGATAACATAATTTAGTACCAATATTCATGATATTGCATAACTCGGAATCTAAAAATTCAGGACTGACAACTCTCAATGCTCGAAGAAACAGCAGAGAAAATAGAGGATTTAATCGAAGGATGATGGTCAGAATAAAAATGCACCTTCCAACTTTACTTAAAGCAATTGGCATTAATGTAGTCTTTAAGTATAATAATACTGTTAAATCACGCCTAATAAAGAATAGCCCTGATAATGTTGTGGGTTGTGTGTATTCGATCGGATGTACACAATGTAACTCAGTATATATAGGCCAAACCGGTAAAACGTTAGATATTAGGGTAAAACAGCATAAATATGCTTGTAGAACAGCTAATACTTCCAATGCTTTATTTAACCATATGTATAGATGTAACCATAGCATCAAGTGGGATAGTTCTAAAGCGCTTGTTAAAAACAGAGATATAATAGAAAGAAATATTCTAGAATGTGCATTTATTCATTTTAAAAACAATTTCAATAACAGTGCGGGAATGTATAAAATTGACAATATCCTGTTAAAATTTCTTTTGCCTCTCATTAACCCTTGTTAAGTATGTGCTAATTGTTTTGTTTTTCCTGTACGTTGTATATATTTATGGGCATCTCGCCTTTTATCTTCATTCCCTGACGAGGTGTAGCTCTGAATACACGAAAGACCTTGGAATCGTTTTTCTTTTTCCTTGTGGGTTTGCAGCATATATATATATATATATATATATATATATGAGAGGGGGGGAGGGGAGAGAGAGTTGCGTGACTTTAAAAATACCCAATATATAGGTCGTGATAATCAATTTGAAGAGCCATGATTATTTTATATCGAGAAGGCAGACATACCGATCTCGTTGTATTTTAGGAGAAATGTTGCAAATTGGATCAATGATGATGATGATCCATTCTGCCGTTCAATTTATGAGGCAAATTCAAATGTTTCTTTGGCTTAGAACAGAAGTTAATCGTGCACACTAAAGCGAACAGAAAGGCTTCCTCGGGATTTATTCTGCTGAAACTGTATTTCAAGATACGCCATAGGAATTAAACCTCCATATATATATATATATATATATATGTATATGTATGTATGTATGTATGTATTCCGAGTACGTTCGGATATTGATAAGGAATGAATTGAAGTAGAAATCAATTTCTCTTTATCATAGTTAAGGTACATCGTGGCCATTGTCGTTACACCCTTTCCTATCGATCAGCGACATTGGGTCTGGGTTGTAGTTGGATGGATGACCGTTCCCCGCGTCCAAATGCTTTAATGACCCACGGTTTTGGATCCCACGTACGGCTGAGGTCCCCTCCGTCACGTGACCTTTGCCGCTACATAAGTGGTTAGACCCGCCCCCCCATCTAAAAAAAATCCCGCACAAACATATCAGTTATAGATAGGGTGACCAGACGTCCTGCATTTTGCAGGACTGTCCCGCAAAAAACATTGACCAATGCGGGACAATGCAATGTCCCGCATTCTTGTATTTATGCAATTTTCGTACAAATGAAGTGCAATTTGTATTCATTATCGTAGATCTGTCATCCGCGCATCCCCTCATAAACGTTTTAAAACGTTTTTGAAACCTCCAGTACGACAGACCTCGACGGCCGACGCTCGTCAGTTAAAATTTTGAATTATAATGGTGTTGACGTGTTATGTAATTGTCAGAGTACCCATACATTTTAAAAATGACTTCAAAAAGAAAGTGCACTTTCAATGAAGATTTAGAAAAAGAATATACTTTTATTAAAAAAGCAAAGAATGAGAGCATAGTGAAATGTATTAAATGTTTTTCTACTTTTTCAATTGTAAGTGGTGGGAAATGTGACATTAAACGTCATTTAAACTCTACTAAGCATAAACAAGCTGATGCCTGCGCTTCATCAAGTAGGCCTTTGACAACGTTTTTACAGAGTAAAGATTTTGATGAAGAGAAAAAAAAGTGTAGTGTAGCAGTAGCTGAAGGAACTTGGACTTACCATTCAATCAAACACAACCTATCTTTTCGATCTACAGACTGCACTTCAAAACTAATCAGAAGATGCTTCAATAAGACATTTTCTTACGCTCGTACTAAAACAGAGGCAATTTTAACTAATGTCTTTCAACCTGATGTTCTGCAATCATTAAAAGACGACCTTTCACTTTCCAACTGCATAACAATTTACAGTGATTGTACGAACCATGGAAATGTCAAAGTATGCCTTTTATTGGTTAGGTATTTTTTACCGACAAAGGGAATTAAGGTAAAAATCCTAGAGGTGACAAGTTTAGGTGGAGAGACATCTGAAATAATATTCAATTTCATACACGGAACTTTAGATTCTCATCAGCTGACAAATAAAATACTGGCGTTATGTGCTGACAATACAAACACTAACTTTGGGGGGGTCATCAAGAGGTGGCAAAAATAATGTTTTCTTCAGGCTACAGCAAAGTTTGGGTAGAAAATTAATTGGTGTCAATTGTCCAGTCCATATTTTGAATAACTGCATGAGAAGTTCATGTGACTGTCTGGCTATTGATATGGAAGTGATAGTTGTGAAAATCTACTCATTCTTTTACATTTATACAGTCAGAGTGGAAGAACTGAAAGATATATGTGATTTTGTTGGCGTAGAGTTTCAAAATACCGGGTGTCCGAGAATTATCTGTACAATTTTTGGCTGTTATTAAAAGTCAACCATGAAGTGTAGAAATTCCAGTGTTGTCCCATTTTACAGAGAATCTCATTAAGTTTTTTCTGATACCACGTTTTGACAAGTTTCTAAGAAATGTACGCGGGTGACAGACATTGATGATTTAAAAGCAAGAATCACAGCTGCTATTGAGCGAATTGATGTGGATATGTTGCAGCGTACATGGCAACATTTGGAGTATCGATTGGATGTTTTGCGAATCACTAATGGTGCACATATCGAATATTTATGACAACGTTACTTTAATAAAAGAAACTTTTGAAAATACAGATTCTAAATAATCTTGTTTAAGAATTTTACGTGTGTTATCAAGAATTTTATTAAAAGATGAAATTGTACAGATAATGTTCGGACACACTGGAATTTCTAAAAAACTTGTCACAACTTGGTATCAGAAAAAACTTAATGAGATTCTCTGTGAAATGGGACAACACTGGAATTTCTACACTTCATGGTTGACTTTTAATAACAGCCAAAAATTGTACAGATAATTCTCGGACACCCTGTATATTAGGATACAGTAAAACCAGGTGGCTGTCTTTGAGGCCAGCCATCGAAAGTGTTCTTCGGCTATTCAAACCTTTAAAAGTGTATTTTCAGTCTCATGAAAAATGTCCTAATATTCTCTCTGTTTTTTGAGCACTCTTATGCTGAGGCATTTCTGTATTTTGTACACAGAGTTCATTATTCCATGACTGCATCTTAAAAGTTGAATCTCAAAAAGCTTCCTTGCCAGAAATAGCCTGTATTCTTAAGGACTTAAAGCTAAAATTAACTGAAAGAAAACAGGAGTCATTTTTACCCTTAACTGTGGATAAAATGTTAAAGGATTTAGAGAGACAAAGAAAGGATATAAAAAGTTTCAAAAATACAGTTTCTTCATTCTATGCTGTGTGTGTAGAATATTTGAATGAGTGGGGTCAGCATTTTGAAGAAGTAAAAATTTTTAATTGGATTCTTCTTCGCAACTTAATCTCCTGGAGTGAAGTTAAAGAAAGCATCGAATTCATTCTTGAAAGGAAATCCGATTTCCCTTTAAATGACAGTGAACTATTTGATGAAGTAACTTGCGTAAAAAATTTCGTAACATCAGAAAGAATTAAAGAATGGAATGACATGGAACTGGAAGTTGACAGTAGGTGGGTAGAAATATTTACGCATTTCAAGAGTCAGAAAATTCCCTTTGAAAACATTTCCAAGGTAATAGAATTCTGTTTGAGTTTACCTGGACCAAATGCTCCAACAGAGAGGATATTTTCCATAATGAATAACTTTTGGACAGAAGAAAAAAGTCGGTTAAATATAAATACTCTAAAAGCAGCGTTATTAACTATACGTAATTACGAGATGAGTTGCCTTGAATTTTGTGAATATCTGAACAAAGAAATACCTCTCCTTAAGAAAATACATTCCAATTAAATAAAATGTTTTTCACTAAATTAGGTAAGTAAACTATATAAAATTACTTTTTGGTAGTACAATTATTTGTCCGTTATATATCTTTGAAAGATAAAGTAAAATGCCTATAGAGTGCTGCAAAATGCTTTTAAAAGGTATTGGTTGACTTGTGGAGTGTTATCGAGATATCATACGAGTATATTAGTGTACCAATGGGTCCGTCCCGCATTGGGATCGCAAAAATCTGGTCAACCTAGTTATAGATGACGAAAAATTACTGAAAATAAATTACGAAACTAAATATTCGAAAGGTTTAAGTCTATCTTATTTTCAGATTAAGAAATTTTAGGGTGAATTTTTTTAATTTTTTCCATTGCAAGATCATTATTTAAACATTTACAAAATTCATTATAGTTTTTGTATTTTTAAAATCATTAGGCAGTGTGTCGCTGCTGTGCAAATTATACTTTAAAAGTTCGAATGATGTACATTCTGCAGAGTGTGTGTGTGTGTGGCGCGCGCGCGCTGGAGGGTTGGGAGATACTTGAAAGTGGGTCAAAAAAATTGTTGCATACGTGAAAGTTTGCGGAAGTTGGTGAGCTCCTCGAAAATATTTGGAAAGATTTTTTTTTGTTTTAAAAATATTTTTCACTGAATATTTATTCCAAAAAGTGTACGTTTTTAAGCATTAGATTATTTATTGCTTATTCTGTATTCTAAGGTCGGCCGCGCGCTGGATCGTCTCGCGACTCGCGACTGACGACTCGAGTCTGGTGTGATTTTACATTGACAAAATGGGAGCCCCGCGCACTGCGACGACCGCGACGCGATTCGCGTCACGTCACGACCCGAGTCGTCAGTTGTCAGTCGGAAGAAGATTCTTCG